>LNAS01000012.1:0-341908 GCA_001630605.1 Pseudogymnoascus pannorum
CCCCTCTCACAATCTTCCCCACACAATCAACCGCACCGCTATACCGTCCCCCCCTCCCCGGATCAAGCTGCACCCGCGTCTTTACAACCCAGACGGGACACATAACCGTACACACCGTCCCCCCTGCCACCGCGGCAGACAGGGCATGCAGCAACCCACCCTGCACACCCAGCCCCTCTAACCCGCGCTTTGTGGCGCCGTAGGTCCAGAATTTCAGGGCGCTGCTGGGGCCGAGACCGGCTATTAGGGGGACGGCGCCTTTGAAGAGGGCACGGGGCCCTTCGGTGAGGTGGATTGTGGTGAGGAGGTTGAGGGTGGAGCGGATGTGGCGGGCTGGGTTGAGGGTGTGGGGTGAGACGGTAATGCTGGAGGAAGATGGGGAGAAGTAAGAGAAGGAGGATGGTGCGGGATGGCGGTAGAATTCAGATTGTAGTCGTGTACGAAGGACATCCAGTGGTGCGGTGAGGATTGCCGCTGTTACGCCGCCGGCTCTGTGGGTGTTAGTATTTATCTTGCACGAGGATTGAATTGGGCTGGGAATGAAGGGGAATGCATACCCGCCCGCTACCAAGGGAACCCATTGTTTCGATCCCTGTAGTGTGGATGTGGAGAACCTGAGGATTTGCGTTCCGTCGACAGCTTCGGGACGCGCCGACGCGGTTGGGGATGTGTTGGACATGGATGGTATTCCCACTCCTCCCACTCGGGAGAAAATTTTGTGGTGGTGAGATTCTATGGAGTGGAAGTAAAGAGGTCTTGAAATAAACAAGAATTTCCAAGGAGTGTGGAACCGCTGATGTAAATAAGGTAGGGACTACCTGACTGTGCTACCTACCAAGGTACCAATATTATTTTGTGAGATAGACGCACTGAGAGTGAATCAACAAATGCCTGATAACCTGATAACACCAGATACCCCTCTGGTAAACCTCTCTCACTCCCAAAATTCACTTTCTCCAACAAAAATCAAGTCTTCCAAACAATACACCAGTAAAAATAATCATTCACCTATATAATCCCCCCATCCCCTTCCCTTCCCATGCCACCCATTTATTTAAACCCTCCCCAGCCGTCTTCCAACATAAAACCAAGCCAGCGAAGAGACAGCAACAAAAGCTTTAAACTTTAACAACGCCAATATGCCAGTGTACAAATGCCATGCCATACAAAACATGCCCAAAATATAAACGCTCCATAACCGATCCCAGCTTATTCCCCCCTTTTGCAAGAGCGCTCAGAGAAAACAAATACCGAACCAAGATTCCGCCCTCCCACCCGACCTGCCATAACAATAAATAATTAGCAATAGCCTTCTATGCCGCATCCTCCCCTGTCCGTCAAGAAACCTCAACCAAGAGCCTATCCCCAGCTCAGTCCACCGTCTTGCCTCCACAATCCGGAATAACGACACCGTCTTTCAATACGCGGTTCACATCCATAATCCCCCATTGATCCTCCCACTCCTGTGCCGGCTTGCCTGCCTCAGCCGGTGTATTAAACTTGATTTTCCACGGCTCATCAAACGCCTCGAACCAAAAGTACTGCGTCCCATTCGTCAAAGCGTCGCAAACCCACTGATCCAAGAACTTATTCAGCTCCGGCACACCAGCCACACTTCCACCATCGCACGTATAGACACCGTAACCACAGTCCGTGCCTCCTTTAGTCGGCCATCCCGTTTCGGCAATAACGTTCTTCTTGAGGTCAGGCTTGAGCGGGAAATTAGAGTTCTGCCAGAACTGCCAGGTGAATTCGGCTGCCTCAGCGATCGGCTTGCCCGTGAAGAAGGGATGCACATTGCTCATGACGTAGTCGCTCTTTGCCGCCAGCGCCGCGTCCCACGAGTCTCCCAGATCACTCGTCGACACACTCAAATTGTACCCCAGAGTCTTAAACTTGGCGCGTACTTTATCCAGCAGCGCTCCCAGGTCTGACGAGGTGATGTCATTGCGGAACAGCATCTCATTGCCGATGATAGTTCCGACGAAGGGATCAGTTCCATAGTTCTTGAGAATGTCGTACATCTGGTCCAGCTGCCGTGCGTTGGTCGTCACGTTCTTGTCCTGCCATACGCCAAGCCACACCTTAACCGTGTCCTGTAGACCGAGTTGCTTGAGCGAATGCAGTACCAGCTCCGTCTGATTGCAGTCCGTACCATACAGGCGTACGACGTTAGTCAGCTGCGAGATCACCGCCAAATCGCGGGTGACATTGTTCTGCGACGCGGGGTAATGTAGGCAATCCGGATATTGTGTGTACATGGGCGTGTAGTCAATACCAGGGAAGACCTTGTGTAGCTTAGCGTTGTTCAACAGCGCCTTGATCTCTGCGCTATCCTTGGTGAGATCGCCATTCGCTGCAGTGTCGTCGGTCGCACTACCACCTGCACCGGATGCGGTCGCCGAGTCAGAGCTGGTTTTCTTCTTCCCCAGCATCACGCCGAGCACACCGCCTAATGTGCCACCGATCACGAGAACGGCAATGATTGCAATCGCGATCCACATCGACTTCTTGTGCTTTTTGTTCTCCTTTGCCATCCAGTTGTCTTTCTCACGCTCGTTTGCGATGAATGCGGCATGTGCACCGCTTCCAGTGGACGCATTCCCAGGGCCGCTGAACAGGGAAGCGCCCTCTGCTGCGCTTCCGCTGCCATTGCGCGCGGCGATCCCGCCAAGTGCCCCCGCGCCCATTGCGCCGCCGGCAGCTAGAGCACCACCTGTGCTAACGCTGAGTCGATCGGAGCTCCTCCCTAAACTTAATAGGGAGTTGCGGTGGTGAGGAGGTTGCACGTAATCTAGTCCGTCGTCACCATCATCTACGATGGCATTGGGGTCATTGAGCTGCCATGAAGGGTCTATCCTCTGAGAGTATCGGTGGAGCGCTGCATCCTGTTGTGGATCGTATCCTGCGTAATCTCCAGCTCTCGGAGCAGAGTCTCCTGCCCTCGAAACTGCCACAAGAGGAACTCCAGCAGCAACCGGATAGTCGTCTCGTGAAGACCCCTGCCCCTGTCGCTGCCTCTCATACATTTCCCCGTCGTAAGGAGACCTTTCCCTCGAATCATATCTCCGGTTGTTGTAGCCCTCGTCCGAATAATTATCTCCTCCATAATACCCCATATGCGCGGGGTTAGCTGCCGGGTTCATAACCGGGTCAGCATCTCGATACCGTTGCGGGCCATCTACGACCGGCACCGTTGGTTGCCTGTATCCTTGTCCTTGCTGTTGGCTCTGGTTGTAATTCAGTGGCCTCCCATCGACGCCATATTCAGGAATGCTCCTCATCGCCTCCATGCCGCTCTCTCGTGGCCGGTTGTCTGCGACACCCATTGCGATCCCAGCAATGCCCCCGCCAGCCTGTTGTCCGAAGTTGTCTGCGCCCGGTGTTGTGCTCGAGGCCATAGAGGGTTCGCGATTGAAGTATTGCTGCTGTTGGCTAGCATGCGGTGGCACACCCGGAGGGCCTCGTTGTTGTGAGTATGGTTGGGAAGGCTGTGTGTTTGCTCCTGGCACCGGTCGACGTTGTTGGCGGGTGAAGCTGCCGTGCTGTGGGTAGATGGGATTCGGCGGACTCGAGGGCGCTCCTGTTTGATTGAGCGGTTCGGCGGAGGGGTCGTCGTATGAGGCGGCGTATCGTGACATGATGAAGGGATGGGCAGAGTGATGTATGTCTTTGTACTCACTCTTGTCACCAAGGCCACCAGTTGTGGCGAGGAGCGTGGTGGGTTAGCTTCAGTGAGAGTCCCGCAACATTGGGGCGCAAAAGTCGTATTCTCCTAGGTCTGCACTCTGGCGAGATTGATTCGTATTCCTTTTGGTCTGGCGTGTGCCGGCGGCTTATTGAGCGGAGTAAGACGGAAGGGGCGGGTTGGTGGAGATGTGTATATTGACCGTATTGGTAGGGTAAACAAGTGAGATGAGAGTACGAGCGAGTATAGTTAGATGAGAACGAGCGTATAGAGTATAAACAAACTGTATTGTACAGCGACGATATGCACCAGAGCGTAGAGAGTATTATTAGCTCTGAGGCCAAGATGGACAATATCGATAATGGATATTTGGGGAGGAGTCGCAGCACAGTCTGATGTGTATAGAGAGTAGTGTATGGGATGTATTGTGGTGGCTTGTGGGTGTGCCTTTGAGGATAATTACAGGGAGCCTGGGAGGAGGAGGGGGGTGGGAAGTTACAGCTACAACAGGGAACAGCCACGGTCAGTGTCTCAGCTGCCACTTGTGGGATTTCTGGTTGGTGAGACAACAAATCAGCAACAGGGAACACAGGGGATCAGCAGCCTGAAGGACCAACTCAGCCTCGTTGATGTGTTGAACTATACCAAAAGGGGTTTAGTCGGGAGCAACCGAAGGTGCCAAAATTAGACAGACGTCTCGTATAAACAGAACAGGCACGAGAAAAAGGAGTGAGAAATAAGGCCGAAACCAGGCAGAAATGAGGCAGAAATGAGGCATAAACGAGTTATATATGAGGCAGAAACTAGGAACAACGTATAAAACAAGTCAGGCACTCAGGCACTTTCAGGCACTCAGGCACAATATGAAAAATTCAAGGGTCCAACGAGAATCCAGGTGCCCCACCCAAACTTTTATGTCACCTGTCACCTGTCACGTGTGGATCACGTTAGATTACCATGACGTTTAATCACGTTATATAGAGAAATACGAGATACGATAGTCTATCTTCCAAATAAGTATTAGTATAAATACAAACACATATAATATAGCATACCATGCATCTTCTATAGAGTATTATTATTTATTTATTATCTATTATGTCTTCATTCTCATACTTTTACCTCTCTAATACTTATATTCACACTTACATACTAAACATATGCAATATCCACATCAATAACACTACAGGACACTCGCCATGACCTCACCACAGCCGTCGTTACTAATGCAGCACACACCAAATGCCGACAACCACTACCACACCACCAGGCTGACTAACTACATATCATAAAGCCTAGACCTACATGTCTTACCTACAAATTGCCAATAACTGACCAATATGAGGATTATTAATCTTCCAGCAGATATATCTTAAAATGCGTCAAAAGGCATGAGACGCGTCCGTTATAAACCACCCTATGCCACATCTCCCATTCCCCACACTCTTGTCCTCCACATCACCCTCCTTCTCCACATAATAACCTTCCTCACCTGGGCCCCGCCAACCCCTCCACAGCCGCCGCACATACCATATATCCCAACCCCCCAGCACCAGATGTCCATCCACGAAGTCCTCCCCTTCCACGAGGGCGAGACCAGCCTCCACCACACCCTCCACATCCCCGACAGAGACAACCCGACCCAGCCCTTCCTCTCACCCTTCGCAGCCCGTGTCCTCCAGCGCTCTCCTCTTCTCGCTCTAGGCGCTGTTGACGACCAAGGGCGCCCATGGACTACGCTCTGGGGCGGTGAGCCTGCCTTTGCGCGCCCCGTCGCTCCATCCATCATCGCTATTAAGTCGAACGTCTCGCGCACCCATGACCCAGTCGTCGAGATCCTGCTCGGCGGTGCGGCGCCGGGAGAGGTGGTGCAGGGAGGCGAGAAGGGCGAGCTGATGAGTGGCTTGGCGATTGATCTCGATTCACGCCTGCGAGTCAAGCTTTCCGGGCGGATGGTTGCTGGTGCACTACAGGAACCTGAGAAAGATAGTGGTGCTGCGGAGGTTCAGCTAGTAGTAAAGATTGAAACGAGTTTAGGTGAGTAACGCCCTGCAAACCTTTGGTTTAATAAATGGAAATATAAATACTAACACTCTCAGGAAACTGTCCAAAATACCTCAACCGCAAGACCATCTTCCCTGTCCTCCCAACCCCATCCATTCTCTCCACTTCCCTTCCCCTTCCCCCAGCTGCCGTCGATCTCATCCACGATACAGATCTCTTCTTTCTCTCCTCCTCCCATGCCGTCTCCCCCTCCACAAACCATCGCGGCGGCCCCCCAGGTTTTATCCGCATCCTCTCCAACACCGCCAGCGCCCTCACCCTCGTCTACCCCGAGTACTCTGGGAACAACCTCTACCAGACCCTCGGAAACTACCGTCTCTCCCCCCTCGCCTCGTTGCTCATCCCCGACTTCACAACAGGAAACGCACTATACTTAACAGGTCGCGTCGACATCCTCATCGGCTCCGCCGCCTCCGCAATCCTCCCACACACAAACCTCGCTATAAAATTCACCGCCACCGAACACCGCTTTATTGGCACATCCCTCCCCTTCCGCGCAACCCCCGGAGAATTATCACCCTATAACCCCCGCGTGCGCCTACTCACCACGGAGCAACCCGCTGTCGCTACCGCCCAACCCGGGGCTGCGGGTACAGCGACACTGCTCTCGCAGACGCCCCTCTCGCCAAGTATATCGCGCTTCCGCTTCCGCCTCGACAAAACCACGAATTGGAAAAGGGGACAGTACGTAGTCCTTGATTTTAGCGATGAGCTAGGGATGGGGTATAGTCACATGCGCGATGATGATCCGCAGAGCTTGAATGATGATTTAGTGAGGACGTTCACAGTGTCATCCCCCCCATCTACAGAACCTGAATCAACAGCTACAGAGTTTGAGATCACGATCCGCAAAGTGGGACGTGTGACGGAATTTCTGTTCAAGCGTGATGGGGGCAGGAAGGGGCTTACAATCCCCGTTTCCGGCTTTGGAGGCGAGTTCGTGGCGGACCAGGCTGAGAAGGAGAAGGAGAAGACGGTGTACATTGCTGGTGGTGTTGGTATTACCCCGTTTTTGGCGATAATGGGCACAAGAATAGCCGAGGGTGTGACACTCTTCTGGACGGTACGGGAAGCGGATCTAGGGCTCGTGGCGGATACATTAGGAAAGGTTGAGGGGCTGGGGCCCGCCCTGAAATTGTTTGTTACGGGTAAGGGTGCTGAAGGGGGGCTGGGTGGGAATGTGGATAAAGGGGAGGTTTTGGGGAGAGTTGTGAAAGAGGGAGGGGTGGTGTGGGAAAGGAGGATTGGGAAGGAGGATTTGGTTGGGGAGAAAGGGGGGACGAAGTGGATGCTTTGTGCGGGGAAGCCTTTGAGGAGCAAGGTTTTGGAGTGGCTGGAGGGGGAGACGGTGTTATTTGAAGATTTTGATTATTAAAGGGGGCGTATACAGTATGGATTGTGGCACTCATGATGGTGTTAGCGAGTTCTAAAAGGGCAAATAGGCTACAATACTTTTCATAATATATTACAAGATGTTAAAATAAATTGTCACCATTGAAGCACTGTCTACCACAATACGTCACTAATTACCCCACCATTTAATTTATCAACACCCTAAGCCTTCCAAATTATAAAGCAAGTTTTTTACTCTTCGATAGTCTGTGGCCACATTAACTTGGCTACGACGTTGACTACTCATCTACAATCAAGGCGTTGTAGTTGAAAGTCATAAATTATGGCCTCAGGCACCACTTTTTATACACGCCCACCTCATCCTCACCTCAACCAGTCCACCCCTAGCTGAAACGTCCACACACACACCAGCTTCACACCAGCCATCGCAACTGGTACCCGGATAACCACACTTTCAATATCTCTCCTAACTAGAGAGATACTCATCCGGTGGCTCTCAAAAGAGTCGTCACTGCCTCCTCGCCCCCCTCAAAAAAATATCACAAAAAACCTGCCCACATCAACTCTCACAATGAACGACGACCCAGCCCCTATCCCCTCCCCTCTCCCCCCCATCCNAATTCTTCGACATAACCAGCACCCCCCTCACCCTCCCCCTCCCCCGCTTCCTCTCCCTCTGGCCCTGGATCGACAACGTCTACGTGCGCAAGAAGACCCGCGCACCCACGGGCCGCAGCCCCGGCTACGAGTTGTGGGAATGCCGTAATCGCCGGAAACACCCTATTATCGCGCCACCTACACCTACGGCCCGCCGCGGACGCCCGGGGGCAACATGTCTCGTTGGCTTGAAGTTGGTGTGGAATCGCTGTGCTGAGGGTGAGGAGAGGACGGTGACGATTACGCGGTACTCGGAGGAGACGCACACGCATACGCTTGATGAGATGGATAAGCAGAAGCGGAGTAGTGCGATCCGACGTATTGCGGCTAGGGAGTCGGCGAGGGCGCAGCCGCATGAGGTGGCCGCTGCGATGAGGGCGGATATGGACGTTCTCACTGCCGTGGGGGGTCAGTATATTACCCGTGCTGATGTGAAGAATGCGTCCAAGTCGTATGTTATTGCGAACGGGGAGAGAAGGGGGAGAGACCATGGAATGCCGTTGAGTGGTATTGAGGGGGCGGAGAGGTGGCAGGAGCAGCTTGTGCCTGGGTCGTGGATGGAGACATCGACGTCGACGCCACTGCAGTGGAGGGCGCCGCTGGTTTCTGAACCTGCATCTGAACCTATAGGTGCACCGCAAGCACATGTGCCAGCTCCAACACAAACTTCTCCACCAGCAGATGACCGCCCATCACCGCAAGAGCTGGCGTCTAGCATATCCCCTCCACCACCGCTAACAGCCATAGCGCTCCTCCTAATCGACTCACAAACCGGCTTTACGCATCCCACGCACTGGGGTCCCGCGCGCTCAAACCCAGGCTACGAAACTAACGTAGCCACGCTGCTCTCCCACTTCCGCGCTCTGCGCTTAGCACACCCAGGTGCCGGACCAGGGATTATCCACGTGCGCCATGCGTCTCAGGACCCGAAATCGCCGTTACATCCCGACGCGGAAGGGTTCGCATGGATGCCGTATACGACGCCGATAGAGGGGGAGGAGGTAGTAACGAAGGGCGTGAACAGCGCGTTTATCGGGACGGATCTGGAAAGGATGCTGAGGGATGCGGGGACGAGGAAGTTGTATGTCGCGGGGCTGACGACGGATCATTGTGTTAGTACTACCGTGCGGATGGCGGGGAATTTGGGGGTTACGGATGGGAAGTGGGGTGCTGGGGAGGTGGTGCTGGTGGGGGATGCGACGGCGTGTTGGGAGAAGGTTGGGGGTGGGTGGAAGGCGGAGATTGTGCATGCGGTGCATTTGGAGAGCTTGAGTGAGTTTGCGAGGGTGGGGTGGACGGGGGATGTTGTTAGGGAGTGTGTTGCGTGATGGGGGGGGGGAGTTGTGAGGGATATGATTGTCGAATGAAAATGAGGGTGGTATGGGCTTGACAGGGGAGAGGATTTTTATCAGCCAGGCGTTCTTTTAGGGGGGGGAGCATTCTAGCCCACGTGAAATATGACGGTATCGGCTGTCACGTTATTAGACGTCACATAGATAATAGATGATTTTGATGAATAGATTTTACTGCTTCAATACATAATTATGAGATTAAGTGCCAATGAATACCCAGAAAGCAGCCATACACATGCAGCCACATTACAAGTTCTTCCATTGGTCCTGCTTTGCAACATACTCCTTCCATGTCGTCAACTTCTCATCCAGAATCTATCAACTCATTAGCCTTAACTCCTCACATCGAATGCAAGCGCGGAACTCACCTTTTGGCTCTCCTCTAGCGGTGCACCGCCAAAGTATCCAAACTCAGCCATCAACCTCATGTTCTGATACATCTCCTCAGCCACATCCTCACTCATCCCGTATCCTACCAGCTGCGCCTTCCAGCCTTTGACATCAGCGACTACCGCCGCGGCCTTAGCACCGGTCACCGCGCTCCACTCGGAAGCAATCTCTGCGGGTGTCACGTATGCCACTGCCGCGTCGTAGGTCTTGCCGAATGCCTTCTCGCCCGCAAGGAAGATACCCTTGACGAATTTCCCAGTGTCGGCGGCGGTGTCGAAGAGCGGGATTGGCGAGGTGGTGGGGATGGGGAAAGGGACGGAGTAGCTCCCATCGCCGTTGGGGAAGATGCCTTGGAGCAGGTTGGACATGTAGTAGCCGGCGCGGAAGAACGAGGCGTTGAGGCCGAGGGAGCGGATGTATTTTTCAACCTCTGCCTTGGAGTCGAAGTGAGAGACCTTTGGGAGGACGCCCTCGGTGACTACGGGGTGTTAGCCACTTATTTCAATGGTAAAGCGTGTGGATGACAAGGAGACTTACGTTCAGTAACGTCGATCAAGGAGCTCCAGACCAGGTGCTGCAGTCCGGTTTCCTGCCCTCGTTAGCATGGTTCTTGCAAATCAATGTGCAATAAAGCATACCTTTGCAGCATTAGCTACATTCTTTCCCTGTGCGATCTCGACTTTTGGGTCTGCGGTCTCCCAGAAGTTGGTCACGGCGAAGGCTCCATACGCCCCCTTGAGCACGCGCGCAACGTCTTTTTCGTTGTTCAGGTCCGCCTGCTATGTGTTAACAACAACTCTAAAATGTGATAGAAGATTGATATACATACAGTAACGAGTTCGCAGCCCTGGTCTGCGAGTGCCTTGGCGCTAGGCTTGGAGGTATCACGCGTTACAGCGCGGATCTGGAATTGTGCTGCGGCTTTGGAGTCTCCGAGGATGGATTTAATGACTGAGCCGCCCTGGGCACCAGTTGCGCCGAAGACGACAATGATTTTCTTTCCGTCTGAAGCCATTTTATATGTGTGAATAATTTGAGTATGTGAAGTGTGACTGTGGAGTAGATTTATGAGGCCTGAATATGTGAGATTAGCAATGGTGGTGTTGTAAGTTGATCGTATTGTGAACTGAGATGAAGAATGAATGAAAAATATGGGAGAATAAGGGAATATATATACTTATTCTGTCATGATGAATACTGCATCGAAACACCGTACTCTGCCATTCTTTCGCAGCTGCATTGTTTGTGTAGCAATGAAGTATCAACGATGCCTTACGTCAACATCTGTCCCAAAACATTATGCGCGTCATCAAGTCCCAATCGCCGAAAGACCGAAGCAGTGGGGTAATCAAGTAAGCAATCTCTAGTGGGGTTTAGTCAGGTTCGGGGTCTTGGCAAAATTCAGGCCCGAGCATAGTCTTCGCCCGACATGGATATTATAAGCTCATGAAGCCATTCTACACATTCTATCACATTCCTTGTAACAGATTTCATTTAACCACATCTTGATAAGTACGTAAGTTTTGAAAAAAAAAAAGTCTTGCGCTTTCGTTAAAGTATTCGTCAAAGCCACTGTTTGTAAGTCTATGGCTGCTTATTCATATGCATTTCATCACTAGCCACCCCCTTCGCAAAGCCTACCCCCTTCAAATCCTCACTTCAACAACCCTCTAATTTCCTTCCCCACATTCTTAATTCTCGGATCTACCGCCTTTCCGAGCGCCTTGGTTACCGCCTTGTCAATCCCATATACCTCCTTCGCCGCAGTTCTCACCTCTTCGCCCAGCCCCAGCAACGTCCCCGTCGCAATCATCGCCCGGTAAAGCACTTCCGAGTCCTTTTGCTCACTAAGAATACCCGCCAAGCACTCCAGCCATGCAACAGATTGCTCGAATCTCGTTGCAGAGCTTAACTCTGCTGCATCATCCGAAGAAGCCACTAGAACTGCGTAGTTGATTGCAAGTGTTGTCACAGCGACGAGGAGGTTTCGATTCGTCGTCTTCCCCTCAAGAGACTTCGACGAAATGGAGAAAATCCGGTCGAACTCGTGAGAGGCTAGTCGCCGCCCCTCTGGGGTGGCGAACAGGTTGCCGAACGCGCGGACGGCAAGCATAACGTTGTTCTCGGCAGGGGGTTGCTCGGCGCTGACACTTGATTCCAGTATCTCGATTATGTCAGCGCCACGTGGGCTCTGATAGGTTGCAGTATTGGGCGCGACGGCTAACAGGCGGAGAAGGTCAAGACCAGGCAGCCGCTTGGCATATGGCCAGTCTTTAGCCAGTTTGATGGCAAGGTTGAGGCCGCCGGCTACGTCCTGGGAGGTTGACGTGGAGCCAGCGGCTTCAAGGTGCGAACGAAGGGCGGAGAGTACCTCGAGCTCTTCGGGATTCAGAGAAACGGCCTTGGAACCAGAATCTATAAGTTCGCGATTGATCTCCTTGATTTTGTTTTCCATAATGTCAACCCGGGCCACTAATATGTTTAGATATTCTTTCTGAGGCAGGATCTTCGGCGCGGCTGGAGGCGCTGAAGCGTTTGATCCACCACCTGGGCGATACCTATTCTCGCTTCCCCATGGATCGGCGCCAGCAGGCGCTGGTCCCTGGTTCTCAGTCGCGCCGAGTGTCGCCCCCTTAGTATTGGTCGTGATGAAGTCTGAAACTTGATCGAGGTACGCTATTGGTAATTTGTTGTCCTCCACAAACTTCCGTGCTGCCTCATAGGGGTTTTGAGAATAGTTGTATGGAAGTTTCAAAGGCGGCTTCCCTTCCTCGACATCGACATCAAAGACACAATCGTAGTCTTTCCCCAGATATGAGGTCTTCTTTCCGCTGCTGCCTACGGAATCAACAACGGTGCCGACGTTTATCCACTGCCGCTGACTAGCCGACCATTGATGCGCCGTGATGGAACCATTATTTTCCTTTATCATCTGTACCTGTCCTTCTTTCGTTCCAGATTTGTTTTGTAAAAAGTCTGGTCCGGGTAAAGACTCCTTGTTAATATCGCCCGCCGCTTCTTGTGGTATCGCGGAGGACTTGACAGATTCCTCAAAAGCTTGAACTGTCTCGGCATTTGCAACTCGTGCCTCATCTCGGGTAAATATACGGACAATACGGTCGCTGGCTCCCGTGACAATATCTCCAGTGTCCTGGTTTGCTGCGACGCTCCAAACGGATATTGCTGGGTGCGTAATAGTTTGGACACATTCTGTGCCCTGCCATATCCTGACCGTCCTATCTTCGCCAGAGCTCACAAGTTCGCCCGTCGGTATTGCCGCCAGTGAGTAAATGAAATTTTCGTGTCCATGAAGCTCGCCAACTTGGTTCCCTGCCAGCGTCCACAGTCGGATTATAGTATCATTGCCAGCAGATGCAAAGTCTGCTCCCGAAGGGTGGTGCTTGGGGACCTTGCAGAGAGCACGAACGACGTCAGTGCTGCCCTTAATTGTCTTAAGAAGTTTGCCAGAAATGTGGAATATCCGAATGAGGTTGTCTGCACATGCCGTAATGATAGTTTCCGAGTCATAGGCCAGGACAGCCAAAACCGACCCTTGATGCCCTTCGAATTGAACTTCAGTCTCCCACTTCCCGACCGACCAGAGACGAGCCTGGGAATCCCATCCACCGCTTATTATGTATTTGCCGTCTGGTCCAACATCTAGAGCGCAAACGTTGTTGGCGTGCCCTAGTAGGAGTGCCTCGGCTGACTCTTCAGCGGGGCGTTTCGGCTGTCTGACTTCAATGATGGTATCCTTTCCTCCAGAGACAACCAGGCCTTGTATATGTTCTTCAGAAGGTGGTAAATATGTAAGAGCATTTATAAAGGATGAACCATGTTGTATTATGGTATCTTCAAAAGTTGCCAAAGGTTCGGCAATCATCTTCCATGCCCTGACTGTGCCATCTCTGGACGCGGATACCAGCTCGTTCGGATACGGAAATATGACGGCGCGGACCTTTAGAAGCAGTCAGAAATAGCTTCTTTCCATATTTGAAGGAAAACGTTCCCAAAAAGTCTTTCACTCTCTTTCCCCAAGGGAGCAGAGCACACCAAGGAGGAGGACTTACATCATCATCATGCCCCGCCAAGCTCGCAGATAGCTTGAAATCGCCCATCGCTATGAATTGCAGACTTTAAAAAAACAGGGATTGAATTTCGAGTTAAAACACGGTTATTACCAGTTCTTCCGAGCTGTAATGAAACGTTGTGTTGTCAAAAGTTGGTGTTTCTTCTGTGGACTTCTAATGCCATCTGTTGACAAAGCCCATCCATGACGACCACTGACCACCAAGGCAGCTCATGATCGGAATATAGTTTCACCGGATACACCCCCTCTTCCATTTGCCCCCCACACCAATGTCCCGCAATCAATCCTTTTTAGCGCGTCTCGACATTGTCGCCTTGGTCCGTGTCAACAAGTTTGATGTTCACTTTCATTTCAATATTAAATCATCACGAGCCTCCTCAGCAATACACCAGATTTGCCCCCTTTTGGTGCGGGTCTCTAACGACATTTCCAAATACTCATTATACTTTGTATAGACGTACAGGGAAATCCTCATAACGACCATTTTAACGACTATCACGAATCTTCCTTGTCATTGAGATACGCCTCTTTTGTTGTACACCAACGCCTCCTAGGATACCATTTCATACCGAGTTCGAGAGATTCTTGCAGCTTTGGATTTTGTCTGATCTATTCAGATTTCTGGTTGAAATATCTGCGACGATCTAGCTCCAACGCGCCCCTTCAAACCGCGACAGTTTCCGCTTCAAAGAGTCAACGGCGCAAACCATTATGGCTGCCAGCGAGACTTCAAGACAATACGTCCCCCTTACTTGCCATGGCCATTCACGACCCGTTACGCATCTGAGCTTTTCTAGCATTGTTGGCGATAACCGCGAGGAATACTACTTGATCTCAGCATGCAAAGGTAGAAAACACCGCCACTCTGACGTGTGAGGGGTTCCATGCTGACACAATGAAGATAACAACCCAATGCTGAGGGATGGCATGACCGGAGATTGGTTCGTCATCCTACACGAATTATAAATGCTCAAAACTGATTTATGCAGGATTGGAACCTTTTTTGGCCACAAAGGCGCCGTGTACCAGGCTCGTTTATCACCAGATGCATCTCTGGCTGCCACCGCATCAGCAGACTTTACTGCGTAAGCCCGAACCTTACCTTTCCCGAAAGCTCATTGCTAACACGGGGTTCCCACATAGACGCGTATGGGATACACACACTGGCGAAACTCTCTACACTCTTCAGCACAACCACATTGTCCGCGCTGTCGCGTTCCCCCCAAATAATGGCCAGCTCCTTGCGACGGGTGGCATGGAGAAGAAGCTGCGCATTTTTGACCTCTCTAGCGTTGCGCCGATCACCAATGGAACCCCGACAAATGGCGATTCCTCCGATCCAACTATTATCTCAGCCGACAAAGGGTTCGAAATTGGCCCAGATGTGCACAAGGGGGCTATAAAAGCCATCATTTGGACCCACGACCCAAACATCCTCGTCACAGCCGCCGACGACAAGATAATCCGCTGGTGGGACTTGCAGAATAGGGTGGTCATCCAGGAATTGCCGGTAAAAGGCGACATTGGTTCCTGCGAGTTCAACATGCTGTCCACAGGCGCCGACTCCGCGGATATCGGAGGCGGTATGCCCGTCCTGGCTATTGCAGCCGGTCGGACTGTCTATTTCTATGGCGGTGCGGATGCGAGGCATCTGCTAAAGTCGGTGAATCTCCCCTATGACGTTGCCAGTGTTGCGATTCACCCGAAGCAACGCAAGTTTGTGACTGGTGGGATCAAGGATACCTGGGCGAAAGTATACAACTATGACACCGAGCAGGAACTTGGTGAGCAGTTATCCGAACTCTGATTTTGAGACATGCTAATATGAATCAAGATGTTCATAAGGGCCATCATGGTCCCATCTGGAGCATTAGCTTCTCCCCAGACGGTAAGCTATATGCGACAGGGAGCGAGGATGGCACTATCAAAATGTGGAAGAACTGTGCTGGACCATTCGGCCTTTGGCGTGCCGAGAAGGAAATATGAAGCCTGGTCGCGACGTAATGTTGTTAAACACCAGTGAGGGGTCGTGCCACGGCGCAGGGGGAGAATGCCCCCCCCCAGATATTGGTCCCATCAAAATTGGCGGAACGGATCGGCGGGTCCTGCAACCAGAGATGCGTATCAGGGTGTTGTGTGTGGGAGTATTGGGATAAGCATTGTTGCGTCGGCATGAGATCTTGAACTGCCCACGGGCATTGGTTGTAATTTAAGTCGGAAGGTGGGCGGACTCATTGCATATTCCAAGTGGCGCGTTAAGGAGTAGGACAGGAAGGATTGGGCGAAATCAGATACAGATTTTCACTGCTCTGGCCGATAATTGAGAACGATAAAAGTAACGCTACGAGAGCCCCATACTCGTCGCGTACCCACGTGACTGTTAGTAAAGGGTATGTTGGGTAGTTTTGTGATGAAATAGAGAACAATCATGCACGGTATATGTTAGCTCCCACCAGCCGTTGAGCTTGATATCTTTTGCTCGATGAGTAACCGCTTTATACTGTAGCTCCGTTATGCCATGTTATCCACTGAAACTCAAGGCACGCACGTGACTGGAAGCTTCATATTCCTGGACCTTACTCAGAATGACAATTAGCTCCGAGGTGTGGCTAAAACCGTTCCTGTATCTCGAAGCGCTTGGCCACCCATCACATCGCTGGCGCTTGGCAGCGTTCGAGGCTCCTTGGAACTCGTGATTTTTATCGATATTTCGCAGCACTAGGACATTCGAGGTGTTACATTCGGTTTGGGAATTACCGGATGGGATGGGCGGTTCGCGAGAGACGGAGACAATCGCAGCAAGGGAGGACAGGATGTGGATGGAACTATGGATGCGTGCATATGTACCATATGCACGGGGATACTAATTGCAGGCTGAAATATGAGCTGTATTCCGCCCTTGTCTTTGTGCGACATGGGCGCTGACGGGGAACTGGATGGGAGATATTTGGCAATGGGGCCACGACGATTGTAACGGACTGGACAAACATATTGATCCAGCAGCCCCCTCTGCTCTTGCTCTCCCGCCATCTGCCAAGTGCAGGAAATTCCGATAAAGACGACAGGTTCACGATGCGGCCAGAGGTCTAATATGCAACTTTACAATCCGGTTGTTGATATCAAGGCCGCCATGAGGGTCGCCTGTACATGTATGAGTGTACATTCGTTGTACATCTGGACACGACAGTGGGCAAACAATGAAATTCCTCGAAATTCCTCGGAGCTATGGGTGGGAATAGCAAACTGGGCCGAGTGAGATGTTGTTCGGCGCGTAGACATGGATAACCACTGGCCAAAGCCCCTTGCACTACTGATGTGCCGAACCCCAGCACACCGCCCTGATTCGCCGTGTGCCCACCCACATCGCACACCAGCCAGCGACTCGCCGCCACCCATGCGCGCCCCTGCACTTCTGTTCACCAGCCAGCGTGCTTAAGGTGCAGATGAGGCCGATCGGACCCCAGCTTGAATGCGCACTAGTGAGAGACCGTGCCAATGGGGCGGCGGAGACGCGATCATCCCGCTGCGTGCGAGGCACAGCATCCTGCACGCTGACTGGCTGCGCTCTCATCACCATAACCGCCCGCTGTCAATGGTGGGAGGTGAGAGGTGCCGTGCGGTACGTGATGCATGGCCCTCAAAAGGATCTCTGGCCCCCATCGCTGAACTGGAGAGGTCTGACGGGCGACTGACTGAGAGACCTACATCGTCAACGCTGAGCCACTTCCGTTGAGCAACTTCGCGACTTCACGAAGAGTACGATTGTCGACACCAGGGAGAGAGATAGTAACCCCATCGCCGAATAGCTAAGCTGCTGCGCATCTTGGCCTTTGTTCTTCTGCACAAAAATCTCAATTCAACTCCCGTCACCATGTTCTACACAGTGCTGTCAGTTTTGGCGCTATGTTTGTCGTTAGTGGAGGGACACACAATAATCTCGTATCCGGGCTGGAGAGGAGATAACTTGGTTACAAATGAGACATTTCCATTCGGAATGCAATGGAATTATCCTTGTGAGTAGCTCTGGTTCCAATTTATTGTATTTGAGGTATACCTTCCTCTGCGAACAGCGCAACAGACGGTCGCAGTGAAGCATGCGCATGTTCAACTAGACGACTCGTGCAGCGTCCAAAGAACAATGCCTCAGCTCTGTAGCCAAATCACAATCCCATCCACCTTGCGCATTTCAACCTTATCTAGACTATTGCTAACTTCTTTTTCAGGTGGCGGAATGGGTACCTCACGTAACCGCACAACCTGGCCCATAAACGGCGGTGCGATCGCAGTGCAGCCAGGCTGGTTCCAAGGGCACGCCAAGGGTTTCTTCTACGTCAATATGGGCTTTGGCACTAGCGGCCCTGACAATGGACCCGATAACTTCACCAACGTCATGGTCCCCATCTTTGAATTCACAGGACCTTCAAACGGACCTTACCCGGGAACCTTCTGTCTGCCACAGGTCCCGCTACCGGCAAACGTTACCGTCAAGGCGGGCGATCTGGCGACAATCCAGGTCGTGATGACAGCACAGCACGGCGCGGGCCTATACAATGTAAGTTTGCTGTCTTTGAAACTGGCTTGAAGAATAAAACTAACGGGTATTAGTGCGTCGATATCATCTTCGCAGAACCAGAAAACGTGGCAGAGGTCAACAGATCAAACTGCTTTAATAGCACTGATATCGGCTTCAACAATGTCTTCACATCGCAAATTTCCGGCGCCGACGTGTCAATAGCTATCTCGATGGCTATCCTCGCGCCCATACTACTCCTTAGCATGTGGAGTCTATCATGATAAGATGGAGTTGCCAAGTCCGTGAGTCGGAAACAGGAGGGTTCGCGTACTTCTTCTGGGCGAATGGAACAAACGAGCGTGTTCCTGGGTAGCGCGACAATGCACCTCGGTTTTTTTTTGTATACAGCATGGCGGGATGGGAATCGGATGGGAAAGATGGCGCCCGGGCGTTTTATTCATGATTTTTTTACTTCCATAGGATGGATGCCGTAGAGGCTGATTTGCATCTACATATACCCCCGTCGGCGGAGGGATTTTATACCAGAGGGTGGATGCGCCGAGATGGGCATCAGGAGTATGTAGATGTAATGAATGAGAAGAAACGGATTATACTCCGCTGAACCACCTTCGTCTCGGCCATAATTGCCGATCAACTTGTCCCCGGCTTGGATAGGCTAGTAAAGCGGGTAGTGGGCGCGGAACGGGACGGGTGCTTGGCGAAGCCTTCAAGAGATTGCCATGATAATCGCGAGACCCCATCAATCTAGAACTCTTCACGGCCTTCAAACGCGAAATTTTGCTCATAAATTTCATTTCCTACGTTCGATATGCCGTGTCTATAAATTTGAGTACTGGACGGAGCTATGCGGCCCGCCAGCCAGCCTCGGGGCTGTGCAGTCCAGCCCTGTCAATGCCTAAGTGCTCTCGGAAGACGCCCCGTAGGCAACCTCTCGGGTGCCTAGTCTGTAGCAAACAAGAGGCCCAGAATGATCCAATGCGTATGAGTCTCGCCGTTGGTAACGCAAGTTTGGGAATTTTGGAGGTCCTGCTCTGTCAAGGGACTGCCTATTTACGGGAGGTGGTGCATATCCGAAACGCTGCCTGGGCCAATCTTAAGCGGATTGAAGCGCTTCGCCGCGCGGATAGAAACCAAACAACGATGGCAAGGCTATATGCTGAAGTGGTGGGTTTTTCTATAATATGACTCTCTCTCCTGTGTTATTCCGTTTCACAAGCATACGTTATTTGGTGAGGTCTCGCACTCGTTTTGGTTGCAGGCCAAGATGTCCCTCGACAGTTCTAGCAACTTTGCTCAACAAGGCTCATTAGACTGGGTCGCACTATCCACCAATGTTGTCTCTCTCAGTTATGGCATGGCGCAGCGTCTCTCCGGGTCGAATTTGGACCTCAATACTTACAACACTGGCTGTTTCCTCGGCGGGAAATTCCAACTATCCCATAACGGCCAAAAGAATATTAGCAAAGCCTTGAAAGACATGAAGGCTTATGCCGGACTTCAGAATGTACTTTGGTTTGGCTTTGGGATGAAGCATCCTGCGAGGGTGTTAGGAATGACGCAACAGGGCAGTGCATTGGTGGCATTGTGCGCCGCTTTATCAGAATGCTTTCCACACGAAACTGCAGCGGAAATCTTGAGCGACATGGCCGAATTAGAAGACAACCTCGACGTAACTCCTGCTTGTAGCGAATGGCTAGCACTGATAAAAATCTGCGCTGGCATACTATCAACAACGGTGTTTCCCATACGTGCAGAAACACTGATGGGACTAGAGACCGACAACAAACCCGCAGATACAACCGACATTGCGAAGGTTTTAAATGCCATCGCAAAGGTCACAAAGGATGAGTGGGTTTCCGTTACTATACATGGAGGCAAGGAAGCTAGGTGGATAGGGGCTTTTGCGGAATGGTTCTTCGACCTTACGGTAACCATCATAAATGAGGAGGATGATATCGTATATACCAGCTGTCCAGAGGGCCAATTTTCCCAGGTCAACATTTGTTCTGTGATCAGGCCATTTCCTGGAGAAGGCGCCAGTCCGACGAGAAGAACAGGGGAAACGCTATTAGAATTGGCAGACAGGACATTCTATATCGACACTGCGTCGCATTTTTGGGACGAGAGTGAGCCATTTAACCCACGTTGTACTGGTGGCAGGATGGCTATACCTGTCATGAATGGCCGCGTGGCGTGGAACATCTGCTTGTCTACAGTATTTGGCGTCTTATTCAAAGACCTAATGAAGCGTCCTGACTGCATCGGTAAGTTGATTAGCTCCGTTGCAAGAGTGTACGCATGCATTGCGACAGCAGAGGAAGGTGTTCCGACAGCTGTCATGGAGAATAACATGTTATACGTGGACGCATCATTCGGAGCTGGCTTTATTCATAACTTGCTCCACTGGTTCCCCGAGCTGTCGGCAGCAGAGCCATATCTGGACCAGGATTCCAATACAGAGACGTACAAGGAGGCGCTCAAAAAGTACAGAGCGGCCTTAAAATCTCTACGGAACAGTTGTGGCTGCATAATGTGCAATGAGACAACAAGTCCGGCAAGGGATCCAGCGACAGTCAATTGCCAAGTCGTTCTCTGTGATCTAATAATTCGACTTGGGCGGCTGTTATCCATCATCGAATGTGCCGAAGGGCTCTGTCCAAAGTTTACCGGTCTGCGCAAACTGTATAATATGCGTGCTAAAGAACTTCGTGCTGCCACGCAGGGGAAGGACGGTGGTGGGGGTTACTACCCAGATCCTCCTGGACTCCACAGATACCTCTGTGGGACCCCAAGACCCCCGAAACTATCAGCGTTTGTTGCTATGGATAATTTCCCCTCTCATATGGAGCATGCATTATGTCTCTTTACTGGCCATACTTCAAAGGACCTGAACTTCAACTTTTCATCCTCGCCAGCCATTTCCGTGGATGGAATTTGCATATATCTTCACATTCTCCGTGAGATCCCCGAAAGTGTGCCAGATTTTGCTATGTTGCATGTCTGCCCGGGGCAGATTTTGCACGAAGGGAAAAAGTTTACTCAGTTAACTGATAGACGCTCACGTCTTAATTTTGACGTAAGGGAGAAGATCCAGTTTGAAGATGCGCTTCTCATATGCGGCATGCCGGGCATATTGACTTCGGTGAAGCTAGCTGTAAGGCAGACAGTCAGTCAGCTATACCTTCACTATGACATTTTTTATTATGACGAGAAGCCAACAGGACTGCAGCTACGGCCGTATAGTTTGTGCGAAAGCATGCTCTATTGCTATCGGCGGTTACACTGCGATCATTCTAGCGCTTCGGAGACGGATTGGGGGAAAGGCCCAGAGTGGGAAGGCTCAGGGCGGGAAGGCTCGGAGTGGGAAGACCTTTTTGCAAATGAAGGCAAATATCCCTGTCCAGAGCTGCGGGTCAAGTTTGATGAAAAGGACCGCTATATGACCTGGAACATGGTGCAGACAAGCCTCCTTGGAAGGTGTGGTATGGTTCAGAATCACCGCGAGCTCGTCGATCGTGCGAGCTCCCTTCTTATCGTGCATGATGGAGAGTGTCTGTCGTGCTGTCAGAGTATCAGGGAAAGAACACGGGACAAGTTTAAAGCAGAGAACATAATTGTGGTTGGTAAGACTAATCATCACAGCTCTCCGAGGAGAAACACATAATAGATGTTGTGATGGGTTAGAGAAATCGCCATGTGGATGGGTAAACTTATATGCAATGCCTATACAGTAAAGATTCCCAACAATGCGAAATTAATGGATTTAATAGGATGTTTGAATATAGTCTGGGTAAAGGAAGCAGGGAGTTGGGGGGGAAGGGATTATTGCGGCCCATATTTTTTCCTCCTTACAACTGTTGACTGGGATGAGAAAACATTATAGTCTGTAGTTGGGGATGGAGCTCCTGTGGAACTCTAGATCTGTTGGGCTTCTCTGTTTGCTCATACAGCTCTGTAAGCTCCAGAAGCTGCACGGCTATATGAAAAGCCGAACTGTTTAGTTAGAATAAGAATCAATAAGCACTTCTCCAAAGACCATCTTCTGTTTCAGCTGCTACTTGCTAGACGTGCAATTCTATAGATAGATATATAGGGAGGTATATTTTCAGAGGCGCATTTCATTTTCATATCATTACCATATGCTTCGCCTACACAAGCTCACGCTGTTCAAACTCAAATAGCGAGCGGACGAGCGGACCTTTCCCCTTCATAGACAATCTTCATCCTGAGGCCGAGAAGGTTACATTTGTCATGTAGATTAGGCCAAATTATTTGTCAAGTGCACCTGTATTCCAGACAATAAAGTCTGCTACTATGGTGCAGAATATAGGCTGCTTTGCTTCAGTTACTGGGTGTCTGCATAAGCCTCTCAAATGGCCATTGTGTTGTCAAGTTCGACCGCTGGAATTACTGATGCCATAAACTAGACAAGCATGTTAGCATATTTGAAGTTATCAGCCTCGTGGCTGTGCATACCTTCAGGAAAACAACGAGGTATTGATCGACACGGATAGCAACCTCGTCCTCGCTGGAATCGTAACCATTGTCCACTACCTCCCACTCGTCTTCGCCATTTCCCCCAGTATCTTTCTTCTGGCTATTCGCAATGTTTAACGATTTGAAGTCGTCGTTGAGACCTTCCAGTCCCCGAGGTAAGCCGGCAGCTAGTTGCAATCTTTGCTTCTCTCTTCTACGTTTAAGTGACTCGTTTGCACGGTTGATCAACGTTTTCATGACTGACGCATGTTTGCATGGATGAACAGAAAGCATAAGTTGGCTGCCTTTCATGTGTGGAAAGGGCTCGACAGTGACGGTGTGATCGTGATAGTCGCCGACGATGTCTTCCAGCATAAGTCGGGGTGGGATAGGTTGGTCATTGCGGTCTTTCCCTGACAGGTACAAACGAGGTGTTCTGTAGTATGCTGAGTATGTGATGTATGCATCGTAAGTACGCAATGCGCTGCTCTAAAGTTAGCTGGCGTTGCGATACTTTATTATAGGCCGTCAGGAGAAAAACGTTGACACCTACCTGCCCTCTTCCCTCGTAGGTATGTTCTCCTCATCCCCGTCTTCCTCCATATCTGGGATATCATCTATTTCATCTGGTTCGGCTTCCCCCATATTCCCACTTTCGTCTATCGTCCTCACATCTCTCCCTCTTGCTTCTTGACTTGAGCTAAGGTTACCAGCTTTGAGCCATCCATCCTCATCAGTACTTGGCGTTCCTTTATTTGCAGTGTCTCGAAAGTCTTCGCCGTCGGCAACCATTGTGACTTGCTCTTCTAAGTTTCCAGCAAAATCGGTATCTATCCGATGGCGACATGGCAAACCACGGCACACTAGAACGTGTTTCTTGCTGTCGAGGCCAGCTATTTTCCCTTCTATTTCGCCTTCTCCTTTGCCTTCTACCTTACCCTTAGAATCCTCTTGAACGTACCAGTCCCATGTCTGGAATTTCTCACGAAGGTAGTCCCCAGCAGCCACAAAATCGTCGGGAGAGAGTTGGCCTGTTGTAATGAAATCGACAGAACTTGGCGCGCGCGCCAGATGCTCTCGCAACGCTCCAAAAGTACTTCGTATGCCGAGCATGGTGCTTGTTTATTTCGCGCAGCCGTTTGTCTTTCGATTTATGGGGGATGAGCTATTTTGTACTCCGTTCTTTCGAAGTTAGAAGTAGAGCAACGATGTGAATGAGTACGCGCGGGGTTAAGTCGCAAGGTGACATGACGGCTCCACCGGGATGGTGGCGGGGGGGATGGGTGCCTATCTTATCAGCCTCGCTTATGTCATCCGACGATCATGTGGCGTGACCTCGTGCATCAATACACCTGTAAACAGTTACTTCTATTGAGCTGTCAACAACATAGGTTATACAACGCGCAATAGCATACCTTTTCATGGCGATAACTAGTATGAGCATCTCAATGGTAAATCTGCGGCATATTGTGAAATCTCAAAGGTGAATCTTGGTCAGCTATTGACTACAGGATACCAAGCCCCACGAAGGTATTTCCCAACTCGAAGTGGATATCATATGGCCCTTCTCACAAGAGCATGGCAAATAGCATGGTGGTAGGTGATAACAGTGTTCGGCACAGATCGCCAATGACCTGATCTGATCCGGATCTTACAGATAATGCCAAGGCTACATAATAAACGTATAATTAAGTATAATAATCGTATAATTAATTATAGCGAAGACACAATGACAAAAGGGAGGAGTAGTTCTATTTATATATTTTAAGCCTCATTATCCTTGAGATCCGGATACAACCCGTATCTATCCGTGAGGGCCACGGATCAGATCCGGATACGGGTTGCCGAACACTGGGTGATAACAGACTAATACTTCTGCTCTGATTTGCTGGGCATGGACAATAGTGGCTGGATATTATCTGGGTGTTGTTAAGATGAATATGTAGAAATCTTCGGAGTCAATATATACCACTTTACAGATTCACTCTATACAATCAACTTTTTTGTTGATGGTCTTGTTTACACTAAGGACCGAATGTGGTTTATTGAAGTATGAGTGACTTACTTTCCCATGGGAACTTCGCTCCTCGGGCGGTTTTGACACATTCACTTAACCTCCATGGTGAACTTCACCTAACCCTTTCAAGTAAACTGTTAATGCATATTGTTTCGTGCCGACTCCACCCTCCTTCATGACCAAGAGCAGCTACATCTTCGTGCTTGTTCTCTCCCTGTATTCAGGAGGTTCGTTGAAATACAACCAAACAAACCATCTTGAAAGAGTCAAGCAGTATGGAACCTCACCATGATAAAGATGGGTCAGCACGCTCAACCGAGATCTCCCGCGAAAGTAATGTATTCTTAGAGCAAGTCAAGGTAATATATTTCATCGAATAGTAAGGCAAGAGGCTAATCAATATGTAGATGAACTATCAGAACAAACCAGATGTATATAATGAACTTTTGCGGCTACTCAGTTCAAACACAGCAGCAAGAAATGAAGCCCACCGACACATCAGCACCCAAGTAGAATACTTGTTCCGTGGCACTCTACCAGACCTTGCTCGACTCCTAGATGTCTTAACTCGTACTGTTCGAATGGAGGACACACCATACGCTGCAGCTCTCGTCAACTCAGCCATCAACCGCATAATGAAAATCACCATTGGGAGCACAGCAGCCGAAGATTCCGTTGAAGAAAGAATAGAAGAGAGAGTTATGAAAATGACACAGTCCATAATCAACAACTTCTCTGGCTTTATTGTTGACGACTGCCTATTTGAAGGCTTTAGCCAACTGTTGCCAGGTACCATGGAGGTTGGAGGGGCATCTCGATTTCATAAGGAAGAAGGGAAACAGTATATGGAGCTTGTTATCGTATGTTTTTTTTTCTCCACCCATAAAACCATCGTTTTAAAGATTTTACAGGTTTACTTCAGTAACAGACCAGATGTCTGTAAAGGATATGGCATAGCCATCAACGATTTTGAGAGAAGGAGAATCCGGGCAAACCGCCGCTTGTATGTTTAAGTCGGGATCTTGCTCCAGGACTCACCAGACCTTTTCGAGTTCCGGAAGTCCATGCCTGTGAATGGGCAAGGTGAACTTATTCGGACATCGGCCGGGAAACTTCGGTGGCGACACTATAATTCTGAGTGCGGTGCCTTCGAAAAATAGAGACATCTTGGTTTATAAACCCTGTTGGTAATAATACAATTCAATGGCGCTGATCTGATGGCCTAAAAAATAACGTACATGAGATCCAACCATTATACAAACCTTTCCTTCCCCTAATACCAATTCGGGTCGTCATGCGAATGCCGCTCGGCTCTCGGGTTCAGGTTTAGTATCCTCTGCCCTGGAATATGTTCCTTCGTGAAGTGCGCCTCGAACATGCCCGATATGGCCCTTCTCCCTATAGCCCCAAATGAATCATAACTCTCCAGGTCTCCATTACAAGCAGCCCATTCGGGCGACATTGGCGTTAGGCCATCCCCAAGGTCACACCAACGCGTCACTAAGATCGCACGCTTGAACGAGTTTGTCGGCCGGTCCTCCATATTCTTCAGCTCAATGAGGTACTCGCTCGGGCAGTCTGGACATCGCCTCATCGGCCTGCACGATTCACACAAAGTCACAATTGACCGAGGGTCGTAGAGGCGGTGGTGTAACCTATCCTTGACTTTCTCTCCCACAGAACTGGGCGGCTTTGGTATATGGCCAAGAGCGCACTTACAAAGCTCCATTAACATGCCATCTCTCCAGTGGGCACAGACAGAGAAGTATGGGCTATAGTCCTCGCGCGAAAATAGTAGAAGTCGCACTTCGCTCTGGGTAAGTCCAGACTCTGCGAAGCAGGAACTGCTCACTCGCATATGTAGATGGCCGTTTATAATGGCGAATTGGCTCTGGTGGGACCAATGGTCCTCTTTCCACCGCCGTACTAAAGATTCCAGCGGGATTCCATACGCTGGTCCGTATCGATTAGCTCTCGTGACGAGTTGAACAAACGAGAAGGGGAGGTTGCGTCGAGGGGTGATGCGTGTGCGAGGGAATGGACGTTCAAATGCCTTGGGGCACTTATATAGAGGGTTGTGTGCCGCTGCTGGCTTTAGAGTTTCGCTACCATTGTGCATGCGGTAGTGGTAGGAGGCGCACAAGAAACACAAAAGGTGGTTTGGGAGATATCCATCCATGGTGAGGAGGAAATGAATCTTGTGTTGATAGTTCTCCGGGAGGTCTAGAGCCTGCCACGGTTGAAACCCGAGGCGCCAAAGTAGCCCTTTGGTAGTGAATGCTAGGCTAGCCGCTTCAAATGGAGTTAGATAATCGAGAACTTCATTCCAAATCGGCAACGGTATCCGCGATATAGCGTGGTCTTTGGGATGGCATGTAATGCCCCTGGCCCTAACAAGCTGCTGTTCATCATAGATCTCATCGTCGTAAACTAAACTGTGTAGTAGTGCGGTGTTGTCCTGCCTCTCGCCCAATTGGCTATCAACCACGGTCTCCTCGTGATATGTGGGCGATGGACTCCGAGTTCCATAGTGAGATGTGCCGGAGACATCCGGAAGTGTGCTCGTAGACGCGCTAGGTTTTAGGCGTTTCTGAAGTTTAGATGAGACTTTTGGACGAAACGCCTTTGCTAATCGAGCTCCAAAACCGCCTCCATCGCGAGATGCCATATTACAGAGTTGCTGTCTGGTTCAAAATTTTGTTGAAGATATTCGGATGGACGTCATCTGCTGGTAGTGTATGCGCTAAAGTTTATCTAATCTGGGGTATCAAGATAATCTAGAAACGGCGATCAAACTAAAAATAGAATACGCGAAACAGAGATAAACAAATCACGCCAATCAAGTGGTTAGTTATGTACTGAAATTTGAGTTGTTTGATATGCATATGTATATCGGATATACGTGTAAAGGTATATTTCTGCCTATTGAATGTGTGCCTTGAGAGTTCACGTTTAAGCACGCTCGACATCTGTCTATTAAATGTTGTAAATTGTCTCTCAGGTTTGTAATTTTTAGTTCATTACATGACACAACATATCAAAATTGAAGTCTGAGAGCAGCAACCAAAAACGAGTCCCCAAGCTGACAATTCAATATTTAGCAATATGCAAACAACCATGAAATCAGCGGGATGGCCACAGCGTTTTTGTACTTCCCGCATCACGTAAGGGACAGTAGCAAGCTTCCAATATTGATCTTATTTCATATTTTTCTTATCCCATTAATTGAACGCTGTGGTAACTGCTAACTAGTGGTACCAAGTGCACGCACGTAATATTGCAAATCGTTGAAATAGCTAGGCAACTCACACAAAGGGAAAAAAAGGACGTTCCAACTTGATCTACAATCCTTTAGGCAACTATGCCAGTGCCAGCTTGTGACTTTACCAAATCGCAAATGCACGAAGCTGGGTCAAGACTATATAGTTTGTCAGCCATATTTTCTTCCGGAATAAAGTATCATGGCTTACACGTAGCTGTATGGTGGTGTGAGAGAGCCAGTTTGAGTGATGTCAGTCGTGCTGCTCACAAAAATGTTGTTTTTCGAAACGGCGTAGCCCTCTTCATCACTGTCCAAGTTGGTCGTGATAGCAAGTTTAGTATTGGAGAAGTAGCACTGCTCGACAAGAACTTGGGCACCCATACGAGAGTTGATTCCGGAGGTCGGATTGTCCTCGAAGCAAGAGCTGTAAATGTGTGCGGTGCCAAATCTAATTGATGGCAGGCGAGAGTTGACGTTGGTAAAGTGGTTGTGGTGGAAAGTGACACGGAGGTGGCCGGTGTCCTCGGAACCGTTGCTGTCGGAGTGGCCGATGAGGGATCCCTTCCACTATTGAACAATTCATCAGCTAATTATTACAGTTCGCATAGAGTAGGTATACAGACGTGGTCATGAAACTTATTCCATGATACGGTAACGTAGTCGCTGGCATGGGTGATATCTAGCAGACCGTCGTAGTAGTCCTTGTCGCCGGTGAGACCCACGGTGGAGAAATCACAGTGATCAACCCAGACATTAGTAGCGACATCAAGAGCAACCAGATCGGCCCCCTCGGGGGGGTTGTGGAACTTCAGATTGCGCAGAATGACATTGCTAACTTTCTTGATGCGGAAGCCACCATCCGTTAAACCTGACATGGATAAGCAACTATACGGATAAACACACGTAAATTCGCAGGCACAAACTTACCGGAGTTAGCACCGACACCGATGACTGTTGTGCTGCCCGCCAGGTCAAGGATACCACACCCGGTCAAAATTCCAGAGATCTTTATGACACCACCACCGCTGATGGCGGAGGAGAGGGCCGAGCAAGAGGTGACGGTGGTTCCGCTGCCGCTGCCGCCACCTGTGACACCAGCGCCATAGCCGACGAGCCCATTTACAGGGGCAGTGCCGCAATCATTCGAGCCAGTTGAGGTAGGGGTGCTAATGACGGTAGTTAAGGTAGTGCCCGGTGTTGTGGTTGTTGTTGGAGTACTTCCTCCGCCGGTGAAGTAGCAGGAGCATTCTTTAGAAAGCGCGCTGGGCTTGTTACTACAGTTGGTAGCCCATGATGGCAACCCAGTAGTGGCCGTGACGACACTTTGCGTGAAAGTAACGCAGAATTGAGAAGCGGTTGCAGGTTGAGCTTCCATATAAGATGCGCATGGGTCAGTGTCCGGGTTCGTACAGCCCAGAGCCACTGGTAGAAGGGCCAACACTGCGTAACGCCTCATGGTTTCCGAGTAAGGAGTATCAAGGAGATGATCTTGAAGGGGACGACAGGGGATATTTTGAGATTGGTCAAGTGTGATTTAAACAGTTCATGCGAACGCTGATCTTAACTTTATACCTAAATTCTTATCTTCGAGCTTCTTTGTGTATACTCGGTGGAATCGACATTTTTCCACCTGTCGGAATTAAAGGGGGATCAAACTGAGGCCCAAGGCAAGCAAGGGGAGTAAGTTGCCGATCTGCCGAGCTGCAAAGATCTTTGGATTCTTAACTTTAATATCAAATAGATTGGGTTCCTAGGCGGAGTGGTCATTTGCAAACCACGGGGTTGATGGAGAAATAGATTTCATTACTGGCAATTTTGGACTACTACCACCTCAAAAGATAAATTGGGGGGCGAGCTTGGCACTATTTACAAATGACAGCGGAAAATATAACAAACCCAGCCACAGGCGCAAACTGAGCACGCCTGGAAAGCCGGAAATTGACCGTGATTGACCTCAAGGGATTAAAATTTTGCGGATAGCCGTGTAATGGCTTAAAATATAGCTTTTGGTTGGAAATGAGCGCTGAAGGTAATATAATGTCGATTGTTGAAGCCGAGTTAAATTAATATATATCGAGGTTGCAATCTGACCCCGGATTTGACTTTATGCATGAGCCTAAATACCCCGCGTCACAAGCATTTGTGGGGTAAAGAGACCACCAAGAAATGGAGTTTGAAAGTATGCAATACAATTTTTATAATGCAGGCTAATTCATAGCAGGGCGAAGAGAGACATAGCGTGAGCTTTCGGTTATCGTTACAAGACTTTGGTATGGAAGTGGCGATCAATGACGCCGAAAAAGCCAACAAAGCGATAAGTATTCAACTAATTTATATATTTATATATGATATACATTAACACATTAAGTTGGTGCTGCACTATCTGATTTGTGACCTTGTCTCTTAAATTGTCCGGAAGTTAAGCCTCCACGACAGGGCATTGTCCAATCGGAGTTACATTTTTCTCAANGACCTGCGTATTGGTGTGGTTAAAACTATTGAGGATGGGGATGCCTAGTTTGTTTGGATTTGCTTGGAGGATTCTGGCTTTCAAATAATATGGCTGCGGTGATGGTTGGCAGTGCTTCGCTCGTCGGAAGCGGTGTAGGCCTTATAGTATTCATTATGAAAGGGAGCCGTAAATGGCTCTAGAAATATCTTAATAATGACCTTGACGTTGGGAATCCGATAACAATTTCCCAGCCCAATTATCCCCTTTCTTCTGCCTCCCCTCTTGCCACTCCTGTTCTACCTATCATCGCCGCCGTCGCAGCGTTGGTTAACAAGCCTGACGATGCAGTTAGCCCCACTTGAAAATTATTATTCTAACAGCTACGGGATAGATATAAACTTGGTAGTCATAATCTATTAGCGGGGTATCACCAATTACCATCCTCCTTCATACTATTACTTGTAATGCATACGACTTTATTTCAAGGCAGCGCTTGGCACATCTGGAAAAACCAATAAAACACTTGGAATGGAAATTGATTTGGCATAAATCTGCTTTCAAACGCAGGTGTCTAGTTGATGCCCCAATTGATAATAATTCCAAGCTAACAAACATTTCAGTCATCCAAATATTTTTGAGCCAGTTGAGAATCGCCATTTGAAACAGCTATTGTGTAACTCAACATAATTCATTTAATAACGCACTTCAGTCACAATCAATGAAGTAATATGATGCTGTACCACAGTTTGAAGTGGTACATGCACGGCGATCATCAGCTCTCCCGTTGTCTTCATTCGAAGAGAAGTCTCTCTCACCCTCGCTGCGCTAGCAGATATTCGTAATCAGGAATTGCCAATTCAACAAAATACAGCAACTTCTGTGCAGCATGAGAACCGAATTCGCGCTCCCACTTCACAAATTCCTGTTGGGTGTCGATGCCCTTGGAAAGCTTTGACATGTCCACGCCAGTGGATTTCTGAATAGTGGAGAGCCACGGAAGCAGCCCCGTAGTCGCAACTTGCCACTCGAAGCTAAGGTGCTGCGGGTCTAGCAGAAGCTGGTGACATAGGCGCTCCAGAGCAGCGCGATCAGACATTGTGTCGTCTGCGTCGATTACAGCTGGCTTGCGATGCTGGGTTCCCGGAGGGTCTGATGAGGACTCAGACCATATCTTCAGGTACCAGTCGTAAAGGATGCGAGACCATTTGAAGGAGGCTTCCACGGGAAAGTCGGAATCGTCTACGTCTGCGTCGAAGGCTGCCCGACTCAGTTTGTACCAAGACGGAAACACCAGTGCTGGATGACGAATCAGGAAAACAGGTGAAACTGAGAGCATGAGGTCGTCGGGAAGTAATGTTGGGTTAGTTGAAATTCTTACCTCAGCATCCTTTGGCTGCAGCTGGGGAACGAGGCGAGGAGGTCGAGGGGTTTTGAGATTGCTGTCAATTACTGACGGTTTTAGAAATATGTAGATGTGCTCTTTCACAAATGCTACTTTGCCCTTTTCACTAAAATAAGCCCTCTCTCGGGTAGCTCTTGATAAAGGAATCTCACCTGCTCACCCGCGCTACGAATGTCTTCTTCAAGCTTGTTAAAGGACTCATGATATGATTTTGGAAGACTAGTTTCCTGAAATTCGGCCCGTGCCTCATCCATTTTCGGACCTTTGCGGTCGTATTGTGATTCAGTACTGCCGAAGAAGAATATCTTTAGGAAGGGATATTCAGATTGGACAACGTCGGGGTGGGATTTGAAAATCTTCATGAAGAGGTTTGATGCGGTCCGTGGGTGTGAGAAGACGAACACAGGTTTGCGGTCTAGTGTTGTAGTGGACATGTTTGAAGTGAAGTGAGCACCGTGATAAAAGGCCAAAAAGGGTGGACAAGCCGATGTAGTTCTGGATTTTTTTATATATAGAAGGAGAAGTTCGGTATCCGAGGGAAATAATATTACATCGTACCACGAAGCTTTTTTCCCCCGTCCGGTCATGAAAATGGACAGCTGTCTTCTTTTCACAAACTCATTTATATGACTAAACTGTAACCAACGGAAGGATGAATTTCAGGTTTAGTTGCATGCATGCCAGTGACCTACAGAGCATTTATTGGATTGATGATGTGGCACGCTTCATGGATGTGTCTTGGAGATCTGAGACAAAATATAACTGTCCAATGGTAGAGACATTTTTTAGTGGTCTCGTACCCTTTATGCACTATCTAAAACACGGTTAAAGTCCTTCCCCGCAAACCTAGCTTTGATGCCAACGGTGACTGACGCAGACAGCGTATTCTTAAAACGTAATAGATATATTGTTGGTTATGTAGGGTATTCTCTCTAATTATTGTTTAAAATGGTTGAACGACGATCACTCAACCCTAAATACTTACCAGCATCTTATAGCTGTGTTCCCTATCCCTCATGTTAGCTATGAAATCACCATCGTAATCAAAAGCATTTAGTGTAACGTCGTAGGCATTAACTAGCTAGAACAGATCCATGGTGATTGTCCGGGTATGTGTTAAAGAAACCATCTCTTGAACCAAAAGCAAGGTTATGAAGAAAATTTTACTCTGCCTAATCTAAACATACAAAACTATTTATCCAAGAAATTGCGAAAACTCTAAATCCACTTCAACTGCCATACAAATAAAATGCATAAGGCCATCTAACCAGCAGTAGAAATCTAGCAAGGGAGGGCCTTGCCGGCAGCCTTCTTGGCCAGTGCAACCTCAGCCTTGCGACGGCGAACGAGACCGGGAAGGACCTTGCCGTTACCGTGAACCCACTTCGGGAACTCCTGAGGGAAGACCGTAGCGGCCTTCTCGCCCTTGTTGAGGCGGGTGACAATAGAAGACGATTGCACAGCTCCGCATCCGACGTTGAATGCCAAGCTCACCAGAGCACCGTACTGGTTCAAGTTGAGAACTGCCTTGGATTTGAGCATAGCCGTGACACACTTCTCGAATTTCTAAAGGAGGATTATTAGCATACTCCAAGTCCTCAAGAATTGAAGGCTACTTACAGCGATGTCCTTGGCGAGGAGCTTCTTGCCATTGGCCTTGGAAAGCGGGATCGGGTATCCGATCTCGGCGCACTTTGACTTGGTGCAAAGATGGCCATAGCCGACGGTGGGGTGGCCAGTGGCATCAATGTCTATTGCCGGTTCGTTAGCATCTCCGAAAATGTATGCCCACACAAGTGTCACTCACAAACATTAGGGACGAAACCCTCAAACTCAGCGATCAGGTCGACGGTGGCCGCATTCGACTTTGGTGCCTTGCAGCTGCCGCCGCCGCCGCCACCGCCGCTGCACTTCGGCTTGACGTAGCCACTAGAGCCGGTCTTGACGTAGTAATCGGCAACATAGCACCCATCAGATGTCTTATCCCAGATTGAGTTGCCGTTGACGCTAGTGCCTCCGGTCTGGCAGGTTATGGTAACGTCGTGGCCCTTGGCGTACGACTTCTTCACAGCGTAGCTTGTGCCTGGGCCAGAACGGCAGTTGACAGTGGCACCTGTAATGGGGAAGGCAGCGGCAGTGGAGGCCAGAGCGGCAGCAGCAGCGAAAATGGTGAACTTCATGGTGAATAAGGTAGTAAAAGTATGATTTGTCTTGAAAGGCGATTGAATTGATGTGGTGATGAGTTGATGAGATGAGGAGATGATGCTTTGGATTGAAGATAGAGAGAACAAACGGAATGTAGTGATCTATTTGTACTTGAAGTTCGGACAGCTTCTCGTCCCAAAAAGCCTTGTGATGGAGCCATCTTCAGTGAGCTTCCAGTCTCGAAAAGCCTTGAAAAGGGGCAATGTTCAGCTTTCTCTTCTCTGAAAGCCTCACAAAGGACCATATTTCCACATCGTTTTTCGAAAAGCCTCGCGACGGAAACATGCTTGTTTAGCCCGGGCTTAATTCTAAACCGATGGCGCCGATCTGTCACATAAGCCAACGGACTATTATGTTGTTCTCAACTTCTAGCACTGCCACAACCACCACAGAAATTGCACGTGCGCCACTTTTTGCTTAAAATAGAGTTTGATGGGGTAGGATCTACAAGGATATGTCTTATTCTTTCGGTTAGACTGATTTAAATCACCGTTAGTGTCACTCTAAATAAGCTTGTTGCGTCTAATGTATTCTCCCGTCTGACTGACAGATCGGCGCGATCTGTTTACAAAATAATGCCCCTTACCTACAGCTCTTGATCCACAACCTCCCGCCCCTTCCCCTTCACTTCCACCCCCAAGAAATGAGAGACACACTAGAAGCCATCCGGTTGAGGCGAAGTCTGGAGGTAAACCTCCGAAATGAGAATATCGCCAAGTATGGCGGGGCAATCTGCCCTCTTCTGGTTCTGATGGTTTCTTTGCTGCAGAAGGGTCGGCCACTTCATTACACACGTGTGGCTGTCTTTAACCTTCTCTAATCGTACAAACCTTCCTGTTGCGGCAAAGTCTAGAGTTGAAGCTGAGAATTAAAATTGTTGCCGAGGATATGGTAAGGCATTCTTCTATAATACTATGCAGCTATTGATGCTAGATGCTTGGTTCGGGGGTTAAGCTGTAAAATTAAATTCTTGGAGACAAGATGGCTAGGCGTTCTTCTGTATTTTCTATCTCTCTTACCTCTTCTTTCTCTTCTATCCATTCTTCATGGCGGGCACGACTATGCACTCCTGTATTATAAAAGGGTTGTGATGGCACCAATTGCCAACTTCTTAGACAGCAACAATCACATCTTTCCATCTTCAATCACAATCATATTGCCATCTCCCTCACATCAGCCTTATCATACACCACAAGATCTTTTTCACCTCATCCACAATGAAGCTTCTCAGTCTTGTTGCTTGCACGGCGGCATTCTTGTCGACAGGTGCCTTCGCCTACCCTATTACTGGCTCGGTCGTCAACTGTCGCTCGGGCCCAGGCACTAGCTATGCTGTGAAGAAAACCTACAAGAAGGGCGACAGTGTGACAATCACCTGCCAGAAAGAAGGGCCGGTCGTTAGCGGAAACAGCATTTGGGACAAGACCTCTGACGGATGCTACGTCGCCGACTACTACGTTAAGACCGGCTCCAATGGATACGTGAAGCCCAAGTGCAGCGGCGGCGGCGGTGGCGGCGGCGGCACCGGAAAGCTTCCAGGTCCCATTAAGAACGACTACCCATATAAAAGCCAATGCGGCCCTGTGGACAAGTGGAAATATTTCAAGTGCCAGTGCACCAGCTTCGTCGCCTGGCGCATCAACGAGCGCCTCGGCATCAAGTTCCATAATCAGTACAAAGGAACCAACTGGGGCAACGCCAACACTTGGGATGAGGCTGCTCGCAGGACTGGCGTGCGCGTTGACAACAAGCCCGTCCCTGGATGTATCGCGCAGAGCAATGCTGGATCTGCTGGTCACGTCGCTTGGGTCACCAAAGTCTCTGGTAACTCTGTGACCATCGAGGAGTACAACTACAACAAGTACAGGGGTTACGGCACTCGCACTGTTCCAAAGAGCAGCTTCAACTATATCCACGTGAAGGTTTAGAGGGCTAGAGGCGACGTTGAAGTTTGTTGTTCGAGACCATCTTTTAGTGTTAGAACGGATTTTCTAGTGTTTTGTATTTCTATGCTGCATAATAAAATAGAACGGATTAAACAATATTCGATCTGACGTGATTGCAATGATGTGAATGTATCCGCCTTCATCACCCATAAACTTCAGGGAAGCCTTCAATTGGCGACACCATTCATACAATCATCTCCAAATCTGCCCTTAATCTATATTAAATGCGGCAATTAGAGCTGAAGTGTAGACAATCTATCAAGTTAGTTACGACTTTAATTTATTTATTAATTTCGGATTTTAGGAATTTAATTACTAATAAAATAAATATCTCCTTCCTAGCATATATTTTCATACGCCTCCTCCAGAGACTGTATCCTTATAAGCCTCCCCCCTAAGGTATATTTTCACTAGGGTCCACTACAGACTCTGTCCCTACAAATCTCCTTCCCAGACTCTATCCTCAACCCTTTCCCCCCTAGACTCTATCTCCACAGGCTTCCTCCGCAGACTCATCCCCAGAAACCCCTTCCCTAGGCTCTATCCTCACAGGCCTCCTCTCCAGGCTCTGTGATCACTGACTATCCCTCCAGTACCTCTCCTCCCCGATTTCCTCCTTAGAGTATATCGCCGAACCTACTTTGAACTTACGCGTAGACTGATCAGAAATGGGACTTGAAATTTAATAGTGTGATTACCCCTCCACCCCCTCCTCCTCGTCCTCACTGACCTCCTCGCCAGCCTCTATCGCCCTCTCCCTCCTTTTTGCAGCTGCCTCCCTCTTCCGCTCTAACAACTTCTTCAAACCCTTCGCTACATTAAACACACCCCCCGTCCCCGACCCACACGCCGCGCAGCTTGGATCTTTCCTATACCGTCCCAGCGCACACGCCTCACAGAAGTAGTGCCCGCACCGAGTCACAACCGGATGCTTATACCCCTCCCGACAAATAATACACGCAAACGGCACGCCTTCCAACTCCTCATCATCATCTTCCTCCTCTTCCTCTCCTGTTCCGCGGCCAGCCCTCGCCACTGTTGTCCCGCCGATATTCTTCTTCCCCTTCGTTACGGTCTCCCACTCTTTATCTAGCTGCCAGCCAGCCTTATAGTCCTCGCGCGCGTGCAGGTACTTGCAGTTATCCCCGAACCCACAGAACCCGGTCGTTTTATAGTCCTTACACACGTCTGGCGCAAAGTCCGTCACGGTGATGGTGCGGATGTTGGATGGGGCTTTTATGGGCCCGATGGAGCGATTTGGCGCGTCAGGGTTGCGCTGGATGAAGGTCGTTTGTTTTTGCGCTGCGAGACCTTTGTAGGTGCCATCTGGGACTGCGGGAAGGGCGCGTGTGCTTCCGAGGAGTTGCTTGCTGGAGAGGGAGGGGTTTTGATCATCGAACCACTCGGTGGTCTTGGTGGCGTCGTTGGCGCTGGTGATGCCTGCGCGGGACGCGGCATGTGTAGCGGGGGTGATTTCGGCGGTGGAGGCAGTCTGTTTCGAGGAGGCAGTTACGGTACCAGTGTTACGCTTGTGGCGTTTTATCTTGTGGCCTGCTTCATCTTCGGAGGAGGAGTAGTCATCGTCGTCGGAGTCGGCTGGGGGAGGAGTGGCAGGACGCTTGCGCATGCTGGATTTGTTTTTGTTAGTGCGCTTTTTGAAGAGGGCTACCGGGGCAGGCGCTTCCTCTGCAGCTTTGGGAGGTGAAGTTGGAGCTTCCATTGTGTGTGGTTGAGAGTTGAGGTGGAATTGGGGAGATGTTTCCTTGTTCTTGAGATGGCAATGAGATAGCCTCGAGGCTGAATAATAGTTCCAGAGCCTTGTGGAATTATGGGTCGATTACATAACACACCAAGTTAATATCAGCCAATCAAACGCGCAGCTCGGTAGTTGTTTTTTCCGTTGTTTACTCTGTATGTAAGTACCTTCGTCCCAATTATACCCTTAGCACCCTTCTACCCTTCTACCCTCACCCTTTCCCTCACCCTCCAAGAAAATAGTCAGGACCCCATTAATCTACTACAAACATCAGACGGAATTTTTATATTTTATATGACTACCACAGAATTTTAGATGGAGTTGTTACTGTAGAGCAAGAGAGCCATCAGACAGCATCGGACTTCTGTCTGTGAATTCATCTGGCTCGATAGTTCTGGAAGGTTATCGTCATGGTTTGTTTGGTCTCAGTGGGACGCGACCAAGGATATTGAGGATCTCACCCCTGACACGCTGAAGCGCTAACAAGCTAATGAGATACTGGCGAGATTACGATATCAATGCAAGTCTTCACGATCGACCAAACAAAAGTCTGCTGGAGCCAATAGACTTCTGTTTACTCTTTTGACACGAGATGGAGACGCTGAGCCTTATGAGCACGCTCGTGTCTTTTTGCCTCTGGTTTTACTCATACTTGAGCCTACTCCACATAACATAAAACATCGAACGTGGGGAATCTGTAGAAAATAGAATTAAAATGTCTTGTGATATAGCTGAACTGAGCTGAGCTGGTCGCTGTCCCCCCATGCATAAATGTTTTATCGCACGTCTCTCGCTTCCAAGTTGTTGTTTCCACCACCGCCTGCATGTGTAATTGTCCATGTAGTACTGGCAATCTGTCGGCTACTCCAAGCTCTTGACGCGCTTCTACGACCATCACCACACTGTCTGTCTGTGATTCTCATTCACTGACTCAAAAAGACAATCGCAGAAACTGAGATGACCACCCGTGAACAAATACTGGGGAAATTAATATAAAACTCTTCCCGCGTCATTCACGCGTTCTGTTTGGTTGGCTAGATTGATCTACCGCCAGCGACAACAAACGCTACGCCAATATTACACAACCACGGCGATCCCGACTGGCACAAACAACGCAGCCATCTCCACAACGACAAACCACGCTTTCGGTCTTGTCGTCATTGTGAAGAAAGGGCCAATTCGGCGTATCGCAAACGCAATCCATGCACAGCTTCCCGTAGGGCCAGACCAGGCAACAAACAAACGTGAGCGAACTCTTGTGCCTGATCCAGTTTCGGGGAGGCACAGGAAGCTCCCTTAAAGGACCAGGACCTTCGCCGGCGACATCATGGCAGCAACCGACGCCGAACAGCCATACGCCGACATGGCTGCAGGAGACCCCTTCACCTCGAGCACCAGTCACCGCTACTCCAACTTCGACAATCAGCTATTCGCGCTCGGCCCAACTACATCTCCGGAGCAGGCAAAGCGGGCATTGGAAGCACACCTCGCAGAGACCGAACGTAGGATACGGGACGCGTCGAAGCTGGGCACGACGCTCGTACAGCAGCGAAAGGAACTTGCGGACCGGCTGAAGGAGATCGAGAAGGAGCAAGATGCGGGAGAGATCACCCCAGAGCTGAGGCAGAAATTGGTGGATATTGAGAAGGAGTATAATGAGGTTGGCCGCGAGAGCGCGCGGGCGTTTCTGCCAAAGTCGAGGGTGTCGAGCAGCGAGATGACTGAATCTCCGTATCCTGTCCAGGGCAAGGTATGAGGTCTTCCATTCACTTACAATGCACATACTGATCATTCACAAAGCGATCGGTCAGCCCTTCAAAATTCGAAAGCCAAGCTACCGCTTCTCCCTCCAAGCTGAGCGTACCGAACCGCAAGCAGAGAAACCAACCCTCGAATCGAGTTCACGATATCGAATTTGCAACTGAGATCTCCACCTCACTCTTGTCACAAGTCCGGCACCTACAAGCGCTTCTGGCCGAAAAGGAAGAATCTCTACGGAGTGTGAATACTGAAAAGGCACGGCTGGAAGCAGAGGCTGAGGGATTTAATCAACGATTACGAGCTCTTGACGAAAGCGAACAGCGTTACAAAGACGAGAATTGGAGCCTTGAGACCCAGCTGCACGAGCATATCGCAACCGCGAAAGAAGCAGCTGATCGTGAGAAGAAGCTTACTCAGAGCCTAAATGCACTTCAAGTTCAGAAGACAACCGCCCAGAAGGACCTTGACGAAATGAAGCTCAGCCACTCCAAACTTACCGAGGCTCACGCTGCGGCGGTGAAACAGCACGATACCGAGCTCGGAGGACTCAAGCGGAACGTGGCTATGGTCGAAAACGAGCGAGGGGCGCTGCAGCGCAAGGTTGAAGATTTGACTGGCCAGAACCATGAGCTTGCCATGGCTATTGCACGCCAGCGTGGTATTGCAGATGAACAGGAGAGTCAGGATGCCACGGACGAAGACTTCGAAACCGCAGACGATAATGTGACACCTGAGCACTCTCCACCACCGTCGCCAACTAAAATGACACCACGCCATAGCCACCTCGAGGCGGAAACTCTGAAGAGCTCGCTTCATCACGCACACCGAATGATTCAGAGTCTGAAGGGCAACATTCACCGCGAGAAGACGGAGAAACTGGAGCTCAAGCGGATGCTCCAAGATGCTAGGGACGAACTAGAAGTTCGCCGGACAGATGCTTCCTCAGGCTCGGTTAAGAAGAGTCGCAAAATGGACTCTAGGGAGTTCAAGAAGCCTCTGAAAGGTCAACTTGGTGCCTTCCGCAACAGCAGGAGCGAAATCTCCATGGATGATGGCCAGTGGGAAGATCAGGACGGCGAGAGTAGCCCCTCCCGAGCTGCTTCAGCTCGCATTTCCTCAATGCCTGGCGGATACGCCGAGTCCAGCGATGCCTTCGAGACGAGCAATGAGACTAGCGACGCCTTCGAGACAGCCAACGAGCGCGGCACTGAGACCGATGACTTCCACACAGGCAATGAGGGGAACACTGATAGCGATGAACTTACCGAGACCGAAAGTGGCGCAAATGTCAGCACTATCCGCGGTCGACCTGCACCCCTCAATATGGCCGCGAAGCGAAGCTCCTTCCTCAGCACTGCCTCAACTTCTGGCGACGAATACAGCTACGAGGACGTCAGGACACCGGTCCAATCTCAACCCCAGCGTCTCCGTCTGCGCATGGGACGGGGATCAAGTCGTCGTGATCGTATCGCTAGCGAAGAGCCTTCCCTCGACAGCAGCCCCGCCGCAAGCAACAACGGCACTCCCCAACAACCTGGCCAGAGTCTGTTCGCAGAACTCGGGGATCTTGGAGGCAGTGATGACGAGTCGACTATGGGCTCCAGCGTCGGTGGTACTACACCTGGAAGGAACCGCAGTATTACACCGGGTGGCACGCCTGGCGGTGCTTCCTCGCGTTTCTCCGCACTTGACATCCCCCCTGTTCCAGCCCTACCAAAGCCGGTTATGGTGGATTCGAGCATGATGACCGACGACTGGGAGCCAGCACCAGCGACCCAACAGAGCGCCGTTCCAATCATTGCCAGCGGCCTGGCAGGCGCCGGCCTCGTCGAGGCCGCACACCAGCTGAACGACAACCGTCTATCCGTGATGAGCGATGTCAGCACCCAGGCCGGCGACATCAGCGAGCGCTTGGCTCAGTTCCCCACACCTCCTTCACGTACCGCGCCTATCCCTCCGTTGAGCATCTCTACCATCCAGGCAGAGGACATGGAGCCCGTTATCCCGGCGCCTGTCACGCCAGTTCAGATGGGATTCTCGTCCATCGGGGCGATGCACACCGAGCCGTTAAGCCCGGCCCTGCACGCGCCTACTCCTGTTAAACTTGCGTTTGCACCAATTGAGGGGACAGAGACAGAGCCCATTGAGAGGCCGGCAACCGCTGTAAAGATGGAGTTCTCAGGCATTGAAGCTGTGGCAATGGAGCCTGTTAGCCCGGTTTTGCGTCCAGTTACGCCTGTCAAGCTTGCGTTCGTGCCTATTGATGCTCTGGATACTGAGCCGGTTAGCCCTGTTGAGAGGGCTGTCACACCGGTCAAGATGGTGTTCTCGAGTATTGGAGCGATGGAGACGGAACCTGTTAATCCAGTCGAGAAGGTTGTGACCCCGGTTAAGATGGCGTTCTCTAGTATTGGAGCTATGGAGACTGAGCCCGTCAGCCCTGTCGAGAGGGCCGTCACACCGGTTATGATGGCGTTCTCAAGTATTGGAGCTATGGAGACCGAACCTGTTAGCCCGATCGAGAAGCCTGTGGCCCCGATTAACATGGCCTTCTCTTCCATTGGTCATACTACTACAGAGCCTGAGTCGCCTGTGAAGAGGCCAGTGACGCCTGTTGCGTTCACATTCTCATCCTTGGCTAACACTGAGACCGAGCCAATCTCTCCTGTTATCAGGCCGCCTACACCACAGATGCCAGTTACTCCTATCGCCCTGGGATTCTCGTCCATCAATTCCACGTCGATGGAGCCTATTGAGCCTCCAAGCCCAGCACACAACAACATGCTCTTGGCAGGAGCCCTAGGAGCAGGTGCCCTCGGAGCAGGTGCCCTTGGAGCAGGCGCCCTCGGGGTAGGAGCTCTCGTATCAGACAAATCTGACAAGGAGCTCTCAGCACAGGGCCCAGAGACGCCAAAGGGCAAGGGCAACTTTAACGGCTTAATGAGCTGGGCGAAGGGTAAAGCCCCTGTCGGACCCCTTATTGCTGAGGACGAGACCCGCCAGTCACCTAACCAGTCGCCGCTGGCAGAGACACCAGAGTCGCAACGCCCATTCAAGGAGTTGTCTGTTAATACGAATGAGAGGCCTCCAAGCAAAGCGAAACCTGATATGACGAGCTCCACTGCCCAGACGTCTCTCACCTCAGAGGAGATCGATGATATGCTCTCAAAGAAGACCGATCGACAGTACGCTATCTTGACAGAGGACTCTCAGAAGCCAGTGTCGCCCGCTAGAACCGTTATTCCCCCAACGATCCGGGTTCGGAAATCTCAGGAAAGTATGAGCAGCGTCAGAATTACACGCCCGAAGGCTTTGGATCTCAGCCTTGAGCGTGAGAACCAGCCTATTAACCGGCCTGGCAGCTCTGGTAGCCACCGCCGCTCCATCAGCAGTAACCATCCCCCATTGCCTCCAAATCACCAACAGGTCATTGCTGCAGCAGCTCAGCGAGTGGGATCTTCATCTAGCAGCCAGGCGGGTATCATGGGCCCTCCGCTGCTACCTGCATCGGCCTATAGGAATTCCAACTCACAGCAGATGCGTCCAAGGACACCATCCAGCTCCCACGGCCCAAGCAGCCCTAAGAATGGCACTACCCCCCGTCCAAGATATCCTGGTGGCGCTGAGCTCAACCCCTCGATTACAGGTCGCTCGCGTGCCTCGTCAGTGACCTCCTTCGCCTCCGAAGTCGAGAGCCGCTTCAACCTGCGCGGCGGCCCTACTGAAATTCCCGGCGTGGCTTCGGGCACCGACCCACGTATGATCCAGGCGATCACCCAGACCATGATTGGTGACTACCTATGGAAGTACACCCGCAGGGCCGGCCGTAGCGACATGTCTTCTACGCGCCATCGTCGCTACTTCTGGGTTCACCCATACACGCGCACTCTGTACTGGAGCGACCGTGATCCTGCGACCGCTGGGCGCAGCGAGCTCAAAGCCAAGAGCGTCGCCATCGAGGCCGTCCGTGTCGTCACGGATGATAACCCGATGCCACCTGGATTGCACCGCAAGAGTCTTGTCATTCTGACGCCTGGGCGGTCTGTCAAGTTCACAGCGCAAACAGGACACAACCACGAGATCTGGTTCAACGCCCTTTCCTACCTCCTACTGCGTACTGACGACGCCCCCGAGGACACTGCCGATGAAGCCCCCGACGCTCTGACTGCTGATGATGTGGATGAGTTCAATCCCGGCTTCCGCTCTGCCCGTCGTGGCGGTGCCGCCTCGTTATCCTCGTACAACAGCCGTGCTACGCAAAACGAGTCATCCGTCATCCCCGAGCGCCCTACTCTAAACAACACACCGTACAATGGCACCGCGGCGTCCCGCGGATCGGTGGTGTCGCGGCTGAGCAACTACTGGCGCACTAGCAATGGGGAAGTGTACGGCGCGCGGCGAAGCAGGCAGAGCACGGGCCAGAATAGCATATATGAGGCTAGTGAGGTGCATGATAGTGCTGAGGACGTGCGGGCGATGATTGAGAAGCAAGATCGCGAGAGTGATCGGTTGGAGAATGTGAGGGCTTGTTGTGATGGTAAGTTTGAACTCCCTGAGGCTGTGTTATAGGGAGAGTAGCTGCTAATAACTGTCACAGGACTCCATGACGTGGGACACCTCACGCACACGCCTACGAGCTCCGTACGCAACCGCCTCTCGCAGGGTACTCGCAGCTACACTCCCGGTCCTGGACAGAGGCCAGGTGCGACGAGCAGGCAGAGCGTGCAGTAGTGCATCATCCATTGAAAACAGAGGAGAAATTGAAGGGGGCAATAAGACCCCCGAGTGAATACCGCGAGATAGAAACAAATACACCGCCCAGACGGCCACGATGTCACGCAATAACCAACTTAGACATGCCTTGTCAGGCCTTTCCTTATACTCGAACTTTTTTTGTCTTATTTAGCTTGATATTCCCCCAAAGACGCTCATTTTTCATTTATGGGAGAGCATGCGTGCGTGCGTGGGATGAAACGGAACATGGCGCTTGCACATCGGCCTAAGGCCGGGGGTTCGCCATGGATGTTGGTGACCTCGCTTTTGTACACCTTTCTTTTTGCGTATTGTGCTGAGGCACGGTAATGGTGAGGGACGGGATGGCGAGTGGTGGATGCAGCTGTACGCCTTTTTTTGTTCAGGGGTTGCGGATACCAGGGCATGAAATTGTGAGCAGTGCGCTGAGAGGCTATCTATTTTCCCCTCTCAGCGGGTAGAATGGAATGGTGGAAAGTTAGGGGTACAGGGATCCCGAGATAATTTGAGGATTGTGAGATGGGGTTCCTGGGGAAAGGGGGCGTGGGGATGTGTTGTATGTAAACTTCGAGATTGTGTGATGATGAGTTTGGCGGTTATGAATTTATGGATTTATGCCTATTTTGACCTGCACTTGTTACATGTGGTAGTCTGTAATTAACCTCTAGGAGCAACCGACAAAATCCGTAAGTCCCCTTGTCTGGATGCACTACCAAGCCGTGTTAGTCCATATACTCTAGTATAATTCTATTACTCTATACTATTGGATATCTAGATCTTTTAAATCGACAATAACAGACAAAACTTTTCGTCGCAGCATCTACTTCTTCTTCGCCGGCGCAACATTGAACTGGAAGTGAATAATATCACCATCCTGGACAACATAAGTCTTACCTTCCTGCCTATACTTCCCGGCCGCCTTAATTGGCGCCATCGACTTCTCGCCATTGCAGAGGTCATGGAAGTCCTGGTAAGCCACGACCTCGGCCTTGATAAAACCGCGCTCGAAGTCACCGTGGATGACACCCGCTGCCTGCGGAGCGTGTGTTCCCTGCTTGATCGGCCAGCAGCGGATCTCCTTCTCTCCGGCGGTGAAGTAGTACTGCAGGCCGAGCTTGTTGAAACCTTCGTTAGTAATCTTTCCGAGGCGGCTCTGGACCTTGATCTCGGCCATGAAGGCGTCGAGTGCGGGCTTATCGTCACGGAGGGACCAGAGCTTCTCCTCGAACTCGACGGAGAAGGGGATGATATCTGTGCCTTGGCCGCCGTGGGCCTTGACCCACTCTGCAATCTTGGGAAGGTATTTGCACTTTTGGCGGAGGTAATCTTTCATGGTAAGGTTGATGAGGTAGATGACTGGCTTGGTGGTGATAAGGCGTAGCTTCGTATCGTTAGTATTATCCTCAAGTGTTGTAGCATCTAAGACAAACCTTCTCATTGATCAACTCGATTTCCGGAGTCGTCCACTCTCCATCCCTGACAGGCTTATCCTGCTCCAAGAGCTGTACGAGGTCAGCAAACTACACGGTCATACGGACAGCCATGTCACATACGGCCTTGATTTTAGCAGTTGTCTCGTCGAACAGCGGCAGCATCTTGAATTTTCCTCCAGCCTTACGCACAATTGCCTCTTCGGCAACCTTAGCTTTAGCAAGAATGTCCAAATCCTTCTTACATAGCTCGCTCTGGATTGTATCTGGAAAGTCATCATCAGCGTCCGTGTCCTCCGTATCAAAGGGGTAAACACCTACCCAAATCGCGAACCGGATCAACAGAGTCATCCACATGAAGAACCTCATCGTTATCAAATGCCCTGTGCAATAGTCAGTGACGACCCTATCAATTAATGTTCTATAATGAACGCACCGGACAACATGGTACATCCCATCCACAGCCTGGATATGACTCAAAAACGCATTTCCAAGTCCAGCTCCCTCGCTCGCTCCCTTAATCAAACCAGCAATATCCGTTACCTGCAAGTATGCGGGATACATGCTCGGAGGCTTCCAGACCTTGCACAGGAAGTCCTATTTCATATTAGCCAGGGAACAATATCCAAGTCACCTGACCAAAAAGGGTAAAGAAAAGACTCGTCACGTGGGAATACTGAAAACAGAAAAGGAGACGAGTAGAGCATACATATCTTGGGTCAGGGACAATACAACGCGCTTCATTCGGCTCAATAGTACAGAATGGGTAATTTTCCGCCGAGGCGCTCTGCTCCGTCATGAGGTTGAACAGCGAACTCTTGCCGACGTTCGGAAGGCCCACACATCCCATCTTGAGGTTAGACCTGACGCGCCCGAAGGCGACGACATTATTCGTCGTGGCTTCGGTTGCTTTCTTTGGTGGCATAATGGAATATAGTTATGGCCGAATTTTGAGGGTTGGGTGGATGTGATGGAGGGGAAGTTGTGGGATAGAGGGGTTGTTTTGACCCCGCCACGTTGTGTGCCAAGGATTTTTATTTATTTTCGCGAGGTGCGAATAGAGTTTGCAGCGACGCCTGACTGGCTGGCCCACCCATTATCAGGACCACGGGAACTTCTCAGTCATAATACCGAGTAGTTGATTCCACGTATCTCAAAGGACCGTAACCTAACTCTTTTCTGTTTTATTAGTAACAGGGCCTCGGGATTCATCACATATAACATGCAGGATATCTCCGAGTTATGGTTCTTCCTCTTTGGCTTTCGATACACGATCAGTGTTAAACCTCAGAGATAACTTACACATATTTATATTGTATTGTTGATAATAGTCTATTTTTCTGTGAATGATCGCTCAGCACATGCCTCCGGGGCATAAAAAGCTCGTCCCAATCTTGTTGAAATCCACACCGATCACAGTCAGCGCTGCATTGATAACCCCGCCTATTCCTTCGCCAGCCATAAATCCAGCGGCAACCGCACTCCCAAATATCGCATATGACTGTGGACTTTTCTTATTCCAAGCCCATGCCAAGCCAGCTCCAATGAACATCGCTGTCCCATAGACAGTACTTGGCAACAGGAAGGCGAGACTGATGATCATCATATTGGGATGATATGTTCTCACCCACTCCCAGCGACCAGTCCAAATACAGTGCCTTAACAACACCATAAAAATCCCAAAGACCGCGAATAATATGCTAAACCACTTTGAGGAAGAAGGGATGACAAAGTCCGAACTTGTTACAGCAATTGCCACAGCTCTCCACGCAGATACCGATGGAGCGGCAAAAGGGCACGTATCCGGCGATGCGTCTAATATACATGGATATGCGGTAGCGAATAAGACGAAAATTGACGGGGCGAGGAAGACGGCAACAAATGTTCCTATGCTCTGGGCAAACCATTGAAGTTTTGGAGAGGTTCGGAGGAGAAAGCCGACCCGGAAATCTCCGGTAAGGTCTGTCATCGGGTGTTAGCCTTTTTGTTATATTGCAGATTGTATAAGTCTTCTCACCTGCTGCTTGATTTGCTCCAATGCTTGCAAGGGCACCTCCAATGAGATTCAGTCTCTGCGCTTGTTGTAAACTCCAGCCTTGACCACTCGTTGTTGCCCCAAGTATGATCTGGGAAGCTTTCGATGCAGCGGTTAAAGGTGTAATATCTACCTCTAATTAGAAAAGTTACCTCAGCAGATGAATTCTCCTCACCTGTAGCACCTGTTGACTGTATAGCGAGAAAGGAGAAGAAAAATGCCAGAAATAGTGCCAACAAGATCTCGCCCACTGGCATGCCAAATTGGCTCTTCATGACAACGCATGCCATAACAAGCACAAACAATAAACCAGGCAGCCACATCCACGTTGCAACCTGTTCATCTCGCGAGGCAGGATCGATCGTTTTGTTGTTATCCTCTTCGTCATACTTTTCTGTGAAAGTTTCGCGCCCCTTTCTCTTTGTCAGTCGTCCCCAAAATCTTAATGTGCCTCTGTATAGAACTTTTCCTGATAGGATAAAGATCCTCCATTGGCAAGCAAGCTCTGGCATCAAATTAGCCCGCCGTCTATGCGAGGAGATGTGGTAACTTACCAGTAAATGAGACAGCTATCATACACGTAATACCTGGCCATAAAAGCCAATACCTCGGGCTTGGGTGATTCGCGGACGCAAATTCATCTGAGAGACTGGAGTATGACATTAACCCATTCCATGTTTCGGAACCAGGTACCGCAGGTTGGCCAAATGCAATGCCGCTGTTAACTAATATTGGTCCAATTATACCCCTGGAAATTATCAGAGTGGCCCAAAAAGGTAATTTTCATCATGGACAGGCTTACCAAGCTAGGACACTACCGCCAACAAAAGACAAGGAAACATTTAGACCAACAAGCATGCCGGATCCAATGAAGGCAGGAGTCCATTCCATGAACCAGCCCCAGCTTTCAAACGCTAATGCAGCCTTGGAGCCGGTGATAAGATATAGCCAGGTAAATGGGTGCCAATCCTATTGAGTATAAGTTATATGCTGTCAAGATAGCTGTCAGTGGCGTACTCACCCATAGAATGCCGACTGCAAATTGGGATAGAACCCGGCAGACCATCGCGTAGCCGAAACCATATGATAGCGCCCTCATTTTCTGTTTTGCCATATCAGCACCGTCTACCGCTAAATGTATGCTTCGAATGGTGGTAGCCGTGGCATATGAAGATGGAAAAATGAGTTGCAACTCTCTTGCGGCATGGATGACAAAGAAGCTCCTCACTATCTAGGGGTTAGCAATGGTACTTTTCCCTTGGCGTATGACAACTTGACTTTGACATACAGGGGGTTGCAAAAAAGAGGCCGAAATAAGCTCCGATGGCAGTGAGTATCGTTATCCGCCAAAAGTCCTGCAATGGCGTTTGTAGCAGATCCAGCTGATACATGGCAGGGATAGCGGAGACAAAGACGTTACTGAGACCTCCTGCGGCGGTGGCAACTGTTTGAACAATGTTGTTCTATCATCGGTCAGCAAAATCCTAGAGGTGAGAGAACTGAAATGCGTACCTCTCGCGGGCCAAATTCTCCACCAAGGAGGGGGATGGCACTACAGTATTTAGAAAATGATCTTAGTACAGCGAACCCGACAATGGACTATTATTCACTGGGTTAGCATCCATATCTGTTTTGGGGATACTAAGAAGGTTGACTGTACCCCAAAGATATTTGCTCCGGATGTCCATCCTGATTTCAAACCGAGATATATATTGGAAGCATTCACAAGGCCGCCGCAAAGTAGGCCAACAAGAATGGCTCTGAACGTTAAAATATTTCTATCTTCATCTGGCAAATCATCAAATGAAACGAATGGGTCAGTAGCCTCAGAGTCGACACCGTCCCGTACTTCTGGCAAGTCCTCATTAAGCAGTGCCTCATCATCAATGGAATCATCCTCCGAGTCGCGTGAAGATGTTGAATATCTTTCAGCATACGAGAGTAGAGGCCTTACTTATTTAGTATCTCCGTATAATGAGCGTGGGAGGTATTGTCTCTACTTACTCGTTCGTAGCCTTCTCATTCGCCATGCCCTCCTCTTCCTGGTCTCGTGATGAAGACATACTTCTACAGCCGACTAGCAGCCAATTTCTTCATACACAGATTGATCTCACGTCCATGAGGCAATTCGACTTTTTTCAAGGAAGCACGCAAGGTAGAATTGGTTGGACAAGCTGGCGGGATGACGACGACTGAGACCACGTGAGCCGCGTCAGCCAAAACCGAACGCCCTTTCCTCGACGCCTCCTTCAAAGGAGGCCGTGTAAAGAGTTGTAGAGAGCACTAAATCGCAATGAGCTACCAACGTACTCGAGTACGTACGCTGTGGAGAATTAGTGACCTGCCCCAGTTAGTAACGACGATTGCTTGGGAAGGAAGGGTCGTCTGTGGGGCTGTGTGTGTGGAGTTGTTTCTGGTAGGCGCCAAAGTGGCCACCTATGCAGGGTCATGGATATACTATGCTGGATTCGGACCAAAGATGTTCCATAATATCACCACTTGCAATACTACTTGTTCAACCAATATACTATCTTTAAGTCTGCGATTTAGCGATGATTGTTATATCTGCTATTAAAGACTACTTCTTCAGTTCATCTCATCATTTGACATCACGTTAAATTGCCAGCATATAAATTCATCCGAATGCGTCAGTGGCATTGGCCAGTGGTACGATATCAATGGTCGTTCCTCTCCAACCACTGTTTCCCAGCCTCATACAGCCTGACAAGTGCCGGCTCCATCTTTACAGCCCTATCGAAAAGGCGCTCCTTGTCGATGCACCAATAAAACTGTAACCACGCCAACACAACCAGGTCTGCGTAACTCACTATCACAAGTCAGGGAGTAATCTTGCCACTACTCTTCCTATTTTTCATCCACCTTCCAATAAGTTGATAAGAAATAAAAGAACTTACCAACATCACCCATAAAAAACGGCCCCTTCTCATTCTCCTCCAACAATGCCCCCAACTCTCTCAGCCCCCCTCTCGCATCCTCCCACGCCTCATCCTCTCGCTTTTCCGTCTTTGCTAGCAACTCAGCGAGAGATATCCCCTCAACCTCCTCACGCGTGCGGTCAAAATATTCCTTGGATCTTGGATTAAGAAGGTTGGCGCTCACAAGGGGTATCCAAAACCCGTACAGTGGCGTGATGTGCTTAGCCTGGATTTTATATACCTTTGCAAGGATAGGAGAATCGAGGTGTAGGGACGGCTCGGGGTAAACCTCTTCGAGGCGGGCGGCTATGGCGCGGCTGTGCATAATAAGGGTTGTGGGCGAGAGGCGAAGGACCGGGATAGTGTAGGGCGTATCTGGAGGTGCATTGGGAGGGATTCTTGGGGTAGTTAGCTTGAAGGGGAGTAAGAAGGGTAGACGAACTCGGGACTAAAGGTTGGCTTGATGTCTGGATACTCGATCCAAACAGTTTTGTAATCGAGGCCCTTGAAGTTGAGTGCCAGACGAGCTAAGAAGTTAGTTGCGGGGGAGGTAACTGATGAGGGGATGACGGGTGGTTACTCTTCCAGGGATTAAAAGACCAGCATGTGCCTTGCTTGCTGGGCAGGTCGTAGAGTGTTATATCAGACATTGCGAAGGCTAGTTGGATTGAAAATAAGAATTATATTGGAGCCCTGCTCAAATATATATCAATCAGAGCACTCTACTTACCCCGCTTTAGAGCTACCCTCACCCATGGATAATTGATAACGGAATTTATTTGTCAGCTTGCATAGGTTGGTGCCTTTTGAAGGTGGGTAGACCCCTGTCTTGATTATCTTGGCAAATTGTTAATTGACAGACCCACCACTGGTAGATCGAAGAAACTATTAACATCGTAGATTCCCATAGAATGGTCTAGATTCTATTATATAACAACTCCATGTCCTCCAGGTCTATGCCCGCTCAAAATATACCCTCTATTATATGACTCCGTTCTCCTTTAAACCTTGTGGCTTATGCCAACCCATGATTAACCTTTGATGACATTTGCCTTGTTGTCTGACACGGCATCATCAATTTTGACTTTCGTCGTATCGTCCCGCACCACTGCCGCTGGAGCCTTCTTTTCTCCAAAGGCTTCAGACACAGCATTTTCAATAGCCTCAGGGCCAAGTATGGGCGGGTCATCGGGCGTAGCATCTTCCGCATGGTTTGCCCCGCCGAATAGAATATCCATCGACTCGAGGGTCTTGCCCTTCGTCTCGGGGATGAAGAAGTAAACAAAGAAGGCGAGGACGAGGTTCATTGCAAAGAACATGTACATTGCGTAACTGGTTTTGATTAGTTGGTTAGCCTGTTTTGGAAATGGAAAAACGTACAATCCTTCATTGGCAAGGAATAGAGGAAAAAGTTGCACTAAAGGGAATGTCAGTCGCTTTAATATGAGATAGAGGAAGTACTGTGCTACAGCCGAGCGAGACTCACGTAAAACTGCATTGGCGACGTTTTGAGCCTGGGTTGACATAGCGACAGCCTGGGAGCGGACGTTCATTGAGAAGATCTCCGAGGTCCAAACCCAGACAGTTGCACCCCAAGACGGCTTGACTATGAATTTATTAGCAACCCTTTACATGGGTCAAAAAGTAAGGTCTCGGCTTACAGAAGAAACCAAAGAGGAACATTAGGAAGACAGTGCCAATGGCAACTGGTTGGGATTTCATTCCTTCCCCTAAATCCGGGGTCTGTGTCACAAGTGACGCAACGACCAGCATACAAGTTGACATGCCAATTGCCCCAACCAGCAGCAAGAAACGTCGACCAAATCGATCGATGGTGACGGTCGCAGCTAGAGTAAAAAATATGCCAAGGATCGCGTTCAGGGCATTCAGGAGTTGGATGGTGTCGTTGTCCTTAAACACCTTCTGGAAGATTATGGTTGAATAGTTGTTTAGCGACCCTTGTCCAGTGCATTGCTGGCCGACATTCATGAGAATAGCGAGGACTTGGAAATGTCAGCTGCCTAGTACGTTTAAATAGGAGGAATAGAGACATACTTAGTCTTGCGCGCACGCTTGGGTCTTTCCATAACGGCCCATAACTGCCCGAAATATTGTTCTTTTGCTCAAAGGCAACTGCCAGCTGTATCTGTTCGATCTCCGCGTCGACCTCTTCTCTGGTGTTCCGTATTCTGGATAGTGCTGCCACTGCTTCGTCAACCCGGTTTTTCTGGACGTACCACCGTGGGCTTTCTGGGCAAGCCCAAAGCGACGAGACGATAAAGGCAGGAGCAACCATCTGGCAAAGCATAACAATCTTCCAGTCCCAGTTACCCAGTTGTTCGCTTCTCTTTGAGCAGGCAAAGGCGACCAAGAATCCCATAGAGTTCCCCACGCTGAAGAACAGCTGCCAGAAACTCATAACGGCGCCTCGTGTCTTCGCTGGTGTGATCTCGCTGATATACACTGGGCCCGCCGGGAGTGTAATACCCTGGCCAATACCCACCAGAGCCTTGGCTCCGATGAAGGCGCCAATGTTGCGAGGCGAGAATGCGGCAAGGAAAGATGCAATGATAACGAACATGCAACCGATCATCATGGCCCACCTGCGGCCGAGGTAGTTCGAGATTGGGGCAGAGACAAAGAATCCTAGAAGTACGTATCAGTTCGTGCCCTTCTCAACCCTTTTGCCAGTAGAAAGTACCTGAAATGACACAACCGATGGTATAGGCCGTGTTCACGGAACCAATAACGTTTGGATCCTGCGGATGTTAGAAATGGCAACCGAGGGCTTTCGGCTGGAACTTACTGGGTCATGAAAATGCTGCCTCCAGTTTGCTGAGCCTTGTAGGGCATTGAAAGCGGCGGCATCATATCCATAAAGGTTCATGCATGACGCTGCTACCATTGAGGTATACCATAGGTACACGGTCTGCTTAGAAGTGCCCATTATGACGGTTTCGAGAATATATCGCTCGCCAGCACAGGTAGCCTCTGGAAACAGGAATGCCAAGCCAGGCAATTACAAGCAAAAGGGATATCAACGCGATCAATTGAGGTTTTCAAGGGGGTATATCGGTTCTTGAGAAGAGGCAGGTAGGGGACCTGCTGGTCGAATTTACTTTTTTAACGCGTCGCATCTCGTCGTCCATGGTCATTATATCGCATCGCACGATCAAGACGACGGAATAATTAAGACCGGAAAACCCAAGATGTTGGCAGCTATTCTATGGTTGCTTACAAACTTGACACATTTTTTGACGTTGGCAGCGGCGAGAGTGGAGAAGAGTGGGGATTGAATTGGGGTCAAAGTTGGGGGTTGAGGGGGAAGGGGCTAACTTCGCACGTCTTTTGTATGTTGGTAAGCAGCCGCCAAGCGAGCACAAGACATCGCCAATGTTGGCAGGACATAAAATTGGAGCTGCAGGTGTCTTCAGCGGTCCCATTGATGGAAACAACTTTATGGATCCACTGGTATTTGTCGATGTTTATTTGCTTGATTACGAAGCATAGTAGGAATGCCAGGTCCTTTCGATCACGGCTAAATCATTCACGACCAGTTAGCATCACCAAATGCCCACGTTTAAAACTTTCTCTCTCCTATTTCCCTCCATTATGTGGTTTGGTCATTGTGGCATAATTGGCAAAACAACGCAATGGCTTCTAATACGAAAAACCATACCATAAGACTCGAGGACTGGGGATTCTGTTCAGTCTATCACACGAAGCACACATGCTCTATATCGTTATGTTAGCAGCCCAAACCATGGCACTAGGCTTAGTGTATGATGCAGCTGCCCTTGCCTCCCGAAGGGCAACCGATCGTAAGGCAGATCGAACATGGTCCCGGGGTAAGGCGGGAGCAGGGGAAGCTCTTGCATCGGACTAGTACGTGCACCAAACAAGCCACTCGATTTACTCCCTATCACGATGTTGGCGCGGGGCCAAACTGTTCTCTGCCCTCCTCCAAGCCGGCATTCTCACATGTGTTGTATTGCTGGAAGTATAATGCTATATGGCAGTGCTGTTTATTTTACTGCACCGAGCCCTCTCATCTTACGACATACTTCTCTCACGTACTATGTACTTATCTGACCGACTTCTACATACCTATTTACTTTATATACAGTTTCTCCCAGACGTCGTTTCTGGATTACCACCTTACCACCCAAGCGCCGCCTTAATAGCTGCAGCTAGGACGGGAGCTTCTGCCGCATGCGTAGCCGCGTTGGGGTGATAGTCGCAGCCAACGTCCGCTCCCTGTGTGGGCCAGTCAACTAGCTGAACCTTTCCCCCGAGCTCAGTGATGGCAGCCTCAACGGCGTTAGATAAAGTGGTGTGCTGCGCATCCTCTGCCGTGGGGTAGGTATCGCTAAGCATCGGGGAGGTCATCAGGAAATAGTTTGCATCCGGATAGTGCGTCTGAATGCTCTTAACAAACCCGACCATGCCGGCCGTGAATGTAGCGGAGTCGATTGGATCTCTAGTGTTGAGATAATTGAAGTCGTTGGTTCCAAGGTTAATCACAATCGCGTCTGGGGCAGAATCGGCAGGGAAGGTATAGCTATCATCCGCGTCATTAGCACCGTAGCGGGTATACAGTATTGGCATTATGATGGCATCGTCATCGGCGATATTGCGGGTTAGGCCCTTGCCGCTCCAGGCAACGACGCTGTAGTCTGCTCCGAGCTCCTCAGCGGCCAGAGCGCCATAAGTCTTCGGGTTATTTTCAACAGCTGCGCTGTTTGTGCAAGGGTTTGTGCCGTCGAGACCGTAACCAACAGAGATCGAGTCGCCAATAATCTCAATCCGTCGAGTCGGGGCTACATCCTCGCCGATAGTACCATCAGAAGTAACATCCCCAATAACGATTGTGCCATAGAGGGATTCTGAACGCTTTCGCAGGACAACGACATGGGTACCATCCGATAATCCAGTTGGCGTTGAGATTGAAGTGCCTTCAACGTTTGAGATGACTGTTGGCTCTCCACCATCGACAATCAAGTCCATGCTGTTCGTACCGGTCACTGATGTGAGTTCGATTGAGGCCGAGGATCCCGTAAAGGTGAACGATACACCGGTGCCTGGCCAGGTCAACTCCTTGGTCGCTGGGTTGACACGTCCCAGAAATCGAAAAGCCCCAGAGCCACTTGTCGAGTTTCCCGTTGGGGTTGATCCCGACGCTGTTGTTGTTGACGACACTGCGATATTACCACTGCTCGGTTGGCATTGGGAGTACCAATCGTTTATAACAACACAGCTGTTGCCAGAATCACAGGTGGTGGAGCCTGTGAAACCTGCACCCCCGCATTGACCCCAGGCCGGTACCTGAGCAGCTGCAACTCCTGCAAGAAGAGCAAGGGCTGAAAATGAAGACTTCATGATGAAAAGTTGATGGAAGATGAGACCACAAAATCCAAAACAGTGCGAATAATTGATCTATCGCAGTGAAGCTCTCGCACACTATACGGATAGAGAATAAATAACACTGCAGGTGCCGACCTTAAATATTCCCAAGAAACAATGCGGGTGAGACTTGTATTATTTAAATACGTCAATCGCCCACTTCACAAACTATAGTAAATTTCCGAACTTACCTCTTCTACATTGAATGAGCGCAATCACTGGAAGGAAAATTTAAGCAGCATTTGACAAGTTAATCAAATCAATTTAAAATGCCAAGGGAAATAGAAGACAATATGCCAAGGGATGTATGGCTCTAGAAGCCACCGTTCTGATGAGTTTCAGTATTCGGACACATGGGTCGGAATACTGGAACTCGGTTCCGATACCTCCGCAATTACTTTACCACATCTGGATGCGGGGATAAGCGGGGTAAACGTGTTTTAAATTGCCATGCATATTATCATACATAAACATCTCAATCTATGCCAGTGCGGTATACAAATAAGAAATAGAGTGTAGTTCCCCATGGGGGGGGTTTTTTGCAAGTTGTTGAGGGGCCAAGTCAGCCCCAAGCATACCGACCCACTGGGCTCTAACATGCTGCGCAGTCCCCCAAAATCCACCATGTTAAATAGAAAGCTTATTGCAACACTGGTATTGGTTGTGCTTGGTATTGGCGAGCGGGAAGAGCTGGAGTTGACCACCAGGAACAGGAACGAAGATGTCATGCTGACATTGCTCATAGTAACAGTAACATAAATATCATAACCCCCCCCCCCGGATGCTATACGTATGAATGTATCTATCTTAGTCTGTTATAAATAGACCTATTATGGACTAATCAGGCAAACAATTGCCTGCCAAACGGCCTTATTGCCGTTGAATGTTCCTGTTCATTTTCTCCAAATCGGTAAGGTTTCCACCCAAGATGACTTTAACGGCACACTATACGTTTAAGTCTCCAATGACGCGGTGTAGATAGCTCGTAAGGCGGTCGCCGAATCAGATCTGGTGTGAAATAAATCGATATTTTATATTATCCTCCGAAAACCCTTCTCAGCTTATTGTGTGTACCTCAGTCCACCAGCTAAATGAAGCTTGGCCCTTCAGCTGAGCCCTTCCCAACATGCCATTACTGTGGGATACTCTCCCGGAATTATAGTGCCGTGCATACTATATTCAATAATTGCACATAGCTTTCGGCTTCTAACTGTATTTATTAACGTGAATTCAATCCATTGCCAAGATCGCCAAGATCAGGGGCGTGTTTTGGTGGCGTTACGGGAGTGCTTGACGATGCCTCTTGTTTACCCTGCCAAGAAAGCTTGGCACAACTGGATTGAGATCCTCAGCATCATGGCAGAAAGGTTTTCCGCGATTTTGAAAGCTGCCTTTCGGTGGATGATACATGGGAATACGTGTAAATCACGGCATAAATGAAGCAAAGTACTCCGGAGATGCGGGGAAAACTCTTGGATGCCATACCTGAAAATTTTACGAACGCGCCACAGATCCTCTAGCTTTGGACTCGTTTCACCCTCTTTGCGCCATAACAGATAGGGAAACTCTGTATCACGGGCGAGTTTCAACATTGACGCTGTTTCGTAGCTAGGGTCTCCACCAACAGACCAATCTATAGAAGTAACGAGACATCCCTCGATAGATCGCATTTTTATCTCCATCCCATCTCTTTTCTTATTTCAATTTCCTACCTCAAAGCTGGCTGGTCTAGTTGTTCGATTCTTCTCTATCTAATTAGTCATATCTTTTTACAGCCCAGGCGGCATCTTAGTGTCATGGTTTTCCTACGTTTCTCTGCGTTCCGGGCTCTCTCTTTCTTCTTTTTTCTTTCTCTTATCCTTCAATCCGATGCCCTCCCACGCAGGGGGAGAAAGCGACCAAATAACAACACAGGAAACACCGCAAGCACCACAGCAGGAAATACAGCAGGTCTCGCCGCAACAGGTGGTGGTACTATCTCTCAAGCTACCGATGGCTCTACAATTCTTGACAAGACTGTAAACATCAAGTAACACCCCCATCCCTTCCCTCTTTTGCAGCCTCTAACAGCTCAAAGCGGTCTTGCCATTCGATACAAAATTAGTGCTCCAGCCTCTCTTTTCACCACAGCCTCTGGCGTTCCCGGTGGCGCAGCCACGAATGCAACGGCCGGCCAAAACGGACTCAATGTACTCCTCCACGGCGACGGCGGACAATCCTTCGTCGACTTCCCCAACCAAGCTGTTCAAGGCGGGCTCATGGGTGTCGTCGTTCTCGCACCAAACCAAGAACGCTTCTGGGGTGGCGGCAGCGGTCTCGATCGCACCGACGGCGTCGAACACTCAGCAGCAGTGAACACGCTGATCCAGGAGCAACTCCCACAGGATGTGGCGTTCGACCCGGCGAATGTATTCTTCACTGGAGTTTCTGGCGGCTCATTGTTGCTTTCAGGGTTCTTCATGCCGGCCTTTGGAGCCGCATATCAGACGGGCGTGATGCTAAATTGCGGGGCGTTAGCGCCGCAGGTTGCGGTCGTGGATGCAGCCACCCTAGCATCGTCCACGCGGATTCATTTCCAGAGCACACAAAACGAGTTGGCGTTGTTGCAGCCTGCAATCCCAGAGGCGGTGGCCGCGTATGAGTCCTTGGCGGCGGATGCAGGATTGAGTGCTGCCGAGGTTGGAGCACTGCAGACGGTGGATGCGAGTCCTGCGGGGGGGCACTGGTGAGTAGCGCTAAAGCACGGACCTGGTGAGCGATACAGCTAACGTGAGATTAGTGAATTTGATGAGCAGGGTTTCGTGTCTGGAGTTCAGTTAATGGCTGATAGTTTTGCGGATGTCATGTTGGCTGGTGGATCTGGGCAGGTGGACGGGATTGGGAGTGTTTTGACGACGGTTGTGGGGAACGAGAATATTGCCTTTGGGACTCCATCATGATAGAAGAAAATAGAAAGAGAACTTTCAAGAGGGAGAGAAAAAAAATACGGCCCATTTTTAGGGGCAGAATAGCTGGTGGGGTATGTAAATATCAAATGTAAGATAACGTACAACTAAAGTATGGTCTAGGCGGGCCGGCGATACTGGTACAGTACATGCTGGAGAAGGAGCACGCACCCCCCACTGACAGTTGGTACGTGCACCCCCATCCTTCCTGTCAAACACACTAACACGACAATTGTCGGTTACTTCACATGGCTGAAGATGCTGAAAAAATTGTAACATACCATCATATTATGACCATAGTAGGCCCGAGCGAATTGATAGCCTGTTCACGCTTTTAACCGTTGTTATTCTCTGTAAGTAAACCATACAGCAGGGAATAGGGAATGGGGACTTCCTTGCCTGGGTGTTGGTAGTTAGCGGGTAACCATAGTGAGCCGGGTTTATTCCGGGGTACGTGAAGATTTGTGATTGGCCTAAAATAAGTAATTCCGTCCCAAACCAAAGGTTAAGTCGATCCTAGCCTCAAAGTAGCACGTGTGGCACCCGTTATACTTTCCCGATTCCAGCCAAGGAAAACCAAGCCCTTGGTCTGGCTGGTTGCAGAAGGTGACAAGACCAGTCCAAGTTTTCGTTTGCTGAGCTCTCTCCTTATCAGCTCCGAAAGTGTACAAGAGCATATCTTTCTCCGCTCATCATTGTGCGCACCGCGGCTATCTACTCCGCAGTTCGTTGGCGAGAAGGTGTCATATACGTCTGATTTGCGGCTTGCGTCGCAATGGCGGAGCTCGTAAGAAATACCAGTAAAGTGTCGGCCTTGGCTTGATTCTTGGTAACTTCCTCTTATGGCGAACAAGATGAAATGAAGAAGTTACCGTTGGTTGTAAGCCGCCTTTATCACCATGAGCAGGGCAGAATGTAGGTGTATTTCGTATATCGAGGGGTAAGACACGGTTGCACAGCCCATTGGGCTGGTGTATAAGACATGGTGTCTCCCACAATATTGGATTGATAGGGCTTTTACTATCTGGTAACATTATCGTCACATTATTTGCTTTACCGGTGGATGTTACGAGTATTTTGGCCGCCATGGACACCAAAAACAGCCTCGAGGTCACACGTGGCACTGAGAAGCTCGAGGGTGATATCCCCGTGTCTGACACCGATAAGGGCTCCGACGCATCGTTCAATGCTGATAGGCCTTTTCCTACCGAAGAAGAATTCGCTACACTCCCCAGAGTTCCTGGGAGGATTCCTTGGACCGCGTGGACCGTAGCAGCCGTCGAATTTGCTGAGAGATTCTCGTATTATGGCACTACTGCTGTTTGTAAGTTGGAAAGAACTATAGTATATTCTCGCCAGAGCACCAACATACTAACCTTTATCTCAGTTGTCAACTTCATTCAGAAGGATCTCCCAGAGGGATCAACAACTGGTGCTGGCTTCCTCATCAAGCCAGGGTCAGGTGCTTTGGGAATGGGACAGCGTGCTTCCACTGGACTAACTACCTGTAAGATCAATTTAAGTTTTCCCTGGAACTATACTAATTTTGGCCAGTCAACAATTTCTGGTCTTATATTACGCCATTGTTTGGTGCATATATTGCTGACCAGTACTTTGGACGCTACCTCACCATCCAATATGCCATTGGTTTCGCCCTTGTTGGACATGTTATTTTGATCATGTCCGCAATCCCACCAGTCATTGTCCACCCAAATGCAGCCATTGCTCTCTTCTCCGTCGGACTTGTGATTATGGGACTCGGAACCGGTGGTTTCAAGTCCAACATTTCGCCTTTGATTGCCGAGCAGTACAAGGATGAGAAAGCCTATGTCAGGGTAAATAAAAAGGGCCACAAGGAGATTGTGGACCCTGCGACCACAACCGCTCGTATCTATCTCTACTTTTACCTCTTGATCAACATAGGATCTCTTACTGGATCCCTCGCCATGGTCTACTCTGAGCATTTTGTTGGATTCTGGTTGTCGTATCTTTTACCGACTATTGTCTTCTGTCTTTGCCCAGCCATTCTATTTTACTTCAAGTCAGACTACAACCTGTCTCCCCCTACTGGATCTGTTATGGCCAAAGCATATAAACTTATTAAACTGGCATGCAAAGGCAAATGGTCCTGGAACCCCAGTACCACGTAAGTCTTCCATTTTTACTCGCATGGTATATATCGCTAAGTATCACAGAAAAAAGAATTTCTCGGACCCCGACTTTTGGAACAAGGTCAAGCCAAGCAACATTCCTCTTGCTAATAGACCTGCTTGGATGACCTTCGATGATGAGTGGGTGGACGAAGTTCGTCGTGGTCTGTTGGCATGCAAAGTGTTCTTGTGGTACCCTCTTTACTGTAAGAATCCGCTCATCCTTCCAATATTGATGTTACGCGTTGGTACTAATGTCTCAACAGGGCTCGCATACAACCAGATGACTGGCAACCTGGTGTCACAGGCAGGTACCATGAACCTCGGAAAGGTCCCCAACGATATCATCTCGAAACTAAACCCTATCTTCATTATTATTGTCATTCCCCTCATGGATTTCATTATCTATCCCGGGCTCCGAAAGATGGGTATCAACTTCACACCGATTAAGAAAATCACGGCTGGTTTCTTCCTCGCCTCCATGGCCATGGTATCTGCCTGTGTAACACAATACTACATATACAACATGTCACCCTGCGGAAACAAAATCAACGCCCTAACCAAGTCAGGACGAACAGATTGCAATGCCCCCTTCACCGTCTGGATCCAAGTCTTCCCATATGGCCTCATCGGCCTGTCCGAAGTCATGGCCTCAATTACCAAACTTGAGTACGCTTACACCAAGGCCCCCAAGAACATGCGTTCTTCCATCCAAGCATTTGCTCTTTTCACCAACGCTGTTTCAAGTGCCCTCGGTCAGGCTCTTACGGCTTTGAGTGAAGACCCGCTTTTGGTGTGGAACTATGGCAGTGTTGCTGTCATTGCAGCTCTGGGTGGACTTGGCTTCTGGTTTACGTTCCGTAAGGCAGATAGGGATGAAGATATGCTCAATAACTTGAAGGAGAGTTCATTTGAGGGTAGGGGGAATGGCGATGAGGAGAATGCTGTCATTAACGGGGTTGATAGGGTGGATGAGAAGGGTGAGGAGAAGTGGGTCGATGCAAAGGGTGTTGAGAAGACTGCGCTGTGATATGAGTGACGTTCATTAACAAATTTGGGTATATTTCAATACAGATATAGTTTCAAGTGCCACCATTTGGCTTACATACGTATCGAAATGCTGGATTGTGAGAAGCGGCAATGCAACAGACGCTAACCTGTATTTTTCATTATTTTAGAAGGGCGAGTTTGGGTGAACAAGGCACAGCTAGTCTCAAGATACTGATGCAAGTAAAGTACTTGGTGCCTTACAGTGGTATATTAGGTTTGAAGAGCTACGTAATATATATACATGTATTTTTAACCAAACAGCAAACCGCCTCCCAATATCCGACGACTCTAAGGAAGCTTAAAGTACCCCGGCTGTAACTTCTTCCACACTCCGCTCGGGTCATACTTTTTGCTGATGGCCTGCAACTTTGCCAAATTTTTCGCGCCGTAGCTTCCGAAAACGTCCTGCTCGGCAGCCGCGTAATTCTGGTAGAGGTACGCATTTCCGAGCCCTGCAGCGTATGCAACGGTATTGGAGCGGTTCACTATGTTGCGCATGGCAGCTAAGATGCGCGTGTCATCGACCTCGTGAGACCAGGACACGGCAAGGTTGAGTACTGTCGGAGGTATGTCAGTCAAGGGATATATGGGTGGGAGACAAATTGGCGGCGGCTGGAGGAGTGCATGAAGAGGAAAATGGAATACATACGCATCAGAGGGCCTTTGGTGAGATCAATCCCCAGGGCATTTCCACCGTTGCGGGCGAAGTGGGGGGCCAGGTTGGTGCCAATGGGTTGGAAGATGCACGAGGATACGAGACCTTCAGCGTCCTTAACGGAGTTTGTTTCCTCCTGGTAGATGGCGATGATATCTGCCATGAGGGTAGGGCTATTTCCAGTCGTAAAGGTCCAGTATGATTGTCTAAAATATAGGCATCAGCTTTAGGGCCAGATAGATTTATGACTGCCCAATTTTGAAGACTTACCGGAATCCACCGGGGTTAGAGTTGTTTAACTCAACGGTAAGATCTGACAAGCTGGTAATACGCAATGTGTCGGCAACTACAGTGCCTTGCACAGCAGTGAAGTTTTGAAGCATTGGTGGGTTCTCCACAGGTTTACCATACTGAAGATCCGATGCGATGACATACATGTCGGCAGACTGGACGTATGCGTAGGCAAGGATGACTTGTGCATATGGATCCTGTTCGCCATTGATAGCCAGCCAGTTGAAGGCCTCGTTTAGACCAGCCGCGCTTTCAGGGCTGTAGAGGAAGGTCTGAGTACCACCCCAGAGGTTTCCTTGCGGGAATGTGTTCAGGTCGAAACGGGTCACAATTCCGAAGTTGTTACCGCCACCGCGGAGAGCAAAGTATAAATCGGGGAGGTTTGACGGGGTGACCTCATGGATAGAACCATCTGCAAATACGACTTGATACGTGTTGACATTGTCACATGCCCATCCATAACGGTTAGAAAAGAAGGATACGCCTCCGCCGAGAGTCAGTCCACCAACACCGATGGCCGACACTCTCCCACCGATTACCGAAAGGCCCATTGGGTCAAGTTTGGTAAAGACATCGTACCAAACATTTCCTGGGCCAACGGAAGTCTGCTTCTTGTCGGCCGAGACCGTTACCTGGTTGAGTTTCGCCAAGTCAATGGCGATACCATTGTCAATATTGGAGGCTCCTGCAAAGGCCGCATGACCACCGCTCTTAACGGCGAACTTGCAGTTCGAAAGTCGCAATGTCAATACACCCAGAGACACCTCAATAGCGCTCCTAGGAGTGAAGCGGCAGGTTGGCTCATTAGAAGCCTGTTGGGCGGACCAGTACTGAGACTCCCCGAATTGATACTCAAGACTTCCTGGATAGGATATCTGCCCCTTCAGCGAGAAGCCAAGAAAGGCGCACTATTATTGTAGTCTCAGCATTGGCATCTCCGTGGTTATGATGGAGCCTACTTACCGCGAGTTCACAGCCAGAGGGTAGCGTGACTGAGCGCGCTGAGGTTCCTCGAGCCGACACCGTGCCATTTTCAAGCAATTTGAGGTAGATAGATAGCTGGGTATCCACATCCTCAAGAGTCGGGGTCTCTGAGGTAGCCTGGGCAGCAACACCAAGGCGCAAAAGGCTCAAGCCAAAGAGAAGAAAGGTAGAAACTCCAACCATGAGGACGAATGAAAAATTGATGCCCTGGGAGAGATCCCTTTGATTATGGGGCAGGGGGAAAGAGAGGGGTGTATAACGACTGCAGAGAGAGCAGAAAGACGGGAAGGAAAGAAAGAAGGCTTAGAAAAATGACGGGGCTGGAAGGAAATGATAGGGTCCTCGACACAAGGATATTCCACTAGACCGCGAGCTAGGGGAGGGCGAGGGGAGATCAGCGATACATTAACAATAAGTACTGCCATCTAAGCGTTTTAGATGAAGCGACGTTACTGAGACAGGTTAGTGATCATGGGAAGCACATGGTAAAAAAAGGGCATCGTGGTGAGGGGAAATGTCAGGAACACGAAGGAGTAATCTTATTCTGTACAGGGAGCAAATGCAAGCGAGCTCTTCTGCCATAGTATGGTACTGTACTGTAGATTGCAAGTGAGCTATATGGCGTACATGGCGTCTTTTGGCGTTTTTGGCGTATGTTTAGGGACATGGATGTGTCTGCCAATAAGCAAAGTCAAGGCCAATCATAGTAGCGTATAGTTGGGAGCCAGCACAGCTAGTCCCTACCGTTCCGTTCCGACCGAAAATACACAAATAGCAGGAACGCATGTCTGTGCTTTAAGCACTTACTTCCATACCTATAGTACAGGATAGTATACTCTTAACGTTACACACTAACCCATACTATGGTAGGGCGACAAGAAGCGGGGACGCAAAACAACGCCTTATACCGAGGAAGAAGGAGACTGTCCATATATCGGGGCTAGAGATACTAGTGAACACATGTATGTCAGAAGTTCCACAGATGTATACAAATCGGATATATAATGTTTTGCCGTACGGATACATGGGCGTATGAGTGTTCTCGGCGGTTCGGCCTATACTGCGGGTGTACCTCGTTACTACCACGGGACACGGGACACCGGACACGGGACACGGGACACAAAGCATATGTGTACATCCACATTCTCTTTCTACAGAGGGCCTATTTATTATCTTGATGAGGCTTGCATATTACACTTTATTATTCCATACATGTTTGAGCCACTGGCACGGCAGAACAAACATGGATGTGTGCGTGTCTTCTTCTCGATTAAAACCGAGAGCGCCTGCTGTTGGTTGCACTTTTCTCATACTGCTTACCATTCCACCATCAACCGGGTCATTGGGATATTGGCAACACTTCCGATAGAGTATGTTCTCTAAGGCCTTCCTCGCTGGACCTTAGGCCCATATCAAGCCCATCACCATGTCACAGGAGATCTCCCGAGAAACTAATACTGCAAGTCACCCCGTTCCGTTTCTTGGCTCTCAATGGCCGCTCCATTGCCGCCATAGTTACTAACTCTTTTTCACAGAAGGTGCTCATTGCCTGTCTATGTGTCGCCGTCGTCTTCGTCTCTATGCGATGTGGTGCTCGCTGGTACAAAACCCGCGGGCTGCCATTGGCAGCTGAGGACATTTTTATGTACCTCGCCCTGGTCTCCTTCGCCATAACGACTGCCCTGTATTTGGCGACGATTCCAACCTTCTACAATGTCATGGACATCACGGCTGGGAAGATGGAACCATATGCTAGTCTCCAGACAGATCTAGTTGTGATGCTAAAGGAGTTCTTCACCGTTCAAATTTTTTTCTGGCTTACACTTTGGGCTGTCAAGTGGAGTCTCCTTTTCATGTTCAAGGCACTAACTAATGGCATCCGAATCTATACCAACATTTGGTGGGCGGCGCTTGCTTTTACAGTGTTGACCTTCATTGGATGCGTTATCAGCAACTTCACCAGCTGTTCTAGTATGCATACTTGGTTCACTGCTGGTATGTAACCACGCTTCACTTCTGTTCTTTTTTATCTCCTTCACTCTACCACATTGCTATGGGGGGTTCGGTTACTAACTGTAAATAGGACTGTGTGATACACCTAGAGACGCTCGCGCAAAAGCTATCAGCTTGTGGTATTGCATGGCAGTTGATGTATTGGGTGACTTGCTGAGTTAGCCCCTCTTTCCTCTTCCTTACCCTCATGCCCATCCAGGGCTAGGGTCAAGCTGTATTCTAATATTCGGTAGTTATGATTATACCTATCCGCGTACTCGTTAGCCTGCGCATTACCCTTGTGGAAAAGCTCAGCATCGGAGTCGTCTTTATCGTTGGAATTATCACCATGGTCTTTGCTGTCGTCCGAGTCGTCTCGCTCAATTCCAGTGTCAACGGAGGACAGGTCAGCACGCAATGGCTTATGTTATGGGCAGCAATTGAAGGCGTAGTTGGTATGTCTCTGTCCAAAAATAGCAATCCCTTCAAGCAATAGACAACAGCGCTAACCTACTTTGTTTCTCTCTCAGCGATCATTGTCGGGTGCCTTCCATCCTTTGCCATCTTCATCCGCGGCCGCGTCGAGGATTCTCGCGTACAGTACAACCCCTACCCCGCGATTGCTTCAAGCAAGGGCAGCAACCCACTCTCGAATATACAAAATTCACGAATGAAATCCGCTGCGCGGAACGAAAGCTTCATGCTCGAGGATATGGAGTCAAATGGCTCGGCGCAGGATACGGGGAGCAGGAAGAGTTTGGTAGGAGATGGGATAACCGTCACGCAAGAATGGAGTCAGAAGAGTCACAGGGGGAGTGGGCCGGATATGGAGAGGGAGAAGCGCCAGAAGATAGGTCTCACGGGGGTGGCATAGCATGAAATACGCGACTAAAAAAAAGGCGAATAGACGCTGTTGAATGTTGCTGGGATTTATAGTACCATATAGATACGTCCATAGATTATGCCTATACCAAATTGCTGTAACTCGGGGGAGTTCCCGGCCCGAGGTGACATACTACAGACAGAAGAAGGGTGACTGAGAAGGAACTGTCGATACGTATATTAACCCTTGAATTATAGCTATTAAGGTTCGGGAGATTGTGCTACGAAAGTTGTAAGCCAAGTATTTACAACGCCTCAAATTTTCCCTATTGGCGGGCGGTATCCTCTTTAACCCCGCGTTCAGGTCGATCGGGTGTCGATCTGGCAACTCAACCCCGCACTCAACGTAGCACAAACCAAACTACGCATTCAACACCGGAGTGAATGTGGGTTGTGAATGCTACAATATCAGCAGAATGCTACAATATATGCAATTCTCAATGTAGCATTCATTACCCCACACTCGGTCCGGCGTCCATCGCAATTGCGGAAACATCATGGAAGGATCCTTACTCAGACTGAGGGGTAAGTGCTCATGCCGATCTTCGAGCAGCTACAAGAGCTCTCGGAATCGTCCGAAGAATGAATCCATCTGATCACCAGCAAAGATGTTGCCTCATCTGAGCAAGCTGTACAACGCCTGCGGGCTCGTTTCTTTGCTGATGTTAGCACAGACCGCTCAATCGCATGTCGTCGAGGGCCGTGATAAGGGCGGAGCAGCAAGCGGTCGCCAGCGGATCAGCCTTAACGCGGACTGGCGCTTCGAGCGCTTCACGTCGAATCCCGACTCTCTCTCGTATGACTTGCTGAAGCAATGGATACTTCCTTCGGGCAATGACTTCATCAGCGGCACCAAGTATGAGCGTCCCTCTGGAACTCCTCCTGGTGGCAACGTCAGCTATGTGCAGGAGTCATTCGATGACAGCTCCTGGGAGGCTGTGGACGTTCCCCATGACTGGGCTATTAAGGGACCTTTCAATGCCCCAGGAATATCTGGTGAGATGGGGCGCTTACCCTCGAATGGAGTTGGTTGGTACCGTCGGAGCGTAGATCTTGCGGCGGAAGACATTGCTGCTGACAGATCCACCTTCCTTGACATTGATGGCGCCATGTCATATTCGGCAGTGTGGGTCAATGGGCATCTCGTTGGGGGATGGCCGTACGGGTACAACTCGTTTCGTCTAGACCTCACCCAGTATCTGAAAGCCGGTAGCAACCTGCTGGCAATCCGACTCGACAATGCGCTGGACTCTTCACGCTACTACCCAGGTGCTGGGATCTATCGTAATATATGGCTTGTCAAGGCTGATGCCACGCATGTGGCCCAGTTCGGCACATTTATTACCACACCAACTGTCTCCAAGAACTCGGCCTCTCTCGAACTAACTGTCGAGGTCGAGAACCAGAAAACTTCTAGCCAAGAAGTCACCATAAGCACAAAGGTTTATGAATACGATCCACTAGCTAAGAAAGCCAAGGGTAAATCTGTGGCCACATTTCCAGATGTGACTGTCGAAGTTGCGGCGGGAGCCAAAGGATCTGCCGATAGCTCAGCAACTGTGAAAAACCCGAAACTTTGGGGCCCAGCACCTGGACAGACACCAAACTTACATGTCGCCATAACAACTCTCTCCGTTGCCGGGGTAAAGATTGATTCTTATGAAACTCAGTTTGGTATCCGTTCTGTTGTCCATGATGCCACAAAGGGGGTCCTAGTCAACGATAAGCCGGTTCGCATCCAGGGAACCTGCAACCATCATGACCTAGGCTCCCTGGGGTCTGCTTTCAACATCCGCGCCGGTGAGAGGCAATTGCAAATGCTACAAGAGATGGGTGGCAATGCGCTTCGCACGTCGCACAACCCTCCTGCACCTGAACTTCTTGATCTATCTGATCGGTTAGGGATGATAGTTCTGGACGAGATATTTGACACTTGGGGTACCCAAAAGAAGAGCCATGACTTCCATTTGATATTCCCTGAATGGCATGAGCAGGACCTTCGTGCCTTCATTCGACGTGATCGAAACCATCCATCTGTTATTGCCTGGAGCGTGGGCAATGAGATTCCAAACCAGTCAGATCCATCCACAGGAAAGGTGGCCCAGGAGCTACGCAGCATCGTCCTCGAGGAGGATTCAACTCGGCCTGTGACGCAGGGGATGAATACGGCCTCACCCGGGGACCTTACAGCTCAGGCGATGGATATCGAGGGCCTAAACTATCAGGGCGAGGGCCACGGCAACGACACATCAAGCACATTCCCAAGCTTCCGTGTAGCTTTCCCAGACAAGCTGATCTACACCAGTGAATCGGCATCTACCGTTAGCTCGCGCGGAATTTACGTGTTCCCGGTTACAAGAGAAAACAATGCGGTTTTCGGTCCCGACTCCGGTGAGGATGTTGAGGCGAGGCACCTCAGTGACTACGGGTTATACGAGCCCTCGTGGGGAGCGTCACCCGACAAGGTCTTTGCTGCCCAGGACGAGCACCCTTATGTTGCCGGCGAGTACGTCTGGACTGGCTGGGACTATGTCGGCGAGCCGACACCCTTTGACACCTCGCGAAGCTCGTACTTTGGGATCATCGATATGGCTGGCTTCAAGAAGGATCGCTTCTTCCAGTATCAATCAAGATGGCGCTCCGACTTTCCCATGGCGCATATTCTTCCGCACTGGACCTGGCCCGATCGTGTTGGCCTAGTCACTCCAGTTCACGTATTCTCAGCGGCGGATGAGGCTGAGCTCTTCGTGAATGGAAAGTCGGCAGGGCGAGTCAAGCCTGGAAAATCCTCCAACAGATTCCGATGGGATGATGTGATCTACCAGCCTGGCAGCCTCCACGTTGTCACCTACAAAAACGGAAAGAAGTGGGCAGAGGATACCAAGAGGACGGTTGGCAGCGCTGCAAAGCTGACCATAACAGCTGATCGTTCCACCATTGGCCTCGACGATGATCTATCCTTTATCAGTATTGCGGTTGTTGATAGCAAAGGGGATACAGTACCACAGGCAAGCAACACCATCACTTTTTCCATTTCTGGCCCAGGCACCATTGTCTCTACCGACAACGGCGATCCGACAGATATGACTGCCTTCCCGTCTCTGACGAGGAAAGCCTTCAGCGGCCACGCCCTTGCTATCGTGCGTGCTAACAGCGCGGGGACTATTACTGTCTCCGCCACGGCCGATGGTATCACAGGCGCAAAGGTGACACTGAAGGCTCGGTAGATTCTGTTTGTAAAGAAGCAATTCATATATCATTGGTAAAGTCAATCAGGGAAACCTTAAGTAGGAAAAACATAAAGCCAATAATATTCTCAAATACAAATTAATCCGAAACCCAGTCAATTATATTCGTAATTTCAATGTGTTGTATAATCGCCGTAGAATGCCTTAAACGTGCTGTTTGCTTGCGAGTGTCTTTAGTGACTGATATGTAGTCAAATAATAAAATGTATTATTACATTTGCTGTCCATGAATTTACTGACACCTAGAATTACGATACTGTTATGACGTGTTGGATCGCCGAGTCTGTGTGGACCCGTCGTCTGTTGATACCTTGGGGACCATGGGATATAAGCTAGTACAAATTAGTGACTTACCGAGGTCTGATTACTATTCAGTCAATGTAGGACACAAGCCCCATGCTTTCTGATTATTCTAACATCCACTAATGTAACCCGGCCAAACCAACAATAGCTATAGTCACGGGGTTGGAGGAGTTATATATTTTGTTTTCTTGCTTGTCGAATTGAGTACTTCAGGACCATTGCTAGCTTTTCGACCAGTGTTTAAGTCATCCACCAATAGCCTCTGATATACTCCTTATTAGACCATCATGCCACAGAACGAACAAAAGAAACCGGTCATTGCCGTCGTAGGTGCTGGACCTGGCATAGGAGAAGCTGTAGCACGCCGTTTTGTTGCTGAGGGATATGTCGTCGCCCTTCTTGCACGTACGGAAGACAAGCTCCGAACAATGGTCGAAGGAATCGACGCAGACTTCGGGAAAGGAAGTGCGCGGTACTATATCACAGACCTGCGCATCGAAGAGCAAGTTATATCCAGCTTCAAATCTATTCGTGCTGAGCTCGGCACAGTTCAGGTTCTTATCTACAATGCGGGCGCTCGCCGTGTGAATGGCCGGTCGATCCTGGATACCACAACTGAGGAATTCGAAAACTTCACTAAGATCAACCTTTTCGGCGCGTTCTGGTCAACAAAGTGTGTCCTTCCGGACATGTTGGCTGCGGAGCGTGGCACTATAATCTTCACAGGAGCGACAGGCTCCTTGCGTGGCATGCCTGGCCTGAGTAGTTTCTCGCCCGGTAAATTTGGACTTCGATCATTGGCACAGATCATAACGCGTGAATACCAAAGTAAAGGTATTCATGGGGCGCATTTGATTATTGATGGCCCAGTTGATGGGAAGCTGATTGGTGGCGTGACGCGTCGGAAGTGGGAGCGGGAGGGTGAGAAGGAGAAGCTCGCTGAGGTTGATGCATATATCATGCAACCAACTGATTTGGCCGGGATATATTGGTATCTGCATACCCAACCGCGCAGCGCTTGGACACAGGAGTTGGATGTACGTGCTCAGAAGGAGACAATGTTTTCTAAGCTTTGATAAGTGCCGGGATAGGGTTCAGATGCAATGCTTATAATCCGATTTACTGGCTGTGTATAATATCCAAAACCAAATTAGAATATTGAGTGGAAAAATAAATGTAAATTACTACGCTAACCCTTTCCTATCCGTTCTCAGTGACTATTGTGGAGTCTACGTACAGCGAATAGCCAGGGTGGGCTCTATGATACAGTCAATGAGCATGGTACCCATGAGTCCCGAACCAAGGTTATCTATTCGGGCTCTACTCTTTAACTATAGTAAACTATAGTTTGCTAGGGGGAATAATTGATACAGGCGTATATGGCACACCGAGATGCGCAAATACTTGATCCCACCTATCATTTCCAAACCAAGACTTCTTTTCCCCGTCACTATTCACTGCCACTATCCAAGGTGCACCAAAGGCATTCGACCCCATTGTTTGGTCTACAACCCGCTTCTTATTTTCTGGCGTCACAGCATTCTGTAGGATCTTTTCCAACTCCGCGGGTGGGAAAATACCGTTAAGCGCTGTAGCAATGCCCTCGGTCGTGGAAACATTGATTCCTTTACTCCAGTATCCTGAAGCCAGAGCTAAGAACGTAGCATCAAGCTTGTCCTGGGGGTAATGATCTTTTACCCATGTCGCAACACGAACGGCCTATTTTCCAGGTTAGTTGTTTGCGGCCGGGTCATCTTTGGGGGACTCACGAAGATAGAATTGATGGGGAATTCTTTCGGTTGCACGACTTTCAATCCTAGTAAACGTCCTGTCGTCTCAAAATCCTGGGCAGAAAACGCTTCCCTGAATTTAGGAGTTGGCGCAAAGGGATTTCCTGCACTGTGGCGGGCTGCGCCAAGAAAGAAGGGGATTGTGTCTACGGTGACACCATGGGCATTGAGGAGCGGGCGATAACGAACGACGTTTGTGAATCCGAACCAAGAATATGGGGATACTGCACCGTTAAATTAGATTCAGGTGACTAATATGTTGTTTGATAAAGCAACAGACCACAATCCACGTAGATGGCCAACTTTCCGCCATTTGCTCCCGACATTTCCGCGAATATGTTGTTGGTATTTTGTGAGGGTATTTTCTCTGATTATTAACAACTTATGATATCAAGCATATCACGAAGGAATCGAATATCCTCTACTTTAAGAAACAAACAGTATTTGAAAGGTCGTCCTGTGCATTGGTTGGCTGTTGTAACATGCTCTTGCCCAAAGACCGACCGATCTTGACCGAGGCACGGCTCGTTACGATTAGTAAATCATAATAACTAAGAGGGTTTCCCCGCAATTTTTAGCCGTTGTTCAGGGACGACTACCACAGTAAGCAATATTTGTGGAACCCACCACGCGCTTGAACAAAAAGCGGCATGTACTTGGCGCGTGTAATGGTTTTTTGGGCCATTCCGCATTTTCTCAACCATGACCCATGTGATACAGGAAAGGACCAAATTTTGGATAGGAACGATATTACTGAACAACTAAAATCTAAAATGAAGAATTCTAGTTCTGCTGCGGTTTTTATAGCCAGTTATTTTTAAGACATATATTTAAGGGTGCATCATGTGGAACCAACCCCAGTACAGTCGGGTCGACCTATTGGTTCGTTTGGGTCTTCCCTCGAATCCACCGAAGTAGAGTGGCTTGTGAATCTCAACGTGGAAGCTCCGAAGCATCATTGCGCAACCCATTCCATGGCTTTCTCACCATCACATATAGCACATGGGTTGTACATTGATATCCCATTCAATGTATGGCTCAGTATTATTCTCGTCCTCACCTATGGGTGTGCTATTCGCAACCGGGGCCTGCTTTTGCTCGTAGTCTTCACGGTCAGCACGGCTATTGTGGTTTTCGACAAGACATCTACAGTTGGCGAAACGATCAAGATCATGTGTGAACTCCCCCTCGGTCTGGGCTCTGTTCTGGCATTCCTTGTTACGGATCGAACCTTTCAGACGAGGTTTCTACCTGCTTTTACGGCCTACGTTAATTTCGCCGTGTATGGAAATATTGGCATGATGGTGGGGACTCCAGCAGACGGCACACTTCGGGGAATGTGCAGCAAGATCACTTGCATTTCACTCTTTATTTGGATAGTCCAGCAAGGGTACCGCGTCAGATGGAAGACAATTGTTCTCCACGACAATTTGTTTGTTTTCACTGCTGCCAGCAAATCGTGGATATTTGCACATGCCGTCTATAGATTCGTTCTCTTGACATTACCATGCTTTGGGTCTGGACGCCGACATCGCCTTCTGGAGTTCTACTCTCTTACTATGACTTTCGCTCTGTCGTCAGCTTCAAAACTTCCGTTCGAGTATTGTTTTGGAATGGCCGATACATTAGTCGTTCCAGCGTCTGCAGGATGGTCGGCGATTGCAACAACATTCAACCTAATACCACGCGATGCGAAAAAGAAAGACTTGCCCACGAATCACTTCGGGACTGATGTAGATATATTTCTGAGCGCTGTGTCACTGGCTGTCGCCACCTTGGCTTGCTTTAAGATAGCTACAGCGCCAGGTCGAAGGAGTCTTGAGGGCAACAAGTAGTTTCTCTGAAGTATCGAAACATATGGAAATTACGTTGCGAGTATCGAAGCTTTAGGAAGTTCTTAGTCAGATTGTCCAGCCATGAGAATCGTGGATTGCGATGCTATTATGTGCTAGATCGGTTTCTGTGTACTTTTCCTCTTTTTCTTGCCGGACTTTGCAAGGAAAGCCATGGGAATTTGAAATGCCATACTTAGAGTAATTCTTGACAACTGGGACTATTTCCTGGCGACGATAATACAGCCTCTGACCACGCCTGATCTCCCCCACCAAGCGAACATCTTCGCTGCGTACCGAAAGCGTCCAATTGAGAGGCCATATTGTTGCAGCTCAACTTCCTTTTTCCTTAAGAATCCGGCCAATGGATTGAATACGTGTTCTGATATGTCGCGGATCTCAATATTGTCTCGCGGATAGCCAGCTATGACAAGCCGTTCCCGATATTCTTCAATAGTAAGCCAATTTCGGAACGGACTTTGGCCAAAGAAAGCCATTGATCTGATGGCAAGGCGTTGCCTCACCGAAAGATTCTCAGCAATGCAGAGATCGTACGCCATAAGTGAGGCATCTAATTCTTTGTTTGCGTACTCGATAACGGGCCACCTTGAAGGTTGAAAATGAATAAGTGTGTCAAGTCCGAGAAGCCAGTTCTCATGACCCCCCTTATCCTCGTTCGCTTGACAAGCCAAAGCAATAGATTCTTTTATTTCTGCAGTCCACAACGCAGGCCGTCCTGCATCGGCGCAATAGATCTCAAAGTCTGTGTTGGTATTTGATTGCTGAAGACCCAGTCGTTCTCTGGCAATGGAGAAGTGAGCACTTTCCAGCGTGAGGCCAACATAAGCTTTGAGATGCCTCTTCCACCGATCATCTCTTTCTCCATGCCTCTGATTTTCCAAGACATTTTTCATGTATAGACTTTGGTCTCCACATCCATAACCTAGGTCTAGGATACTCAGCGTATTTATGACGTTCTTGCTACCACCAGAAACGTTGTCTTGCAATATATGCGCAGACTTTAACACTTCCTCGAGAAGAGTGCGACAAGCTGTTGGGAAGTCCTCGGTATCCTATTCCCATTAGTACAAAATGTTCAATTTCAAACTTATTATGTCACACCTTCCAGAAGCCCATGTTCATCCACATCGACTGGGGTGGTACTGCAATATTGAGTATACTGTGGTCGTATCTATATAGGGGCTTCTTAGTTCCTCTATCCACCTTTCCATTCGAACGATTATCGATCACTCGCTTGGCCACAAGGACCACCAGCCCTGTCGCCAGAATCCCCAGTAAATATTTGTTTGTCCAATCCATAGTGTCAGCCCATTCCCTTCTCATGTGCAATAGCTTGCCTTATCGCGATATATAGGCGCTCCCGCGAACTTAGCTCCTACAATGGGGGCCGGGGCCAACTCAAACAAACGCCGTAGGATCCCGGAAGGTGACTTTTCTAAATTTGGTCAGAACATGTCGGCACGATTGAAGGCGACGCAACAGCGTTGGCATCGGCTATTGAAATTGAGCATAGTTTACAAAATATTAGCGATCCAGTCAGAGCACGTGAAAGTCACGGGACCCAGCCGGTCTCAGGACAGCAAGGGTCCTCGCTATATTAGATGATTACTAGACCATACCCTGCATCTATATTCGTAGTAATAGTAAATATTACTAGTATATCGTGGAAATGCAAACCCCTAGAGGAAAGTCAACGTCCCGTCTTCGTATACGATATACGATATGTGATTGACGCTACCCCCTGTCGCCAAGCTCGACCTTCAGAACTTGGCACACAGTTCTACTCCTCGGTTGATTACTAATTATCTTCAGCAATCGCGGGCTAGCCATCAACTGCCGCCCTCCATCGTCCCAATCCCGTTGTGTGTCGCAGAGCTTTCCCGGGCGAGAAACCTTTCTTTCTTGTGCAACTAACGACGTTGCCTACCTCATTTGATTTTGCTACGCAAAGTCTTCTTTGCATGCGCTATTGAAGATGGCGTCCACAAAGAGCAATGTAGAGCAGAAGGTGGCCATAGTTGGCTCAGGTATGGCAGGTTTGGTCACCGCGCATCTGCTTCACAATGATATGCATCAGCGTTACTCTGTCACTGTCTTTGAAAGCGTGCGTATGTATGTCTCAAATGCTTCAGTTCACTTGTCTGACAAGTATCTTATAGGGTGAATCCTTCTCACTCGATTCTGCGTCAGTGTCTGTAGAGGATGAGTCTCAACAAATAGTCGATCGTATTGACGTCCCCATGCGCGCCTTCGCAGAAGGCTATTACAAAAATCTTATCAGCATGTACAAATACCTAGGGGTACGATATCATTCACAACTATTTCTTTATAGCTTCAAGAAAAACGCAGTCAGTGAGGCTTGGAACAAGAGAAACAAGGAAGGTTACTTTGTCTATTCATCGAACAATCATGGGTTTCCGCCAATCTGGCCGGAGGGTATTAACCTGTTCTCATGGCTCATAGAAATCATGTACGTCGCAGCCTGCTACCTTTACTGGTCGTTTTGCTGTTTTTGGATTCCACCGACACTGGCAACAAATTCCCGTCTGTGCGAATCCGTAGAGGAATACATCCAACGCATTATGCTTCCGCGCCACTTCGTGAACTTCTACCTCCTTCCTCTACTGTCTAGCGTTGCGACATGTACTCACGAAGCTCTTCTCCAGTTTCCTGCCAGAGATTTGACCGAGTATAAAAGGCAATCAGCAGGCGGGAACCATTACACAGTTTCCAGTGTGCACGAAGTGCAAAAAACGCTAGCATCTGGGTTGAAAACTAGATTTTCTACGATGGTCACCAATGTCGCAGTTCTCCAAGATGGAAGACTCGAGGTTGCATGGCATGCATCGGACAATGTAACCCATAAAGATATATTCGACCAGGTTGTTTTGGCGGTGGCGCCTGATATTGCCGGAAGGGTCTTCCAACCACTCGGAAAACCAATGGCACAGATTCCAACAACAATGGTTCACAGCATCGTACAAGGTAATGGTATGAAGGTCGTAGCGAATGACGCTAAAGCAACTGGTTTCTCATTGAAACCTACGAAAGCGGCGCAAACGATACACCTTCGCACGTCAGCTAGTCTGGCACAAACAGAATCAATACACGTCCATGGATCCGGAGCCATGGTGACGACGTGTCCGTTCAGCGATGTTTCATCAGCGCAAAATGTGCTGAGATCCGTAAAATTCCTTCGCGCCCTCCGCACTCCACGCAGCAGACATGTGGTTAACAATATATTTGGCGAAAACCTCACCGGTCCGCTTATTGATGAGAAACAGTCTCCCTGGAGGAATGGCGATAACAAGATTTGGTTGGTTGGGGGCTGGTGTTGGGATGGCATGGTTCTTCTGGAAGGCTGTGTGGTCTCCGCTATGAGGGTTGCCTCGGCTCTTGATGTTGATATACCATGGAACGCTTTATAGTCTTGAATCGAGGATATAATATCCATTAAAGTCTGTGGGTCTTATAATGCAGTAGAAGTGCATGATCTTCAAAAATCGATTTACTTGCATTGGAGAGAGCTACCTACTATTCGGTACCATAATGCAAACGGCGAAGAGTCTACTTGTTGACTTCAAAGTCAATCACCACCTTTCCCCTCGCATGACCACCATCCAGTCTGGCAAAAGCTTCTTCGAACTTTTCAAGAGGCCACACGCTGTCAACCACTGGCTTACAAACACCACCTTCGACCAGCTCAGTGATGCTCTTCAGCTGTGCGCCGTTTGCCTCCACGATGAAGAAGATGTTTTTGACATCTTCAACTTCCAAATCTTTTGGCTTCTTTTCTTCGGGTGGTTCGTAGATACTGACAAGAGTCCCTCCACTCTTAACTGTCCACCAAGCCTCCTCCAGTGTCTTCCTACCTACGCAATCGACAACAAGATCAAATTTCCTTCCAGCTGCTTGGCCAACCCAGTCTTTTAGCGACTCCTCGCGATAATTGACTACAACACCCACTCCAAGCGACTGAACAAACGACACATTATCTGGTCCACACGTCCCAACCACCTCCGCCCCAGCCCACTTTGCCAACTGCACGATCCAGGATCCTGCGCCCCCAGACGCCGCCGTAACTAAAACCCTCTTCCCCTTAGCCGCTCCCTTTTCTGCCGGCAGGCCTCCCTGCACGAACAGCGCCTGCCAGGCTGTCAATGCACTCAGTGCCACCGCGGCGCTTTCGGCCCACCCAAGATTCCTCGGTCGTACACCTAGCTCCGTAGTCGTAACAACCGCGTACTCCCTTGCCATGCCGGTGCGAGCAAATTCTGTGCGTGCATATACCTCCGTGCCAGGTGGGAATGGCGAGTCTACCGGGGCGGTTATCACGGTGCCGGCGACGTCATAGCAAGGTATTGGCTCTTTGCGTTTCTGATCTGCGTTCTCCGCGTTTTCCGGCCAGAGCATTTCCCCAGCGCACGGGGCAACAGCATGCACGCGGATGAGATGCTCATCAGCAGATGGATCGGGAACTGGGAGGGGCAAGGTTTTCAAAGTTAGGCGTTGGACGTTCCGGTCGGGTTGGAAGAGAGCGCGCATTGAGGATGGAAGGGATGAAGTTGCCATTGCTGCGGTCTATACGTCTGCGATTTTAAGATAGAGCTTGACGTTACGGCTGTATGATGCGAGATATACGATTCGTTTGTCCGGGATTTACTTTCAATATGAGTTGATCGGCTTTGTCGGTGAGGTGCAACTTGCTTTGGCGACGGAGGTTGAGAGAAGTGTCATAGAATCACGTGGATCATTCTGCAGGAATAACATCATCCCCATAATGTCCTTATTCCCTAACAATGTAAGGCGAGTTGGAATTTATGCTTAAAGCGATCATCTTTTTCAAGACACCTCGCGACAAGTGTCTGACGTCTCCAGAATATAGCTCAAGGGCGACTACGGCAAATCGCTCCTACTAGGAAGTGTTTCACAGGAAACTGTGATTGTACGAGAGGAATTGATATTTAAAGAGATAGATTTCACTAATGCGAATCAACTTCACGACTAAGACCCTCCGATCACTAGAATACAGGGATTTTTCCTCCACAAAGTAGCCCTCCTTCAATTCTTTCACGGCTTGCCTTCGACGGTATCCACGTGGACAACGTTGGCATTCGCATCGACCTCCAGCTTCTTCTTTTGGATGGAGGCCTTGACCGGGTTCTTTGCATTGAAAATCTCGTCCAATTCCTCGAGCTAAATTAAACTGTAAGCAATGGTGACTTAGGTATAACGGCAGCGAGGCGGTACTTACTGTGCGGTTCTTTGTCTCCGGAACGATGAAGTAGAGGATGACAGACTGGATGGCGCACCAACAAGCGAAAACAGTGTAGGTATTCCAGGTAATTCTGTCCAAAGCGACTGCAATACCAAACTGGTTGGCAAGGAGACCAACACTGGTGAACAAGCTGGAGAAGCCCATTCCCTTAGCTCGCATCTCGAATGATAAAACCTCGACAGGGTATAGAGCTTGCATTGGTGTCCACCCGACGGAGTAGCAGATCTGGAAGATGTAGACCCATGCGAGGCAAGCCTTGCTAACTGAGCCGGGGACAGTGGCAAGGTATGCATCGGTGCTGTCTGCGTGGACATCCGCAATGGACGATGAAACGGTGATGGCAACCCAGCACAAGGAGCAGACGATGTTGACGACAATAAGCATAGGTCGGCGACCAAATCTATCAACTTGGGAGGCACCCAAAGCGGCGAAGGCAATTTGAATAGCGTTCATGCCAACTGCGAGGTTAGTCTGCAGAGTTTCGCCCTTGATGTTGGCTGTCTCAAGGAACTTGCTCAAGAAGTAGGACACGCAACCATTGCCAGCCCACTGTCCAAAGAGAGAGACGATGCAGTTTACCATCAGACGCCTACGGGATGCTCTATCCCTGAACAGAGCGCGATAATCCCACCAATGCTTATCAGCGCCATCCAACTCCAGATGCTCCTCATATTCCATCATCTGGAGCTTGACCCACTCGTTGTTAGGGTTACCCTGGCCGTGATATCTTGTCAGAACTGCTCGTGCTTCCTCCACTCTGCCGTGGACATAGAGCCATCTAGGGGATTCTGGGAGGAGCCAGACAAAAACAAAGATGATGGATGGGAAAAACATCTGAAGCCAGACCGGGATCAACCATGAAGTGTTAGTTCCGGCGTAGGTAAGACCTCCACGGGCGGCGCAACTGGCAACAAGGGCACCGAATGGCCAAAACACATTGTACAGGCCAGTAGTAACACCACGATGTGCTGGATGGGACATTTCGACGACGTATGTGGGGCCAGCAGCTCCAATTATGCCAACACCGAAACCAAGTAGGAACCGACCTCCCATGAATTGACCAATACTTTCAGTCTTGATGCAGGTTCCTTGGATGATGACACCGAGAATAATGATAAAGGCCGACATGAACATGGCTGCGCGTCTTCCCCAGGTGTCGATGGAGGGGCCAATGAAAGGGATGACAACGACACTTCCAATTTGGTACATAGCAGTGACGATACCTAGTAATTCTATTAGCCATTGTCAACACGGCATAGGATATGGTAGGGCCTTACCAGTCCAGGAACCAGCGTTATCCACGTTGAAGAAGCCTTTGAACGAATCATTCGCCAGGAGGGTACTGAAAAGGGAGCCATCATAACCATTGGTTGTGGAACAGCAGAAGCCAACAACCACAACCAGATAGAGCTTTATCGAGGGAATGCTCCATGGCCGCGGTGGATCCTTGATCATAGCCTGTTGAAAAGCTTCATCGCCGGAAACAACCTTCACTGCGACAACCTTCTGCTCCTTGTCAAACTGTAACAGGCTGTTAGTTTCCCTGTGGCCAGGAGGAAATAGGACATACTTCGTCATCCCCAATGCTATCGTGGTGCTCAACCGCGTGTTCCTTCTTTAGGTCCGACATGGCGGCAGCTGGAAACTATTGCTGCTCTAATGGATAGTTGGGTACTCGAGATGGAGGATTTTGAGAAGACTTGCGGGACAGACCCATACTTATCCTATCGAAGACGTTTCTCTCAGGATTAGCCCCCAACAAGGCTATACGCGGGAAGACAAGGGGATTGATTAGGAGCCCGTGTTTCCGTGTGTATAGGAGGCGGATATGAACAATTGGGGGAACGCGGACGTAAATTCCGAATGTGTTGCGCATGCTCGCATACAAGATCAAGGTCAGGCAAGGTCCAGCTAGCCCCACATAATAGACACAGAAACAAAAACAAGGGATGTAATCTGCCAGTTCAATTGTAGCTCTTTTCAGCCCTTTGTGGAGTGTGTTCCCAGATTCTCATATCCTCGTGGCCCCATAAACACTAATACCCTCTTAGATCATCCATGGACTAATGCACGGAAGGATACAGATAGATTGATTACAGGGGTCCGTCAAGGTGTTTATTCACGCCAAATTCTCTGTGGAGAGTAACTATGACTCGGTGGCGCTTTCTGGTTGGCCAAGACTATGAATGAGTTAAGACGGAACACCGGATGATGATCTTAACGGCATGTGGATGTGTAGTGCGCAGAGGGGAAAATGAGGGCAAAATACTCCTGCATGCTCGAACTCGAACACGACATAAGGATAAATATCAATATACGAGTATATTATTCCTGTTTATGGTACTCAAGTCACACTCATTCTGTGAGAAGACGGCCCGACTAATGGGTCCTGCTGGCACGTATGTACGCCCCGGATTTACGCCACCATCTGTTGGAAACTTTTGGCCATAATCATTTTCCCGAATTGGTATGATTTACACATGTCACGCTTACTACTTTGGCTCAGTTACAGTTCCCTCCGTGTCCGTTTTTGACCATCGGGATGTGCGGAGAGCTAGAAAGAGCCATGCGGGTCGGTCTGGAGTGCAGGGCGGGGCATACACATATGATCAATACCTTATCGAACTATCAAGAAAACTTGCGCCCATAGAACTTCCACGCGAAATCTGAATTAAGACATCAGACATTTATATGAAATAACCAACTTGAGGCTGGCAGTCATGTATAAAAAACAATGCGAGATATAATATCAGATGGCGCGCATCCATGGTACAGGTATAATCCTTACCAGTGGCTTGAAAAAAAAGCCCCATGCCCCACCACAAGGTCTTGGCACCACTGCCGTCCAAACAAGCAACCTCCAAGCCCGTACATAATAATATATCTGCGTCCCGAAGAACCACCTTGCTTATAGTACTCTACTTTATGGAGATTGCCACATTATATACCTGGCTATTGTTAGTAGTATGCTTCTATATTCTATATGCCAAGTTCATATCCAACCGGGTATAGCAGGCTAATGGGAGATCTTCCTGCATTGCTACCCCAATTCGCAATCTTCGAGATTCTTCAATCCTTCTAGCTCGAGCGCCACATGATGTGATAGGCTCCGACCACCTACCCATCTCCGGAGCCTCAGGCGGATGGCGGCTGTAACCCTCCCATCGTCCGCCAGCCAAGACAGCCTCACCCGAGACCAAGCCGGCACTCAGTTGCGCGCAAAGGCAGTGGCCCCCCAGCGTCTGCAATCGTCATATTACTATTTTCATGCGTGGGGGCAAAGCAAACATTACGACGCGAAACAAAAAGAAAATAGCAAGACTTCCAACAGTTCAATAATTGTTCTGGGGAAAACAATACGGGCCGTGCCTCCGATAGAAATACAGCTTATCTATCCTTCTTCTCCGCAATTATTGGAAGGCAAGATCGCAAAGCATTGGTGTTTCCTTTTTGAACTTTTTTGTGCTGGCCGCCTGTGCGGACCGCACCTCCGAAAAAAAGTGGCGCTTTTTGTGGCCGCGGGAGGGGCGTGAGGTGTGGAGGGCTGGGGGCTTGGGGGAGGGGATAGGGCCAAGGGTAGAGAGTGGGGTGGCCAAAGCCCGACTTATCCATACCATGGTGACGCCGGCTGTAAGACGGGACTATTATAGGTCAGCCCATGAAAGAAAGACGGAGCGAGAGAAACTTTGGGGGAGTTGAAGCCAGTAATAATTTCAAATACGCAAATCGCGCTCATCAGCTACGAACCAACCCCATGGGGGCACCGTGTTTCCCCTCATGTCAGTAACCTAATTGGGGCGCCGATACCTTCGGAGAGACGGAACAACATTGTGGAGAAGGTTTCGCTGAATCTCACCATGGATGGTAAAATGTTGTAATCCAACGTCCATTTCGCCTTGCTGAATGACTGCGTAATGTCTCAGGTACTATTACTACGTACGGAGAGAATTGAGATTGACGACGTCCAATCGAGCCTCCAATGCTCGCATTCAGTGACAAGATAGGCTCATTAAAGCTGTAAGCCTCTTGCTCCAACATTGAACCCTTCCACTTCGAATTATCGCAGCATATCAGTTGATGTAACATGCTATTCGACGTCCAGCGCCCTCGTAAGTTCCTTTCCCCAGCCATCTATAAACTGTTCGACGAAACCCCTCTCAAAGAACGCATCATTGTAACTAACCGACAAATGCAGCTGACCGTCCCACGTCCAGAGGGTCGTCCCGAGCATACGGTTGATAATTTCAACGCTAAGCCACCAGTCCTCTATCTCGATCGTTGCCGCCTTCCCATCACGCTTGCTCAAAAGGCTATTGTTAACTACGCTCAGCGAGCTCAACGTTTGATATGCTGGAGCCTTTAACGGTTCTTCTAGCACGACGCTCAGAGCGCCCAGAGCCTTTTTAACATAGCTTGTCAGGAACTCAATCGCATTTTTGGACTCGTCGTTGCGCAAATTCCGTTTATGCGTGGCTCCCATATCTGCTGCAATGGCGTTGAAGTCCCGGTGTTCATTCAAATCGATTTTAAATGGCAAACCAGTGTGGTACAGACTATCGGCACATTGGGGACCATTCCACCGGGCGGAAAGGTACTTGTGTAGGTCAAGTGCTGTGATGCCAGTGTATTTCCCCCCTCCATTGCCTCTGGTCCTTGAGTCAAAACTATGTTGAGTGTACGACTACATAGCAATAGCCTTTCTTGGTCCATATTCGAATCGTTGGCTTCGAAGTTCCAGCCGCGTTGGTGGTCATACTTCTCAAAACATTCATTGCCAGTATCATGGGCTCCTTAACATTCAAGAATAGCAATGTTTAACCCGCGTATTGTTTTAGTACAGCGCCATCTGCTCCACTGTTGCACTCGTGTACTTTGAATTGATGTATTTAGCCACTCGATATCTATGTTTCCGAGGGTGCCTCAAACGATATGCTCCTCTTGACTCTACTCGACATGTAAGCATGTAAGGGCTGTGTCTGATATACTCCCTGTTTCGCCATCTGCTGACACATTCTATAGAGTATTCTGGGGTTTGATGTCTGCCTTCTTGCTCCCTGTTTTTACGGCTGTAGTCTGCCAAAGCGGAATGGAACGGTCATTCGCCTTCAACCCGGCAACCCGGTGTCTTGCTATGCACATACTCTGCTCTATATGGCAATCCACGACGTTTTATTCTTTTATATGTATTTCGCCATACAGAAGTTCCACAGCTTGCACTTGGTATATAAATATGTCCATGCAATGCATCACGATGCTGTGCATCCCAAAATGGTATGTCAGAATTGAGACACCACTTTTGCTGGCCGCAGCTAATAATTTGCAGCATATGCCATTGGCTACGCGGATTTTGGGGATGACCTCCTCACAATTGGAGTTCCCTGGGCCATCTAGACACTGAACGCCGGCTCGAATTGGTGGAACTGGATGTTACCCTTCAGCTTTATGCTCAGCTCCACATACATTGGTCACAGCGGTTACCGGTCCGCGTCGCCGTGGTTTACACTATTCAATCCCCTGTTCCTGCCTATCATGCTCCTTGTTGGCAAACATGCGTTATCGCCTGCGGATCACCAAGTCCACCACACGTACTGGAGATATAACTTTGGTTTATTTTCGAGGCTGTTGGGTAAATGGCACAGGACTTACAATAAATCGGACAAGATGGCATATGATGTGCACTACCGGAAGGAGTGGGTGCGGGTTAAGGAAACTAGAGAGAGCCTCGTAAATAATGAGTGGGGGGCGGGTATCAAGTTTGAGGAGCTCAAGATATCATTTACTTTGTACTGTAGTAACTAGCAAGCAAGTTCTGTTAGTAATATAGTGAAGGGAATTTTGTTGATAGATTTTTATTTTCGTATTAGAATTTTACAGCATAGCTTTTCTTTTATTTAATGGTCACTTTAAAATATGTAAATACTAGATTAGGTCTCATCGGATATTTTTAGGTGGAAGGATAATAATACAAGATATTGAAAAATAAAGCTCATGTCAGTTGATCATTCAATGCTTTGGATCAGACTATTTTGTCAGTCAAATTGATTAACGTTTGATACCAAGGAATATGTGACGCGATGTGGCTTACCAGGTAGGTCCCGTTGTCAACAAGGATGTCCACATGTCACACTTTCCTCCAGAATACCACCCTGTGTTATTCACTACCTCAAATTCAAGACGCAAATGCCCAGCCTACCAATTAGCATTTATTCGTCCCTCCCAAAACAAAACCGTGCGCATGTTGCATTGTGAAGTCGTGTATAAGAAATATGCAGGGTCTGGCCTCATAGACCCCGGCGTTAATGTTCAGCCTGTGGTCGTGGGAATCCTATGTGCTCGTCTCAACATCACTAAGCACTTTTGTAAAGCCTCCGGCTAGCATTTCGCATATTACGACCTTGAGAAATATGTCGGCCAAACATGGAGGAAATATGCATTATTGTGAAGAAGAGCGGAATTTTTCCATCACATACACGAGAAATCTTAGTCTCAGCCTATTTTCCGCCCCCTCTTCAATTACATCTACAACTATCAGCAACTTCTGCAGTGACCAAGACATATCCGTCATTAGAGTGAGATTCTCGTGACCAATATACGTTAGGTGGTAATTGCCGCCAGACAGATAATCTTATCGCTCAGACATCAATATTGCTTCCTAACCCAGTTACCTTGCTGGATTCGCGCGCCAAGCGTTTACTGGTCAGGTTTAGCCCGTCGATCAGCCGTTTTGGTGCGGATCTTCCCGCACGGTTGTACGAACGGTCCAGGGGGGGAGTACCAGCACAAATCCCGAGCCTCGAGAACCTGACACTAGACTAGAAATGTCTCGCCCGCAGCGACACTCGGAATATGTCTATTAGGATCTTCGGAGCACTGGGTTTTTATTGACGCGGCAGGGACTCTTTGTTGAAGAAGGGGGTGATTCCGGATTTGAAGGGACTGTGTGTCGTGGGTCATGTTTCAGTGAATGCCAAGTCTAGGCCGGACAAGAAGCCAGCTGAGCTTCTGGGATAAGTTCAATATTGAAATATCTAATCTCTGATATGACTCTCTTTGGGTGATGGGATCGTCACCGTCGTAGTAAGTTTGGTGTACTAAAATGGGCTGTGGAATATAAGTACCAAGGCACTCACCAGCTTCTTTCAATAAACTCTCCCACTTGACTATTCGAGCTAAAAGTCAGCACCTACAGAAAAAAGGACCGTCAGGTCATCATCGCGTAAGTCATCCTATCCTTTTGCAAGCATCGATCTAACGCAGCCACAGAACCATGAAGTTCACCATCGCACTCGTCGCCCTCCTCCCCGCCGCCCTAGGAGCCCCCGCCGTATCAAACCCAAGAGATACCGGCGCGAAACCCGCCATATACATCCCATTGCCCTATGAACTTGGGGATGTGAAAATTGTTTCAACAAGAGACGACGACATCGCTCCCATCAAGATCCCAGTGAACGTTGAAGTCAAGGATTCGAAAATCCTCAAGGCAAGAGACAACACCATCGCCCCCAACGGCGACATCACAGTCGCCGTCATCCCCGAGATTGAAGCCCTAAAGGCGAGAGACCCTCCCGCTGATCTCCTCGGGGATGCAGTCGATGGCGACCTACTGGACGACCTGCTTCGCAAGCGTCAATTGCCGTCAGATGAGATCGTGGCTGAGGCCAAAAAGGCGCTGGAAGATGCGATCAGGGAGTATATGGAGAACCCGACCGATGCGACATACGAAGCTGTTCAGAAGGCGAGCATGACCTTGAATGATCTCCTCGCGGCGTCCAACGCGAAGCGCACGACTAAAACCATAGATACAGCCTCAAAAGACAAAGGCGTCGCTCTCGTCGACGACATCAAAATCGCCGTCATCCCCGAGGTTGAGGTCCTGGGTGGGAAACTGTGATGAGCTGCCGTTGGAGGAGATCCCGGAGGAGCTCAAGAAGCCGGTGATGGACGCGCTTAACAAGTACTGGGATAATCCGAGTCTTGAGGCGTGGGCTGCCTATGAGAAGGCGGCTGAGGAGCTGAGGAGTTATTGTGGCAGGGGGATTTATTTTGTTTTGTTATTATACTGTATATAATGTATATTATTGAAGCTTATACATCTAATTATAAACATTTATCCGTATTACTCCCATACTTTTGGAACTTTCCTACCTGCATCACAATGGTTCTCTTGTGATGCCTAGCGACGATATGACAGAGTAAAGCAACACCGCGCATCCAATTGACACATCATCCAGGTCCAGCGGAATATAATTATTTCTTCACAACCACACATCACAATAAAACGCCACGAAATCCATGTCTCAGCCTCAACAATGAAAATCACAACTGCACGCACCACATTAAAATTACTACCCCACACTCACCAACAGCCGCTCCCACAATCTTATCGCTCATCGCACGGCACTCAAATTCCCAACCCCCTTTCCAGTCAAGATCTACACCAAGCGGTTGGGGATCTGCAGCAAGTTCAATAGGCAAGGTCTCAGCGCACAGACCACATTCCCAATTCGGGGAATCCAGTTGTCTCGGCCAGGAGCACATTAAGGGCGCAAGGGACTGAACCAGGTTACTACGATTTTTTTTTCCCGTCCCTGCCGCCGCTTCCCCGGGGTCGTAATGGGGATTGATTACCACGCGGATGTCTTGAATCAGGTTAGCTGTTGAGAAAAAAAAAAATCAAATGTCCGCTCGAGACAGATGGAGCTTGGCTTGTCGATAGTTTGGAGTCTTCGTGGTCTGGGCGGCTTTTGTGTAGTCTGGATTCTCCGTGGTCTGGGCTGTTGGCGGGTATTACCCCGGATTGGGGGATTGGTAGGTGACTGGTTAGATGGTGACTGAAGGGCGGGGGAAAGGAAGGGGGAGGGAGAAAAAGAAAGTATATGAAGCAACCTGCCCTGCCCTGGCATCCGTTATACAGCAGTCCACCTCCTCACCTCTCTCCACACCCGCTGCAGTAACCCTTTCATAGTCGACTCAGACCAAATCCATACAACACAAACGACCTCCCACTGCGTGAGCCCTCCCTGTCTTTCCTCCCCCTTGTATCTGAGCATTACTAACACCCACAAGCCACCATGTATCTCTCCTCCCTGGCCCTCCTCCTCCTCCTCATCCCCGCCGCCCGCGCGGTCGCCATACCAACCCAAAACAGCGACCTATCCACCAGCGACAACGAACTCGTCGTCGCAGCTGTCGTAGACACCGTCCTTATCGACCGGGAAGCGAGCCCCGATGGAGCAGTGGACGGGAAATACAGTCTCGTTGTACCGGCCATAGCACCTACGATTGAGAATGAGATTCCCTCGCTCGGTGATACTGTTAAGGGGGGTACGGAGGAGGTGACGGGGACGCTGGATGGTGTTATTCTGTAGATGTGAGCTGCGTCGGGAGAGGTGGTTATGGGCGGGAGAGCTTGGCGTGTAGGTGGATGGTTGTGGTGTCGCCCTGGGGGGAGTTTGGGTGGGGGGTTTGGGGGGGAGGGTGAGTGTGGTATGGGATGCGTGAATGTGTGTACAATGGTGTCGTTATCGTCTGGTAGTTGGGTCGTGTGTGTGGTTGTTGGTGCTATGGTATGGGTGGCTCCTGTTGCTGTTACAGGGCGCTGGGAGTTTGGCAGGAATTGTGATATGTTGTTTCCGCGTTGAAGCGTCTTATAGACGAAGGTGAGGGAGAGATTCTAGGTATATACACCTCTTCCCATCCGGTTCTATGTATTGCAGTTAGCTTAGTTCAGCTTTAGATCTCCCCAGCTGGGACAAATCTTACGATTCATGATTGCAAAGCGTAGGAAGCATCCATGCAGCCATCTCGCTGTCTGAAAGCAATGGGGGAAGGAAGTTCGGACTGGCTGCCTAGATAACGCATTTACATAGGAGTAGGCAAACCTACTCTCTCCACCAAGTGGTTAAGAAAACGAAAACGAAGACACAGACCAAAGAATTCCAACAACACTCACCTCCTCCCAAACTAAAAGGGAGACACAACAACGCAAAGCAAAGGAACCCGAAGACAGCAATAACAAACCACCCATTCACCTCTACCCCCTCCCACGCCACCCCTCAACTACACCACCACCCACCAAGAAACCCCACAAACCAACACACCAGCCAGAACCAAAAAAAAACACATCCAACCCTCCCCCTCTACCTCGAGGACCTAGAACCAGCCCTACCCTCCTACCGAGTGGACCCACGACACAACGGCAGTTTCACCACTCTCCCCATCTTCGTGATGTAAGGCTGTCTGTTTCACCGCCGTGCGTTGAGCTGGGGATTGGGAGATTGGAGGGTAGGGCTGGTCGGGAGATGGGGGAGAGGAGAGGGTGATCGGTTGGTCTGGATTGGGTTCGGGAAGGTGGGAGTTTGGGGGGTTGTGTCTGGGAGTGAGTTGAGGGATGGAAAGAGCGAAGGGGAGGGGGTGAGAGAGAGGGTATGTGATGGGTGTGACAGCGGTTGATGATGTGTATGATGGCTGTTGGTGGGATGGGAAGGATCGACGGTAAGATGGATAGTATCACATCTACCAACCCAATCCATCCATCGTCGTCGTCAGTTTTTAATATACCAGAATACCCGATTACGCAAGATACAGTAAGAGCCATGCTCCCCCCAATCCTTCCCGACCTCTCCCAAACCAACAACCCCCAATTCCTTCCCTCCCATTCGAACCCGGAGTGTGGCCGTGGCCGTGACTGGACTGTACGTAATCACCCATCCCAGACATCCATCCAACATCCTAGGGGACAGTTTCTTAATTGGCAGGAAAAGGAAAGAAAATAAAAGAGCGTAATTTAACCCAAGTTACTATTTATTTTTATTTTTACCACACACACTCAATTCGGAGAATATGATGGTTCACTCGATATTACCCTTTTTCGCGGGGTAGGATTGAGGCTATATGCGGTTGGTTGAGCTGAGGCTTGACTGGCCAGACACCTCCTTGTTTTTTTCGTCCCCCCCTAGTCCAGCGAATTGAGAGTCGTTGGAATGGATCTGGATTGGGTTGGTTTGGGGTGTTTGTATTGATGGTTTGTCCAGGGAGCTCTTTGATTTGCTCAGGGTACATATATTACTATTGTGCTGTATTCTTGGTTCGTGGAGGTAGGGGGGAGGGGAAGAATAATGAGAGGACTGTGGTGATGGCTACTCTGTGCAGACCATCCTCTCCATAATAGGAGAACAATAGTTTGCAAGTAGGTCTGTCTCATGTAGGGTAGGAGCGTGATGGAGGATTCACGCTCTAGCTCAGGTCTAACTCACGATAGTCCTGGTAGCTCGGTGATAGTCCCGTGATAGTCTGGTGATGGTGTTGTATAGTGTTGTGTAGTGCTATGGTGGCCTTGTGTGGTAACTCCTTCTGGTGTAGTGCGTGCCTGCCTCTGCGCCGCATGAATCGATGGATGTTTGTTGGTGACTAATTTACCAGCGAGGCTGTCAATTCACAACAAAGTACGCGTACACAGTAATATATGACTACTCTATTAATGCACATGTGTAATCTCCACTGCCACTAGAATGGTAACCAACAATGGATGGGTGGTAATGGGGAATGTGATGGTGTTGAAAAAGGAAGTCCTCGTCACAATCACAGGACAACCCCCCAACCATGACCATAACCGGCTCGGTTCGATGTCGGATAACTCGAAGTGCCCTCTTCTTTCTCTCTTTCTCTCTTTCTCTCTTTTATTTCATTCCTTGGTCTATAACATAATTCCCGGTTAATATCAGCTCTCAAAAAGCGTTTCCCCTCCTCCCGTTCCTTCCTTTTTCGCGGGTGGTGGAGGGTGGATGCTACTCTACTCTCCCTCTCCCCAAGAACCTGAGCCTGAGGCCGAGCCTGCCCACTGTACCTCGCACTAGAGTCCCCCCCAACCCACACTTTTTTTCCACAACCATCCCCCTTTCGCACCCCGTCCCTGCATATCTCCCGCACAACGTGTCAATCGTCAGGTACATCCATACTAGGTACAAATCAGGGTTTCCATAGTCAGGTACACCCGCGGACCCGTGGACCATATGGGCCTACTAGTATTGACAAAGGGAGTATAGTACGGAGTAGTGTAAGGTAGTAGCAGTAAGTAGGTTGGTTGGTAGGTTTACAAGGGAACATACAAACCATACAAACGGTACAAAGTGTAATTCCCAATACGAGGTGAGGTCTGTGTGTATAGATTGGAAGAACCATGGGTGGGCAAGGGAAGTGATGTAACAGTCTTTTTTCTTTCGCTGGAATGGGAAGAGGGTGCTGGGAAGGTAATAACTCAGTTGTGCTATTACCATTTTTACATGGTAGGGTAAGAATAGTAACAATGCAGTACAGTATGCTACAGTACCGTATAATACAGATCAGTACTGTACAGCGTAATAATAATTCGCATTGATATATTCTCCTTCATACTATTGCATACATACTCCGCCCTCCTCGTGTCTGCTGTGCGTCCGTCCGGTATATCCGAACCCCTCTCTCCATCTCCCCCTCTCTTCTGCCGAAGCCACGCCGCGCACAGTCAGAACTCAGCTCAGACTACAGATCACAAACGAACCCGCCATGTGTTGTGTGTACATTATCTGCTCAGACCGTGCCCTTTCTCTCCCTCTCGTCACATGTCCAGACCACTCTACCATACACATACTACCGTGCACACTATACGCAGATCTATTTTCAGCAACGGAGAAAGAAGAAGAAGCGCACTGACAGCAGCACCATACTACAAATCTACTGTACTCTAAACACCCATCACTCTCTTTCCTTCCCTTTCCGTATCCCTCCCCCGTGACGCCGCCGGTTCGAGCGGTAGATGGTTGTTTCACCTCGTCGCACCCATTGACCATTTCGGGATGTGAAACACGCAAAAACAGTTTACCGGTGTGCTCAGAACAGTAATTCGACCAATAGTGGTCTGGGGAGTGGGCAGTCTAGAACTTTCGTTGGTGTGGTGTGGTTAGGTCAATGCGCTCGTTGGTGGGGACAGGGGTGCTGCTTTCTGCTGCGCCTCATGGGGATACTTTATCGGATACTGGGGGCACGGGCTTTTTTATGGACGAAAGAGGGAGAGAGGAGAGAGGAGAGAGGGGAGAGGGGGATGGGGGACGGGATGAACGGCATAGGGGTGTGTGTGCTGTACTGTGCTGAAAGTACACACAAACACCCAGCACCGCCCACAAAAACTTACCCACACAGATCAGGATTTACTGCTCTTCCGCACCCGCCCGGATCGTCGCTGTCTCCAGCACATCCATCTCTACCGTTCCGTTGTCCAAACCCTACCAAAGCAGTATAGCGCGTACTGCACTAACTAACCACTACAGCACACCAGTGTCTCACTCTATTCTTATCCCAGCTAGGCTAGCACACCAAGCGGCGGTTATCCTGCTCAACATGCCCTTTCTTGTCTTATCGCCCAGCGCTTGCTTGCTCGATTGAGTGACGGAGAGTCAGACACAAGGCGGCGGTTAGGCGGTAAGCAGAGGTTTGTGATCACGCACTTCCCGCTGAAGCAAGTAAGCGCTCATGAGAGACAAGATAAGACACATGATACACATTCTTTTTGTTTTTGTCGCGCGCGGCTGGTGGTGAGATTGTAGCGTGTCGTGTGTGTGTGTGTGTGTGTTCTGTTTATGTCATTCTAATGTGTGTGTCTGTTTGTGTCTGCTCCTTCTACCACCAGCCAACACACAGACACAACACCCACTCGAACAGGAAACACTGGCGCAATGTACAAACCCCGTGCCCACCCAAACAGGAACCGTGCACCCCTTCTTTTTCTCCTTCCGTTCTGTCCGTCTTGGCGACCATTGACTGGTATTGGTCTCGATATGGGATAGCGTCTGTTAGTGAAAGACCCTTTGGCTGTGACCTCTGGCTGGTGCCTGTCAATGTCAGTGTCAGGGTCACGAACGAGTAGCCCAGTACAAACAGCCCAGTACAAACAGCCCAGTACAAACAGCCCAGCACAACTCCCCAATACAACTCCCAGTACAACTCTGTTCTCTCCCTCGGCCTCCTAACCCTCCCCACCAACCGATGCGATTGGTGGGATGGAGGCGTACCTGCAGTAGTCGCGCGCTATGGGGTAGATGGGTGAGATGCCTGAGTGGTAGGCGTGAAAGAGTGAGATACCTGGGCGGCTCGCCTGTTTAACCTGTATGGTGGCTATATGCACAGGACAACACATACGCACAATACATGTACTGCGCAGTCTACAGCCAGCTGTACTGCACGGGATGGAAGAGTCAGGTAGACGCAGTCAGAGCAGCCGGAGAGAGGGTACATGGTATTCTATGCGATTTGCCTCCTACATGCAAGTACATTCTCCTTCCTTGCTCTTCTCTCTTTCCATCCCACTCGAGGTCACAGCGGCATTGGCCCATTCACATATACACCCTATTATGGTATGCACTCCATAAACTCCACCCACATACAAAAAAGTACTACACTATACTATACCTCGACTCTATTTCGGGCACCCGGACGTCGCATCCCGTCCAAGCTTTGCCCCCCTTCCAGCCCACCCTCTCAACCCACCAACCAACCCCACCACTCCCCCATCAGGCCAAAGTCCCAAACACCAGCGTCCCATCGCGCCCTCCCCCTTGGCAACACAAACAAGGCCGTTCGCCGCGCGCCAAGTCCCGGGTTGACCATGTTCATGCCGCGCGCGAGGGAGAGCCCAGGGTCCCAGCGACGGTTTATTGGCTATGGCCGGGTCAGTTCCTGGCGGGCCATCTCGGCTGCATCGATCTGAGAGATGCATGGCTGGCTTTCCCCACCAAAGACCGCTCTCATGCAAGGGACCAGACCAGACCGGACCAGCCGCCAGGGGCTTCTTTGTTTCTGCACGCGGGAGTGGGCCACGGGGTTGGGCCTACAGAGACCGGGCTTGATTTGGGTTCGACTGAGGAGGGGGCTCGTGAGTTGTGTGGTGAGTGAGTGGTGTGTGCCCACGGTGAGAAGTTACTATATGATAGAGGCCTGTCCGCCTCCCAAGTCTTCTTTTTCTCTTCTTCTTTTCCTACCTCAAACTCTCTTCCAACGAGCCTCGATTTCTTCTCCCATTTTCTATCTCGTCTTTTGTCTTTTTTTTTTAGAGTCCAGAGTCATTCGCTTCTCTGCTCTCGCTTTCCTTTTCAAAAACTTCGCTGCGATCTCATATATCCAGCAGACGATCACTACGTATTAACACTCACCACTTCACCAGTCCGATTATACTGGCATCATGAAGTCCCAATCCCTTGCTACTTTCGTAGCTCTGGCTGCTAGCCTCCAGGGTGTCGTTGCCACTGTACGTCGACCATATTCACCCACTCAGTTTTCACATCTAACACATCACAGGGTGGATCCTGGCACAACGCCCCTTCCTACACTTGCCCCGGCAAGACCCCCATCGACAAGTGTGAGCCGCAACAGTGGGGTGGATGGAACTGGGGAGACTTGAACCTCGGAGACTTTGACAACTACGGAGGCTTTGACTTCTCCGGCGGATGGAGCTGCAAGTCGTCCTTCGCTGGCCGCAAGCGCGATGCTCTCCTCCCAAGGACCTTCGGAGTAAGTCTCAACGATCATTATAGAATCTTCTCCTCCTAACAATCAACAGTCCAAGTGCATCTCCGGCACCACCCACGCCGACAAGAGCAGCTGCCCCAAGATCAAGGCCAGCTCCGTCGACAAGTTCTCCATCACCCACCTCCAGGTCTCCGTCGAGTTCGACTGCGACCTCGAGTTCCACTACACCCTCCCCGATAAGTCCATCTGCAAGCAGAAGTCGTCGTGCAAGAGCACCGGTACCACCGTCGAGAACACCCAGTGCGGTGGCGCCACGGACGTCACCGTCGTCTACCCCAAGCCACCGAAGGGAGGAAAGTCGTCCTGCAGCATCGGCATCCACAGCATTGGATTCGACTGCCCAACTACCACTGCTACTGCTAGCACCGTTCAGTCTACCACTGAGGTCTCTCCTACTACCACTGCTACTGAGGTGACACCTACCGATACTGAGGTCGTCCCCACCGATGTTACTACTGAGGTCACCCCTACCGAGACTGCCACTGAGGTGACTCCTACCGACACTGAGGTCGTCCCCACCGATGTTACCACCGATGTCGTCCCTACCGAGACCGCCACCGAGGTCACTCCCACCGGCACTGAGGTTGTCCCCACTGATGTTACCACCGAGGTCACCCCCACCGGCACTGAGGTTGTCCCCACTGATGTTACCACCGAGGTCACCCCCACCGGCACTGAGGTTGTCCCCACTGATGTTACCACCGAGGTCACCCCTACCGAGACTGCCACTGAGGTCACTCCTACCGACACTGAGGTCGTCCCCACCGATGTTACCACTGAGGTCACCCCTACTGAGACTGCCACCGAGGTTACCCCTACCGATACTGAGGTCGTCCCCACCGATGTTACTACTGAGGTCACCCCTACCGAGACTGCCACTGAGGTGACTCCTACCGACACTGAGGTCGTCCCCACCGATGTTACCACCGATGTCGTCCCTACCGAGACCGCCACCGAGGTCACTCCCACCGGCACTGAGGTTGTCCCCACTGATGTTACCACCGAGGTCACCCCCACCGGCACTGAGGTTGTCCCCACTGATGTTACCACCGAGGTCACCCCCACCGGCACTGAGGTTGTCCCCACTGATGTTACCACCGAGGTCACCCCCACCGGCACTGAGGTTGTCCCCACTGATGTTACCACCGAGGTCACCCCCACCGGCACTGAGGTTGTCCCCACTGATGTTACCACCGAGGTCACCCCCACCGGCACTGAGGTTGTCCCCACTGATGTTACCACCGAGGTCACCCCCACCGGCACTGAGGTTGTCCCCACTGATGTTACCACCGAGGTCACCCCCACCGGCACTGAGGTTGTCCCCACTGATGTTACCACCGAGGTCACCCCCACCGGCACTGAGGTTGTCCCCACTGATGTTACCACCGAGGTCACCCCCACCGGCACTGAGGTTGTCCCCACTGATGTTACCACCGAGGTCACCCCTACCGAGACTGCCACTGAGGTCACTCCTACTGACACTGAGGTCGTCCCTACCGATGTTACCACTGAGGTCACCCCTACTGAGACTGCCACCGAGGTTACCCCTACCGATACTGAGGTCGTCCCCACCGATGTTACCACCGATGTCGTCCCTACCGAGACCGCCACCGAGGTCACCCTGACCACCATCGTCACCGATGTCACCGTCACCTCGTGCCCAGTCACCATCACCCATGTCACCTCCGGCCTCACCTCCATCGAGACCACCCTGACCACCTCCACCGTCGTCCTCACCTCCACCAAGACCTTCTGCCCCAAGTGCACCCGCACTCAGCAGCCATCTGGCCCAGAGGAGACCGGAAGCGTTCCATCCGCCACCGAGACTACTGAGGGTGCTGAGCCAACTGGTGTCGAGTCCTCCACCGAGGGTGTTGAGCCAACTGACGTCCCATCCACCACCGAGGCCGGCCCAGAGCCAACCGACACTACCGTCGCTCCTCCCCAGACTACCGACACCACCACCACCCCAGGCGGTGACAGCGGTCTTCCCTGCCCAGCGGTCCTTCCCCAGTGCATCAAGACCTGGCTCCCAACTGGCTGCAAGTCCAACTCTGACGTTGCCTGCTTCTGCCCCAAGGCCGACTTCACCAAGAACCTCTTTGCATGCTTGACCGCCTTCGGTGCCACCGACGACGAGATCAACGCGGCCGCCGAGTTCTTCCAGGGTATCTGTGCACCATACGTGCCCACCAACCCCGGTATCGTCACCGACTGCCCAACCAAGGGAGTTGACACCACCGCCACCCAGAAGCCCGTCACCGTCCCAGTCACCACCATCGTCGTCGAGACCACCGTCACCGTCCCATGCGAGCCAACCGGCACCGCCACCGAGTCAAGCTTCACCGTCACCACCATCTCCACCCAGGTCACCGTTCCCCAGGTCGTCCTCACCACCACCAACAGCGATGTCATCGTCGTCACTGGCCCTGCCAGCGTCGAGGCCACCGCTACTGGCAGTCTCCCCGTCAACACCACCCCCGCTGGCGTCGTCGTCCCAACCTTCACCACTAGCCGCGCTGGTGCCGCCGCCGGAACCGGAACTGGTGGACTTCCCCAGCCAACCCAGCCTGCCTTCATTCCAGGTAGCGCGAGCAAGAGCGCTGTCAGCGCTGGTGTGCTTGGTGCCGTTATGGCGCTTGTTGCGCTTGTCGTCTAAGCAATTCCGTTTGCTTTAGAGATGGAAGTTTGAGGAGAATAGGGGATGATTATGATGAGATAGAGAGAAGGAGAGAGATAGAGAGATATACCCACCTACGGGTGGAGACTAATTTACACGTTGCCATTCGGTGTAGGACTAACGAGGGAAATGGAAGGGAAAAAGAAGAGACCTCTTTTGCATATGCGATATTTAGCGCCGCTTTTTTTTTACTGGGATGAAAGAAAAATTCGCGGAGTGCGTGCGGTCTGATCGGCCAACCCATTATTTTTGGAATTTATAATTGTATATTTTGTGGTGAGGGGATGGAAGAGGAGGAGGAGGGAGGGATGAGAAGACCTAATTTGAGGCGGGGAAGAGATAATATGTTGAATCAATTGATTGATGATATTATGTGATTACTTCTATATGGTGATATTGAATCAAGTGATATGCTGTTGTAATTACTTTTTAACTTATCCAGGGGTCTTGGATTGGTAAAGTTATGACTACGACTGAGGCTGTTCCGATATAATTTCCCAACCTCACGCACGTGATACCGTGATACCTCATCCCAACAACCACAACCCCTGGATAAAATTCACAATTCCCCATTATTCCCCGAAACCACTCTCGCCCGTGGGAAAAAAACCGCGTCGCGGAACTCACATGTCCACACACCCACGGATCTCAATAGCCACGGTCTAGACCGGACCAGAAGAGTACATACATACATACATGCGTATTTTCAGAGTTGTACCTCGCGCCGATCAATCAATCACTTTATCGCATCGGCTTAGTCTCTCTCTCTCCCCGCCAAATAACGGCGGGCACTAGAGTGTCTAACCTCGGCACGCGCGCGGTCAGCCCTGCGGCGCGGGGCAGTATACAAAGGGCCCTCTCTTTAGTCAGGTACCGTTCTCAACGCTTGGCCTACGCTCACTGCATCTATTATCACTACACGGGATGTCGAGGCAGGCATCACCACCACCCTCATCAGCACTCCCTCTCTCACCACCCTCACTACTCCCAACCACCACCACACCACCAACACCAACCACAATGTCCTCCCCGTCCCCAGACCTAACACACTTCCTAACCGTACCCTGGTGCGCCACCCTCCTCAACCACCCGCACACAACCCTCCTCCCATCCCCCTCTCGAATCCCAAAGTCCAGCACTGAAGATTCGTTTTTCGCCGTCACGCTGCGGACGGGGGAGACGATTCCCTACATGCTCTCCTTCTCTTCACCCCGCATCATCCCGGATGCAGCATCATCGTCATCGGCGACGGCGGCGGTAGGAGGAGCGCCAGAAATGACCGAACAAGTCACAACCCTCTTCTCCCTCTCGCACGCCCTAAACGGCTACCCCGCCACCCTCCACGGCGGCCTAACAGCCTCCCTCTTCGACGAGGCGATGGGCGTGTTCATGATGCGCGTGCGCTCTTCTCTCACCACCACCACCTCTGCTAGCGCCCCCGAGGTGGACATAGTGACCGCGAGCCTGAAAGTCGATTTCTTGAAACGGGTGGAGACGCCGGGGGTGGTGGGGGTGAGGGTTTGGGTTGGGGAGAGGGGGGGGAGGGGGGGAAGGAAGTGGNGGGGGGTTTGGGTGGAGGTTAGGGCTGGGTTGTAGGTGAGACGCCATTGCTACGACTAGGGCGGCTGGGAGAGCGAGGGGTGAGGGTGGGCGTGGATGAGGAGGTCGCGGCGTTTTAGGCGATTTCCGTTAGGGGGCGGGTTTGACGATGGGGTGCTGGAGGTGGGGGATACGTGTGGATGTATATTCATGATGGGCGTGTTGGAGGCGGAGGGACATCTTGATACCTGGGCTTATGAGAAAGAGGAGATGGGGATGGACCTTGTTGAGGTGGAGGGTGGGAAAAGTTGATTATAAAATATATTCTAGACCTGCGCTGGGGATATAGATGGGAGACTAAATGAGGGGGGAATAGAAGACTCGAGGTCTGAGTCGGACTAGAAGCTACATTTCCTTCTAGTGTGGACCTGAAGGTGATTGTTTTTAATACCATTTACATACCACCTCATGAACCACATTGTAAGATTCAACTCCATTCACTGCCACATACAACCCCCTTGATATACAATTTATATTCCAACACAATTGCTTCTAAAACACCAATACCTCAAATCTCCTAATGGCCGCCAACCCACCCACCCCCAGCACCACCGAACCACCCAAACACTCACACGCTTACTACTGGAAAACCACAAAAAAAGGCCACATAATGGAGAATTTAGTGGTAGCGAAAGATAGCGAGGGGAAGAAGGTATGGAAAGTTGATCTGGTGGACCCGAAGACGGGGGAGAGGAGAAGGAAGAGGTTGAGGGGGTTTGAGAGGTTGTCGGCGTTGGTGAGGGTTGCGAGTGGGGGGGTGAGGATGGAGGGGGGGAAGGTGGGGGAGGGTAAAGGGGCTGTGGAGGAGAATGGGGAAGAGGAAGAGGAAGGAGATTTGGGGAAGAAAAAGAAGAAGAAGATGATGATGAAGAAGGAGTGTGTGGTTATGTAGGCTGGTGGAAGGTTAGAGGATGATACCCGGACAGGGAAACGGACTTAGATTGCTAGCTTGCAAGAGGATGTCCAGGCGCAGTTTGTAGAATTTTGAGAAGCATCCACACCAGAACAATGCAGTTATCTTTGCAGGCATAACCCCCCGCAGACAACAAGCCCATTAAAACAACCCCACCCACCCTATCGATGCGCCCCCTTCAACCCAAAAATCACCCCCCTCTCCCACTCAAAATCCCCACAATGCTCCAACAACCCCTCCGCCTCCAAACCCTCCACAAGCCCCCACACAAAATCCTGACAACACCAAAACTCATCCTCATTACAAACCCTCGCCCTCCTCGCAAACTCTCTCACCTCCTCCAGATTCCCCGTATCCACATACCCAACAGGATGCATATCCAACGTCGCCGCCGACGTACTTGGACTCGCCCGATTCTCAGTGTAGGTGAACCGCCTCCGTGACCCTTCGACTTCGCACTCGAAGCCCTCGCTGGTGGCGGATTTGTCGGCGACGAAGAGGGCCCAGTGCTTGAAGGCTGGGTCGCCGCCGGTGCGGCGGACGATGGATACGAGGCGGTATTCGTCGGTTAGTGGGACCTCGTCGTCCTCTTGTTGTGGCTCCGCGGGGTCGTCTTCGTATTTGGTCTCGCCGGTTTCGAGGTTAGTGGAAGCCCAGCTTTGGGTGTTCTCGTCGTAGTGGCGGGTCCAGCTGTCGTTCATGGTGGGGGGTTGTGGGGTTGGGGTTGGTGTTGGCGTGGGGAAATGTGTGGGTTGTGGATGGAGAGGATGGGTTTTATAAACGAATGTGAGTGTCAAAATGTTGTTATTTAAATGTAATTAACAGAAAGCTGGGTGAGCGCGACTTATAGCAATGGTGGGTACTTTTTCGTGTGAAACATATATTTAGGCAGCCGCCAGGGGCTAATTTCCAACACTCGTCCGCCATACTGTAGCTTCACCTTTCGTGCGTGATACAAATTCTTATGCCATCTTTGGACAACGTTATGAGAGTTTTCGTGTTCTTTAAGGTTTAGAAAACACAACCATAAAAGATATGGTATGATAAGTCTTACTGGCGGGTCGTAGGACTTTTTCTTTCATATCTCTTCAATAAAGGGATTCTTGCGTTTATTTAGACGAGGCGGGTTATCCACAGGACCTTTGATATAGACAAGCCCAATATCTTTTAGGCTCCGTGTCATACTCTAATATGATGGACCATCTCTCAGCATCACGTTCATCAGCGTGGGGAGGGATCGGGGAGTCAACTCACCATTCTCGAGCAAAATCCTACTATCTTTCCATCACTCACATTGAGGGATTCGACAATGGGGTCTTCCCGAAGAGACAGCCTAGAGTTGGTCGGTGGGAATTGGAAGGATCGGTTTCGAGTCGTGTAGATCTTTTGCAAAATAGCACGGAGTTAGCAAAGCCCCAATCGAAGACATACAAGCCAAGATAGACATTCAGATGTAACTTTAGACTCACCTTGAAGCCGAGATCAAAGGTCAAACTATACTGGTATATCCTCTCCACCCGACAGATGCGTTCCCCGCAGCCGTCGATAAAAAAACTGTGCCCCCCGTCCCTCCCACGACGACCAAGCATCAACAAGTTCTGGCCGCCCTCTACAAGACAATCAAAAGTAAAGGCTATACCTAAGATTTTACAGTCCTTGGGATTGTTATCCTGAATCCAAACTGTCATTTTGGCAATGTGGTCTAGGAGCTCGCCTTTGGGACCGCCAAAAAGGATCATAGACAAGGGCATTTCGGGTGCCTCTAAATGTCTGTGGGACCTCCCCCGTACATCGGGTACGCTTACAAACGTTAGGCTAGGGTCGGGTATGTCAGGAAACCAAAGACGCACGTCTCGTGGCGCTGGGAGTCTGTCCTTAGAGCTTGTTTGTACGTCTGTCTCCATCTCATCTTTGCCAGCTACAGACAAAGAAATGAAATTTAGGCCCTAAAAGGCGTCAGATGTGATGCCATTCATGGGATAAATCGATATTACATCAAATCCACCTTGGAGAAGCGCAACTTCGGTGCTGCCGTCTCGTTTAGACCCAGGGGGAACTAGTCGTCTCCTCGGAATGCCGTCATACTCTCCCACCCAGTTTGATAATCCTCCCATGGCTGATTCGATCGCGATCCCACGGACTCCCCGCCCATCCAGTGCGACCTGAAATCCTGTGACACAAACAGGTCTCGACTCTTCCCAGGTAACAAGAACTTCGGTTTTCGAGTGAACATACCCAACCTCTGTGCTCGCTCCATTCTTTTGCTCAAACCTTATGCCCGAAATATAATGCTGGCCGAAGACGTCAATCGTTGAGACAAAAATAGACGTTATATCAGAGGGCACAGCAAGAGTTAGCCTGTAGAAGCATCTCTTGCCATGACGGAAAGACTCCCCAGGCAGAAACAGCAAGCTTCTGGTGGCCGTTGCCCATTTTAACGGATCTAAGGGAGTGGTGGATTCCAAAAAGCTTAGGAGAAACGGTCGGTAACCGAGGTTGCTACAGGAAACTTGGCCTCGACGGTCTACCAAGTCTAAAAGATTCTGTGCAAGTATCACTACCCTCTTTCTATTGACCATGGCTGGGTGGTTCTGGAGCTCTTTAACTCTGAAGAATATCGATCTCCATCGTCCCTTGCATAGAAACTCATACTTTATGGATTCGAAAACATGCTCGAATTCACCGCCGCGACGGAATCGAGAATGCCAAAAGGCATCAGACATTACATGGCCCGCGCATCCGCGAGACGCTTGCCTTAGCTGTGGTATATCCTCCAACGTAAGTTTAACGAAAATAAGGTCCAAAATCTCGAATGGTAGAGCGGAGAAGGGATCGTTTTCAGTGCTCCCTCCAGCCACAAAAAAGTTTGTAAAGCTATGTTCAGTGTGATCAGTATATCCCTCCTCGAAAATTTGTTGTATATTGGGAACCGTAAGTGGGTCTTCCATGACTGGTTCTTGGCCCAACGGTTTGCTCTTTTTATAGCGCATCCAGTGTGATTTATCCCATGGGTATTCCGCACGCCACCGATCGGTCTCACAAATACCACCATAGTCATGCCCAAATAGCACCATCATCCTCCTGATAGGAAAGGAGAGGCATACGTCAAAAATTGCCTGCGTATCCAACACTCCCCACGGACGCAACGTGGTCAACAGGTCCCAGCATGCGCAGTGGAGTGGAAACCCCCAGTAGTCGTCGTTTGTCCCCCGCATGTTATGAGGCAGGTTGTTTAAATCTATTCTGCGTACACGGCCCTTGGGATGAACACCTTCTAGAAGCTCATCATGCCGCGGCCATGAAACCGGCATAAGGCAGAAGTCCCTATGGATGTGTGGGGGATACATGCTGGGGTGCCGGGTTCCCACTCCAGAGACGCACGCTCTGTCAAAGGCATTATCAACAGTGTATACTGGGCAAGGTAAGCAGTATGAACAGTAGCTTTGGTGGTGAGAGGCTCACTGGCACGGAAGCGGCCCATCCATTCTGGGAGATTTTGTTCTTCATGGGCGACGATGGCACCGCAGAGGATGCAGTAGAGTGGCTTACAGATCACGTCCATAATCTCAATAAAATACCCTCGGGTTAGAAAAAGGGTGATCTGGGACCCAATATCGTATCAAGCCAGTATGCTCCCAAGCATGGAAATCCACACAATATGTACATTCTGTACAATTATGCATGCACCTATGTCTCGCTAAACTATGCCACATCACGCCTAGAACATAGAGCATCTTTGAGCAGTAAGCAGTTTACTGAAAACTTATTCGCCAACATCTCACACATGCGCATAAAGAGCAACATTCAGCAAGTTCACACGGAGATTTGGTTAGGTTTCTTTTAAAGGTTTTTGAAGGTGTCACTCCACCAATAGTTGGGGTTATGGAAATTGCTCCTTTCCGCCTATTTCACCAACAAACTACCAACTCAATAACCGTTTTACATCCAGGCCCACGGGGGAATGAGAATGTCTTTCAATGTTTACAGAGTTCAGTTTGCCATGGCCATGACAGATCCTGATATGCCTAGTCCACGATATCACAATGTAATATTCGTCGAGACGGATGCCGACGGAAGCGGCGCCGTCCACCACGTTACGGGCGACATCACTTCCGGCATGGTGTATGCCACAAGAATTGAAGGCCGTCCCGAAGACTCCGAAATTTTTGTGCAGAAAGATTTCATTGGTACAGTTGAATCAGCGACCTATCCGGCGAAAATCCATACAGTTTTAGAAGCGCTACCGCCACCGCCGAAGCAGAAAAGGTTTAATATCAAGACTATGAGGACAGAGCAGATGAAGCCTGACGGTTCGTTCTATGAGCCTGGTGAGGAGAGATCACGAATGGTTAAATGCACAGAGTGGACTGTGGAGCAGGCAATTCCAGCATTGTATGCGAGTGGTATTCTCCGGAGAGAGGCAGATTGAGGATACGCAATGGTGATTTGCTGCTTATCGAAGTGAGAATGCAGGCTAGAACGCACCGTTAGGTTCTAGAATCTACAGATACAAAAAGGACCTTGGACAAAGCTTTCGAGGGCCTCTGGCGTAGCTGTTTTACTTGCTTTCGTTCAGTCCGTCCTGTCATTCCTAAGCCCCGCAATCACAGGGCTACCGTTATTATATAGCTCTTATCATCGCTGACCTACTGTCGTTAACTGGTTCTTTCTGTCACGAATCTACTGTTCCTGCCAACTAGGCTTTGCTGTCTTCATTCTCTGACCTCATATCACGACAAACGCAAGTGAATCCAGAAGCTCATTGCATTCAGCAACCGCTGATTGTCGTGACATATCAACCAGACAGTATCCCTCTATAAACCTAAGTGCGTCAGATTGATTGCAAATGAAGTGGATGTATAAAGAGTGTAAGAAACCACTGAGCTATAATATATCAGTCTCCCTAGAGATGAACCAACGCTTCATAGATCGAATAATTCCACCATCTTAAATTAATAATCGCCAGCTCATTCCCCTCCATCGAGTCTGCAGTTCTGGCTATTATTTCATATGAGACGCCGTCCCTCTGACATATATATTATAGATATCATCTGGCTCACTTGTTGCTCTTCATGCCCTCCTTTCAATTCACGTGACACGCTCCCAGAGATAGGTAATCATATCATCGGCCATAAACCCTATATCTTGTCTGAACATGCTATGTCATGCACAGTGACGTAAATAAGCTCATATTCTACTAATTTATTTGATTGAAATGGTTCAAAATGAAGCAATTTAGCACCACTCACGTGATAATCACTCCACTGCCCTCATTCCCATAACATCACTCAACAGCCTCACCATTAAACACTCACCTATCCCCCAGACATCTTAAACCCAAAAATGCCACATCGCCCATCACCCCCACCACACCAAACCCACAACCATGTTCCCACACCTAGGCGAAGTCCCCCTCTCCACCCTCCTCTCAACCACGACCTTCATCCTCTCCCCCACGCCCTACGTCTACTTAACCAGCACCTCCCCCCTCCCCATCCTCCTGCTCTTAGAGCCCCTCCTCATCTTCCACGAAGCCGAGGGGACGACCATCATCACGACATCCGCACTGGCCTCCCAGCACGGGTACAAGCATACGTTTCCGTGCAGGATGATTACGTTGGAGGCGCATTCAAGTCTTGATGCGGTGGGGTTTATGGCTGCGATTTCGGTGGGGTTGAGGGGGAGGGGGGTGGCTGCTATTTCGGCGGAATTGAGGGGGAGAGGGGTGGCTGCTAATGTGGTGAGCGCGTATTTTCATGATCATTTGTTTGTGCCGATAGGGAAGGAGGGGGTGGCGATGGAGGTGCTGGAGGAGATGAGGGAAAGGGCGAAGGAAGAGGTATAAGGTGGTGGTTGGTTGGGATGTTTTTTATGTCTGTCTGGTGCCTGGGTAATATGAGGGATAGCCTTAAGATACGAGAATGTAATAAACGTATGAAAAAGTAAATAGATACAAAATATCTCAGATCACTTACAAATGGTACGATCAGGTGATATTCGTCTTCGAATCTCAGCATAATTTACTTCACCATATACTTCATGGATACATATCACTTGATGGCATTGTTAAGAAGCCATTGTTCAATCTATGTCTATGGTCTATCTTTCTATAATCTTAAAATAAAAGGTATCAATGTTCTTTCATAGGCATCCATTCATTTCCTGTTTGATATTTTTGACGCTCGCTCTTTACTGGGTAGTGGAGTTCTCCTGCTCAGTAGCAGCAGTCTTCTCGCCCTCGGCACGGTGTCTCAAATCGCTACCGCTGCTGCTCTCATTGCCGCTCTTCTCAATACCAGTCGCGCCACCGAGTTCCTCGTCACCAAAGCCGTAGCTGCGTGCGACATTCTCGACCTCGGCGTCGGTGAGGTAAGGAAGCTCCTTGCTGGCTTGGACGTAGCTCATGTTCTCGAGGAAGCCCTTCGCGAAGATGAGATCGATCTCCTCGAGACTGCGCTTCTTGGTCTCGGGGTACAGGAAGTAGATGATGGGGATGAAGCAGGCGTTCATGGCAGCGAAGAAGATGTATGTGCCGTAGCCGATGTTGGTAATCATGATAGGCGTAACCATAACGATGAGGAAGTTGCTGGACCAGTTGACAGAGGTCGAGATAGCGTTGGCACGAGCACGAGTACGGATGGGGTTGATCTCGGCGGGGTAGAGCCATGGGAGGGGAAGCCAGGTGGCACCAAAGAATGCAATGTAGGTGAAGAGACCCACGGCAGCACCCTTGGCAGAGGCAAGCGTATCAGGAATCAAGCAAGCAAAGACGAGGACCATGCTCAGACCCTGACCAATGCTACCAATGAGGAAGAGGTTTCTGCGACCGGCGCGCTCGATGATGAACCAACTGACGGTAGCGAAGATAGAGTAAACAATCATGTTAACACCACCCAACAACATAGCCTTGTCGTGGGTAGATTTAAGAGACTCTTGGAACAGAATGGGGAAGTAGTAGATGACAGCATTGCATCCACCAACTTGCTGCATGAGCTGGGAAGATGAGCCAAGAAGCATGCGTCTGAAATGTTGAGTCTTTCCGTTGGTGAAGAGGGCAGAGTATGGGGTCTTGCCACCCTTGTGGCCGGAAGCGGCGATACTCTCCAGAATGATAGTCTTCTGGAGCTGGGTGTTGGGGTGGTCCTCTGGGAGATCGTAAAGCGCCGCAATGACACTGAGACCTTCCTCATGACGATCACGTGAGAGTAACCAACGCGGGGACTCTGGCAGGAAGAATGCGCCGATGCCGAGAACGAGTCCAAAGACGATCTGGAAGGCGATGGGGAAACGCCAGGTGAAGTCATCCACGGAGCTCTTGGCAGATCCGTAGTCGATCCAGTAGGCAATCAGAGTACCGAAGGCGATGACACCACCCTCGATACAGATCAGGAGACCTCTGTTAGTGGTTCGGCTACACTCGGCTTGGTATGTGGGGATGGTAGAAGTGTTCTGGCGTTTTGTTAGCAGCGCTTCGATAATTAAAATGGGAGGGGAATATTTACAATTCCATTTCCGATACCAGTGATGGTACGGCCAATAATGAATTGTGCAGTAGCCTTGTGTCCCTGAAAGCAAGTAACCTGGATGATAACACCGAGAATCATAATGAGTCCACCAAGCATCATCTGGTATCTGTTAGCATGGTGTCCGTCGGGCGTTAGTAGGTGAGACAAACCGATCTTCGGCGACCGAGGCTATCTCCACACCACAAGATGAAGAGGGCGCCAGCCAGGCAACCAATCTCGTAGATGGCAGTGACGAATCCTTGGTAAACAGAGTTGTCCTTTGTCTCTGGGAAGAATGCGTTGAATTGCGGCGCGGAAATGATACCACTCATGACACCCTGATCGTAACCGAAAAGCAGGAAACCAGTGGTCGCGACAGTGGAAATGGCGAGACCGAGAGGGCGGCCGGCCATGCCCAAAAACTTGACGGGCGAACCGCCGGTGGTGACTACATCTGTCGACATGATGGCGTACTCATGCGACTCTCAGAGCTGTGCAGTGAGTATTAGAATGGATTGCAGATCTCCTTTACTGTGAAAGGAGTGAATGCTTCTGGGGAAGTGGTGGGCGGTGGGAAGAAATTATGTGGGAAAAGGAGGGGAAGAGAGACAGCGTGGGGAGGTTGTATGGTTCTTATATAACCCCAAAACTCAAAGGGTCAGCCCATGGGGGCGGGAAGGTTACCGCGAGACATCCAACAAGTAGCCACGCAAAAACGCAGTTTCGACGTTGGAACCCCGACTTCACGACGAGCTAGCAAGGTCAGTAAGCAAGAGCCAGCCAGACATGACGATCGTTCTCTCCGCACCCCACCATCCATCAGTTTGCGGGACCCCAATCAGCGTGGTGGAAATTAAGATATTCTCCAATTCTACCCCCTTCGTTGCTGGGTCCTTCATCTCGCCATGAGGGGGACAGCCATTGGAGGACCGCATGTTGGACAGTTTGTTGGACTAAAAGGTTGCTAAAAGGTTGCAGGTACGATTGCAAACGCCCCATAACGCCCCGTACGCTCCTCCCTCCCCCCCGTAAGCCCACCCACCCCTAGACATCCCGGTAGTGACCCCCTGCCCCAAGCTTTCCGCCCGTTGCCAAGTCGCGCCTGCCGAATAGTAGATATTGCTAGTTGGGGCTAGTAGGGAATATGTAGGGAATAGCTGATAATAAAATCGGGGAAGTGGGGAACTATGCACGTGAAAGACGTCATAACTTGCGATGGGCAGTTGGAATTGCTGATAGTGGAAATAGTGAAAAAGGAAGGAAGCGCCAATGCGCACGATTTTTTGGGCGATGTGGGCGATGTGGGCGATGTGGGCGATGTGGGCGATGTGGATGCTGTGGGCGATTGTGCATCCCAAGTTTAGAGAGTGCGAGAGTGAAAGGCAGTAGGGAAGTATGTAGTAGTACGAGTATAGTACGAGCACAGTAAGAACTAAAGCGCTACTTAAGGTAGGAGGAAAGTACTATGTAGAGAGAGAGCATTAACAGCAAATAGAGCATGTGCTCGGTATATTCATGGTGAAGTTGTGTATTTATCATATGCCAGAAGTATGGGGTAGTACTGTCTACTGTCAGCTGCTAAACTGTCAGCTGCCATCAGCAAAACTGGGTTTTCATTATTGCGGAGGAAATAGGAAGTAACATAGGGTAGTAGCCATAACACAGCATAACATTCAATGGTCTGTGTACATACAGAGAGTACATATATACGGCACCACCATACTGACAAGTAGTATGTACTTGATCCATAATTGAATCCATAATGGAATCCATAATGGAACCCATAATCCAGTACTGTAGTAAGTACTCATACTAGGGTTGGCGGGATGTGACATCATCCCAGCGCCTCCCAGCGCCTCCAGCGCCTTCCCAGACGAGGGTTTATTGGGACGACAGCCTCGGTTGTTCGCCGTCACCCTTCACCAACCCTCCCTCATTGGCTATTATCGCTTCCTTCAAGCTTCAGGGATGTCAAAAGGGAAGAAAAAAAAATATGGAACGGAACGGAGACGGCGATAGAAAATTATTCCGTTATCGTTACCATCGGGATACCCAATGCGATCATTAACCGACTATGCAATGTTTGGGATTATGGTGACGCGGTATATTTGAATTCTTCGACGCCAGATGTGCAACATGCTTGTCTTTTCCCTGCGTCTTTCTGATAAGCATAGTCCAGGGTGCTAGGTGCTCACGTACCACGGCACTGAGTACTCCAGGATGTCAAGAAGGAAGTAGCTGATTATGATGATTCTCGGTGCTAGAGTGCTCCGGACTCCAAATCTGAGTTGCGGAGGTCGGTTTTGCGGAGGACGTTTTGCGGAGAGATGGACCGACGGGGTGAGAGTGCGTGCATGTTCTCCACGTGAAAATGATACTACTAAATTACATGGTGTATTATACTCCGTACTATTCATCGTACTGTACTCCGTATGGTGATACTATACTCGAGTATGTACATAAATATAGTACATCTATTTTGCCCTGCAGAATCTATTATTTGTGGTGATTTTCGTGATTTCTTGCGTCGCAAAGTCGCAACTCCTCCATCCTTTCGCCCTATACTCGACCCACCACATCCCTCCGAATGTAGTTGTTCGGTCCGAAATGGTCCACTGTAACCAGTTATCGGCCCACTGTTTTAACGGCTGAAGTTCGGGGATTGTCGCTCTTCGTCGCTTCTCGTCCCACTGTTATGCACCTCACTGTACCCGAGTCACATGTGTGCCCCATTGAAACCTGATTATTACCCTACTCGATACCCCCCCAAACCACAACTGTGAACTCCGAACTCGAACTAGGCGGCAGCATCGGCCATGTTACTTGTTATACTCAAAACTACACAGTAGTAAAACTCACTATTCCCGCTTCTTTTATTCTTTATCTTCATATTTGAAAATCAGCACGTTGATGACAGTTGACAGATGCGCAACTGCTGATCTTACTGTGCTGCTAAACGTGGCGTGTCGAACGATCCTACACATGGCACCACTTCTAGAGTATTCATACGAGCAACTCTAGTAACTATTCTACAAACCAGATAGATCACGTGAGGAGCGTGCCCAAAGATGCTTTTGGTATTTGCCATTATGCAACAGGGAAAAAAATCCCCGGCTCTTCCATTTCCAGATATAACTGGACGACCGAGTAATGCGCAGAAATCCATAGCCAGCAATCCTCCGCAACTCGGCACGCTGAAAAGGAAGTACTCGAGTAAACGAAATCACCCGTCCCAGCTAAACAGCAAATGAGCCGAGTCATGGTTCGAGTTTCCAAACTTCTTGGCAAAACTCCTGACTGCAAATCCCCTGCGCTGAGAGGAGTGCGTCCTTTCGACGATCATCTCAGCCTCGGTGAACCCCCACTGTTACTTGGACTATTACAACCCCTCCACTATCACACAAACCCCACCGGGGAGCAATGAGTTGTGTGGGTGCCCCTCCCCAAATTTTGAGGGATGAAGATGGGGATGCTGACCCCTCCACGCCCACGCGTTTGAGTGGGATAATGGGGTTTCTCTCCACTACACTCCTTCCTCGAAGGAATCGTGGAGAGCGCATTCCTTCCGCTACCCAATACCCCAATTTCTTACTACGTTGCAGTAGTGCTTTGCTTGCGATCATGGGGTTATCTCCATTTTTTCCCCTCCATTTCTCCTCATCCTCTCCAGTTCCTGAGATTGACAATTGTATGGGGGTCGGGGGGCTATGCAACTCCCAACAGAGGGGTGATTATCAACCATGGGTGCGTACGTGGGTGTCTGCTTCCTAATGCAGTATATAGACTCGTCGCATCTCGATTACGCGATTTCATTATACCCAAATCGCTTTTTACCCAGCTGGAATTGAAAACAAATAAATCATCTATGCAAACGGGTTAGCGTCTACTGAGGGTCAGCTGCTCTCTCTCTTAAACACGCTATATCTCGGTAGCCCCAACACGATCCTGTCCGCCAAGAGTGGTAGGGGTGGGTTCTATAAGAAGAATTTGGAGCACAGGCACATGCCGATCCATTGAAGCATTGAAATTGTCTTGGGTTCCGCTGCCCAGCTTCTTGCCGCTCCGTGCTTCCCGCTCGCTTGTTTTATCGTCACAGGATGGATGCATCGTGAGGATCCATATCGCTCGCATACATTTACTGCTTTGGCAAACAGACTGAGTTCAATCGTCGTTAACTAAAAATCAAATAATTACAAAAAAAAAATTGCCAAGCGACTGCCCCTCCGATGTGTGTAATTCGAAAACATCGTTCGAAATTAGTTTCCTATTTTCCAATCCCCGTATTTCTCCGTTCCTCGTGGGACCCCCCCTTCATCCACCGATCAGCGTCCTCCGCGTATTTGCTAGAAGATCAAAACTTTTTTGGACTTTTGGGTGCATGGAGAAAGCGCAGTCTCTGATCCATACGCGTGTTCCCACTGCCACACGTTTGACAGGACTTTTGGAACAGGTTGGGGGGTTGTTTATGTCATGCATATCAATACGGCGATTCTGCTGATAGGAAGACAGCGAGATCAAAATATTTTATTCGGGGCTGAGAGAAAAGCGGTGCAGATAGATTAAATATAGGAGAAGTCTGTTTGTTTATACGTAATTTAATTTATTGTCTGGTAATATAAAATGTCGTAAAGAATATGTAGGGTGGGGGTTTTTGAATGTAAATCCAACACCATTAAAAGTTCGCGATTACTTTCTACCACAAACACCAACGACATAAAGCAAAGGATGTACCTTTTAATTTTGCCGAATAGTGATTTATAAATTGGAATATGGACTTTAGTAGTTGATTATTAAAAATAAACTATGTTGGCTACAGGCTGAATAGCTCGTACAAGCCCCTGAAACCCGGGATAAAAATATAAAAGAAGAAACGGAAAACACCCTATTGGAAAGAAATGCCTGCCTTGCTGCCAAGTATCCAGCTTATCTATCCCTGTGATGCAAACTTACAGCGGATTATAGAGTCCTATTACCTTTATGAGATTATCTCACTTATTGCATCCATAGGTGTGTTGCCTACCAGAGCTGGACTACCATACAGCTGTTATATAGCAATTAACAGATTACATAGTACGCCAGTAAGTACCCCAAAGGACTAAAACAAAATCAATTAATAGTTAAACTAATATGCCTATGTTTATTCAGAAGAAAGCCGACTTTATCGTCGGTCGTAAACATCTTATATCATGGTACAAAAGAACGCGCTTAATAAGAAATTGCCACAATCCTCCCAGTCCCATTTGGTGCTGTATACTTCTGCACCACTTCTTCAAAAATGTACCCCCCAACATCCTTCCTCGAGATGGTATACCCAATAGCCTTCTTCGCAACATTTCCATCCTCGATGTCAGCTCTCACTGCTCCCTCACGAACAGGTCCATTGGTGAGCAGACTTGGGCGGACTATTACGTACTCTCCAATTATTGCATCATTATCTCTTTCGTTATTCATAGCATCAACAACCATGAGCTCCATTGCCTCTTTGTCTTTATGCGGCACACTCAACATACAGTGATACAACGGCACCATGGGGAGCGGAATATCACGTCCAAATTTGCTGATGCCTGTGGTAGAGATAATAACCAGCAGGGGCTTCACATCCGCTGCTCGTCTCAATCGAAGAACTTCTAGGATAGTAGAAACTCCATCTTGGCAGGTAGTCCAGTCATCGATGACAGGGAACCAGGCGCCTTGTTTCCGTACAGACGATACGCCGAGACCTGAGACGATAATTGCAGTAGTAGGGAGGATGGTTTGCGAAACATTGACGGGATCCTTGATGTTGCCAGTGATTACTGTGAGGCGGGATGAGATCGTTTCAGGAGATATGCCATGGGTTGCGAGGAGATCAATGAGCTTTTGGGGGTTGCGCACGACTGGGGGGTAATGTTAGATATGCGATGAGTGTGCCTGCAAAAGAACCTACGAGCGCTGCAGGTATAACCCGCTTCCAAACAGCGAGCAAGACAGGCTCCTGCGCAGCCACCAGTAGCACCGAAGAATGCAATACCTTTGTTGATTTCCATTGCCTAAGAACTGGATGCATATATGACTACATTCATGCGCGGCCAAATCTTATATACAAGTAAACACATAGTGGTTTCGATCCAAAATATAATTGCATAGGCGTCCAATGCTTCGTCATACTGCCTGGTTGCGTACCTATGCCTACCTTGCAACCAGATGACGAGGCATTTGTTGGATGCCTCCTGTAAGCCACAACGGAAGTTATATTCGGCCGAACCCTACTAAACCCACGTTAAACCCTGGTTGGTCCAGCCGCCGGCGAGGATTCATTCATAACAATAGAACTCTATTTATCCTCTATGGGGACTCTTCCTCGTGGCGAGGTTTGCTTTTGACAACTATATCATAGAAAGGTCGTATCTTTCAGATATAATATGAATAAGAATGAGTTCATAATTAAATAAAATATTTTGAAGGATAAAACAGATATGTATGGCATAATACGGAAGATAAGTAAGTTAGGACATAGAAAATGAGAAGACTTGAACTATTTGAACCCCAACTACTGCGAATCGCACATACTCACACCGAAAACCTAATGCTATCTTTTATGTATTAGTTCCAGGATGTTCGTCTACCAATGCTTTCCCAACCTCAACCACGCCAGCATCTTTTTCGTTGTCGTCCACCTTCTCTTCCGCCACGACGGCTTGGGCCGCGGGCACGAAGCGGTCTAAGGGATAGTCCTTGATGAAGAGGCTCACTAAAAATCCGATTCCAGCTAGTCCGCACATCAAGGCCCACACTACCTTCAACGAATCCGCGAACGCCTGGATCAAGTCCATCTTATCTTGGCCCTCAGGCATGGCCTTCAAAATCTGCGCTAAAGCGGCTGCATCTTGACTGTACTGAATAGCCTGAGGTTTGAGAGCGGGGTAGGCGGAAATCTTGATTACAAGCTGATTTTGTAGGATGACACCGCCGACCGCGACACCCAGCGTCTGACCGACTGAGCGAAAGAAGCTATACATCGAGACTGCTGCTGCCAGTTCCTCGTCTGCGCAGGCGGACTGGATACTAAACTGGAGTGCCGGGAATAGGAAGCCTGTGCCAATGCCTCCGACCAAGTTGAGGAAAATCCACTGGACGGTGCTAGTATTGACATCCATAAGGTATAGGATACCTAGTCCAAGGATTGCAATGAGCCACCCGGACCAGACAGCCCAACGAAATGAGCCAGTTTTGCCAATCATAATACCAGTTATGACAGCAGCAGGGGCGACGGTGAAAGTTTCTGGGAAGATAGCGACTCCGGTGATAGTTGTGTTGAACCCTTTCACTCCCTCGTAGTAAAGTGGCAGATAGTAGACAAAGCTCATCACAATTAAACTGTGGATAACGGTCTGGATATACGCAGATGCGAGATTGACGTTCTTGAAGACTCTAGTTGGGACAACTGGCTCGACCGCGATCCGGTCCTCATAGAAATAGAAGGCAATAAAGCCAAAAACCCCAAGAATTATGGGGACCAAGGTGTGCCATGATGACCATGAATACTGAACACCACCCCAGGACATACCCATCATGAAACCTGTGGCAGAGCCGATGAAGATGATGCAGCCAATCCAGTCGATGCGATTGATTTTATCGTTGAAGGATGTGGGGAGAACTTTCAGCTTGATACAGAGAGGAACCATAACAATGGCTATGGCAATGAAGGGAAGGTTGATGTAGAAAATCCAGCGCTATAATATGTTAATTAATGCTTTTACAAATAGGAAGTATAAAAGCTTACCCATGTTACGTATTGGGCAAAAGCTCCGCCTATCATTGGACCCAGAACAGTTCCAACAGCGTACATGCCACCGAGAAGGCCAAACCACTCTCCTCTCAACCTCAACGGAATCATATCACAAACAACTATCTCAGTCATGACGACTATCCCACCGCCTCCTGCGCCCTGGATACTTCTGCAGATGAGGATGGCCAGAAAGTTTTTTGCAAGGGCACACCCAAGGCATCCTGCCAGAAAGAACAAGACAGATCCAGTTAGGATGATTCTGCGGCCAAAAATTGTCGAGAAGGATCCGATGATAGGTTGCAACACCGCACAACACAACAAGAACGCCGTACCTGCCCAAAAAGACTGGAGGCCCGTTCCGTGGACTGCTTCGGCAACAATCTGAGTCTTTGTTAGTCTCGTCCGTCGGTGTGTAGTGGAGGATAAACGTACTGGCAATGCGACAGCTAGAGCAGTAGCATCTATAGACACAATAAAAGTAAGCAAAGCAAGCGTCGCCATTGCCAAATAAAATGTCATATTAGGCTTGAAATTGCGCGCAGCATCTTCAAGTGTACCTAGGACCGTGTTATCTGGTGCTTTTGGATCCTGGCCAGGGCCCGCCAATTTTGAGGGAGAAGGATCTCTCGGTATATTGGCAGATTCAGGGAGTTTGGAGATCCCCATATCACTGGATGTCCTGTTGGACATTATATCGTTGATATTGCGGTTTTAGTTGGTGGTTTCTGTAAAGGTCCCCTGCGGGTAGAATAGGTATGAAAGGAAGTTGCTTGCTCAAGGAGAGTAAGACAATGGGAAAGGTCGATGAAGGGGAGATGAAGATGAAGATGAAGGCACGATGAAAACCATTGTAGCTAATTAGGAGCGTTATAGTAAATTCTCTGTCCAGGCACGAAGGGTTATGTGAACGTTGCGTCACCAACACACCTTGGTGTACAGTACGTACATAACAACCACTTACTTTTTTATGATCAAGGGCGTTGGATATAACCCTAAGCCATTATTATATTAGAGTTGTACCCGTTCAAGAACGCGGTCTTCAGATCGTCCCGTGTGGCGTTCTGGTGGCGTTCTCATGGCGTTCCTATATAACGCCAAGCGGCCTAACCATCTGTCCGTTGCCGCCGCTAATATCGCCAACCCAGTCAGTGCGTATGCAATGTGGTCAACGCGTCCACTATGTCGACTTTTATTCAATTAGCCTGAGTATACACCGTAACTAAGCCCCGAATGCTATGCGGTTGGGAGAAGGATGTATACGCAGATGATGTTGGAGGCTGTATCTTAAGCAGGAATAGGCAGGAGATGAAGTACGTCTTACAGTACAAGCATAGTGAGGCAGAGCAATACCAAAGCTTGGTGTTTTAGCCTGCCTTGGTATTATTTTCCATAATCCGCTACATGTGAGCTATAAGTCCGAGCTGCAGCTCGTCCGAAATACGGAGGCATCTGTTGCCACGTCACTCCTGACATATAATTACTTTCACTAAAGCAGACACCAACGCAGACCTGAAGATAGACTATAATCATCCAACGCTCTCTTTAATTCAGATATATAATAATTTATGGACTAAAACATGAAGATGTGATATCGCTGTGCACATCAAGTTCTCATCCCCTCATTAACTTGTAATGCCTCAAAAGTCTACGGGCGTGGTAACTTAAGATGCGATGCTCTTATTGTGCTTTACTCAACATCCAAAAACTTATCGATCTAGCCAAGGTTGAATTTTGCGCCTTATGGCTACCACGATCAGCGTATTACCAACATCATGGTTCGATTCATGCTTTAGTGCAATCTGCTAGTTTGGGTTGTGACCTCTGCGGGCTGATGGTCCGCGCTTTTGCCGAGGCGCACTTGGAGACATACTGGTACTTTGCAGATGACGACGAAACTCTTTTAGAAGCTATCAAGGCCTGGGGCAAAAATTCACCAATTCGAGTTTCGATCCAAGCGGACCAGGTCTACGGGGCAGCAACGCTTGAGGATATTAAGGTCTTTGATCTCCTTCAGATCTCAGCCGGCGAGGACGATGAAACCGACTCAGACTCCGAGGAAGGCTCGGGGGTAGGCCTACCTACAGTCTACTTGCTATTGACAAGTCCAAGAGGTATGTGTAGCTTAATGACAAACACTAGGATCTTAAGCGCTAATGGCCTTGTCAATGTCGCAGGTTGCTCATTGAAACTAGGGAATTTTGAGATCGGTCGTATGCAAACTGACGTAGACCTTGGATCTAATGGAAACTATGAAATTGCTAAGGGATGGCTCAGCAATTGCCTGCATGACCACCAGCACTGCCCATCCGCTGACCCCCATTTACTACCCTCACGAGTGATCGACGTTGGATCAAGCGATGCCACGAATTGCCGATTGCTCAACCCAGGAAATAGTATTCGTGGCCACTATGTAACTTTGAGCCACTGCTGGGGTGGTCAGATCGACTGCGTCTTAACGAAAGAAACAGTAGCTGACTTTCAAAACTCTCTGCCGTGGGACAAGCTTGCAGCAAATTTCCAGGATGCTATCATCATCGTGCGGAAGCTGGGTTTAAGATACCTTTGGATTGACTCACTCTGCATCATTCAAGACCTTCGGGAGGATTGGGTTCGAGAGTCTGCCAAGATGGCTGACATATATCGGAACTCCCTGGTCACAATATCAGCCACGGCTTCCCCAGCTAGTGGACACGGGATTTTGCGCAACCCGGTGCAGTCGGCCACTCTACCTGATCAAGAGACGAGAATCCCACTCTCGGAAAACGACCAAGAACTATATGTGTCTCTTTTACCTACAGGCGACAGGATAAAGGAGGAGGACTTACGCAATCTTTACATATATGCACCCCTGTCCATGCGAGGGTGGTGCTTACAGGAGACTGTCCTATCGCCACGGATTCTTTTCTACGGGAACTCTAGAATCTATTGGAAGTGTACACACGGTTTCAAGTCGGCGGACGGCGTGTACCCAGGATCTAAGATGCCTAGTCCGTCTTCCATGTTCTCTGCACTATCTTCTATCCTATTCTCGAACCATATAGATTATAAACCAGACAAGAACGCCATACTAAAGGAGTACTATGAGTTAGTGCATGAGTTCAGCGGGAGGCAGCTGACGGTTCACACAGATAAGTTTCCTGCACTCTCCGGTCTAGTGCAACGGATCCATTCTGCGCTTGGTGGCGAGTATCTAGCTGGACTGTGGTCGTCCAGTATTCGCCGTGGCCTGCTATGGGAAAAAGAGAGGCGCTGGGCCAAGCATGCAGTGCCATACAGAGCCCCTTCTTGGTCCTGGGCGGTGACGGACGACCTGGTTCATTTCCTTGACACTAAGTCTTCGGATACTGATCCAGATAACCTCCGGCTGGTGGAGTACAATATCCAAGCAAAAGATAAGGAGAATCCCTACGGAGAAGTAATTTCCGCATACCTCGTAGTCGGTGGACTCACGATAGAGCTATGTCGGACTTTCGAAGTGGTCGACCCTTCGGATGTAGAATGTGGGACAAATTTTGGGGCACCTATGTGGGATGAACCCGCCTTTGAAGGGGATGATGAAATAGTTGATAAAATAATCTCTTGGCGTGTATTTGAGATAGAGGAGCGTGGAATGGGGCGACAGCAGTTTCGCCTAGTCGAAATGGCAGAGAAGAGCAGATTCTTTAATGAAATGGATGGCCATACAAAAGGGGTGGAGAAAGTTCCGCCAATGAAATACACGGCCCTTTTGGTGGATAAATTCGGTCCCTCGGAAGGATTTGCCATCGAAGGCGGCCAGTGTCTTGTCCTAAAGAAAGTTGGGGAACCATCCGTTTACCGAAGGGCAGGCCTACTCACTCTAGGTTCCTATCCTGTGGCAAGGTATTGTAATTGGATGATGAAGACATTGAAGATAGTGTGAGTTAATAGTGAAATAGATCTATCTAGTTCAAAATGGAGTCTAGTCAACAAGATATTAGGGTATGCTGTGCGATAAGTAGCGTCTGTAACAGCGCTTTGGTGTAACTCCCTACCTTTTTGACTTTGTAAAAGCCATAGCCATATTCTAAGACCGAAACTATGTTGCTAAAGAGACCCGATTATCTGTTAACGATAGCCAGTATCATACTATGTTCATCTACGTAATTGTTTCATTTGGATCGCTGTGTAACAAACACACCCTAGAATCGACTCCGTATTACCCCAATAGGAGTAAGTGTAAGAACAAGCCTTGGCCAAGTGGAATTGGAAGGTGATGCAAAAGACACGGTGTTGCCTCACAGAATTTGTTCTGAAGAACTTTGGACGTCAAAGAGAGGATTATATATCTAATATCGAACTTGCGCTAGCAATCTATCGCAAGAACCCCAAAATCAGCGCCGCAACCTCATCTGGCCGCTCCTGCATAACCCAATGCCCAGCACCGTCCACAATCTTCACTCCCCTAAAATCCGAACACGCCTCACCCATCCCCTCCACTGCCCCAGGATTCTGGTACGTGCCCCAATCCTGCGCCCCTGAGACGAAAAGACATGGAACCTCAATCTTCTTACCTGCAAAAATAACCATATCAGCCTGGTACACCGGGTCAGTGGTGACGCGGTAGTAGTTCAATCCGCCCTGGAAACTGTTCCGCGCAAACTCAGCGGCGTAGACTGCGAGATCTGAGTTTGGGAGCCAACGGGCAGCTTTAGTTTCCACTTCTGCGGCGTCCTCGCGCGCCATGTCTTGGGCAACAGTCTCTGACATTGACGAATGAAGTGGCATAACGTAGTAATTTGGGAGCTTGGAAAGCTCGCCCGCAGACCAAGCTGACAGCGGGTGAGGTGCATTCCCGGCCCAGTCCGCGGATTTTAAGTGGAAATAACCCCGCAAGAAGCTGTGGAGGCCGGCTGCGGGGGATGTCATCTCCTGACAAGCTGGCTCAGTGGAGTAGTACCACTTATAGTGCTTACGAGGCGGATCCAGCTCCGCGAGGGAAGCTTGGATATCCTGTTTGACAGGCGATGGGGGAGCGGGATTCCGGTATGTGTTGAGGGGGAAGGCCGGAACTCCACGGAATGGATGAGACATCAATACCGTGCTGTGATCTCGTAAGTTTTGTGGGTTTGGAAAGGAGATAAGCCTACCTCTTGAATATATCGGGGCGGATCAGGGCACATAGACTGGCGCCGACGGCGCCGAAATCATGGCCAACTACACATGCCACCTCTCTATACCCAATGGCAGAAACCAATCTCACAGCATCTGTAACGATGCGCGTTGCCGTGTATGACGTGAGATCAACTTGAGAATACGGCCTTGTATCCCAGCCAGTCGTCCGGCCGTAGCCACGCTGGTCGTAGGCGACAACGTAGTATCCCGCAGCTGCTAGAGTTGGAATGATTTTCCGCCATGAGTATGCCAGCTCTGGGAATCCATGAAGCAAGAGAATAAGTGGCTTGGTTGGAGATGCCGAAAATCCAGCTTCCAAAGTATGAAATGTTAAGTCATCTGTTGGGATGTAGTGCTCGGAGATTCCATGCGGGAGGGGTAATGGAGGCAAGTTTGGGACAGTGTCCATGGCGAAATCGGCTGCTACACGAGAAATCGTACAATGAATGAAATTGAATATACAGGTCGTTTTTACCGTTATTAAGAGTCATCCCCCAAATATTCTAATATCTTGGGGGTCCTCTACCCCGCACAAGTTGCGTGAAATGCCGAGCTTCAATCTTGTGTTATATCACGTGGTACCGAATCCGAATATTTTATCTTTTCATAGCGATTTAATAAGAAGATAAAGTCTAATATATCTTCAATGATCTAAAAAAGGAGATTCCCATGACAACAGCTGATTGGAACTGGATGCTGAAACAATTCCCTCATCATAGCTTCCATCTTTTGGCAACCTCGATCCCCTCGGCCAGCGTCCCGACGCGCGCATCAATTGCATATCCTTCTGCTTCCAACTTCTTGCACTCCTCCCAGAATGAGGACAGCGGAACAGAAAATGTCTCGATGAACTCATTATCCTCCAGCTCCGGCTTAAGCCCATCTGGTTGGTTCTCAGGCAGCGAAAGGTCCACCACAACATGGACCATTTTCAGGTTAGTGTTGCAGAAACCGGGATCTGTTGAGATAGTTAGCCTTGCAAGTAAGAATGCTTGAAGCAGCCTTGGTGCTGGTACCATTGAACATCACAGGCGAGCTTTCCGACACAGTCCCGACATAGCCCGTCTCTTCTTTTAGCTCTCGCACTGCGGCTTCCTCCGCCGTCTCGCCGGCATCAATCAAGCCTGCTGGCACCTCAATAACAATCTTCTCCACCGGCGGCCTGAACTGCTTCTGGAGCAGGATCTCCGGTCCTACAATCATTAGTATAGTGAACCGCCAAACAACCCCACCCAAATGGGCTAAGCACGTAAATAACCCACCCGTTGACTTCTCCAAGATGGCAAGAATCCCCACGCCATCAATATCAGACCCCTTTGGTCGCGTCCTCCTCTCCGCATGCTCCCATGTCCGGGTTCTGCCCTTTGGGTCCGTGTATGTAGACCTAACTCATTAGCATCACACCGATGAATTCAATATATACCACGTACTTCACAAGCTTCGTCCATGCTGCTTCTGCCTCTGGCTAGTGACGGGAGTCAGTGGATCCATCTGACGCGGGGCACGGTTTTGAGCAAGTTTGTTTACCAGAGGTTCGGTCTTAACCACCTTGGCGAGGGAGAGAGACATTGTAGTATGTAAAGTGCGAGATCTATACGGACGAAGGATGATGTAACTGTAGATTGCGCGGCGTGATAATTGTCGCGGGAGGTTCATGACGTGGAGAGATGAAGGTGGGGGTGGACGAGGCTAGAGCTGAAGGTACCCACCACGCTGGAACGCCTCGTCGCGATAAGCGCGTGAGATCCGAACGACCACCTTGGCAGATTCATGTTGTTTATTTACGCCAATATCTTTAAGTTGGCTACCATTGCGAAGGATAGTATTTGCGTAGGCTGTACCATAACCTATGAACCTATATATGCATGTACATAATGAAGCCTTTCCGATCTCGATTACTGGGCTCTATTGAGATCATCTATGAAGGGTAGCACTACCAAACACTACCTGTACGTATTTATTTGCCTTGGCCATGAGTTTGTAATTTTCATATTACAACTCATTCCAAAATGAAAGAATACTTGAATTAGGTGACACTACAGGTGTGTTCGCACGACAGTGTTTATGCCCCTGCGAGAGAAGGGGCTTCATCAGTTCTACTCAGCTAATACATTATGAGTCTTATATCTAGTACTCTACCAGGAAACAGCTTTCTGTCTAACTGCGCTTTAAGAAGCGGTCTTCCAAAGTCTTTTTTTAAATGCATTCTCTAAAACTTCTTATACTACTACTCTAGCTCGAACCTAAGTCGGTGAGCGAGTTGCACCAGTCACCCGTGACACATCAATGACACTTATTTCGCGACCACTGCCTCGACGGTTTTGGCAACCTGAGCGTCAACGGCCTCGATAGCTTTCTCCACATCGCCACGCGAAACTTCGGCCTCAGCATTCCCTCCGTTGAGCTCAGCTTCAGATTCGGCCTCAACCGCGATAGTCTCTGCATCGACTGCGCCATCATAATCCTCACCTTCCCAGACAGCTTCGACGATACTCATACGGCAACCTGCTGGTCGCGTCACGCCTAGAAAGCGGTAGTTGGGGTTTGCGATGCGGAATATTGTCTCGAATTCCTCCTTTGAGCGTTCCTGGGCGTTGATCAGAGTGAGCATGACGAGGTCCATGGTACTGTATTATGAATCAGTGTTATCCATTATTTTTTGCAGATTGAGCCCAAAACTAATAGGAAATATGGGATTGTGAGTTTCGGGGATGAAACAGATAGTATGCTTACCGGATAATCTTTTCATCCCACGGGTTTTCTGTGTTTGGCTCGGGGAGGCAGTGGTCATTGATGACAATGCGAGCTCCCTTCTTAAGGCCGGGAACGAGAGACTGCAGAATCTTGACTGCATACTTGTCGGAAGTGTTGTGGATAATCCAGCGGTAAAAATATACTGCGGAAAGTTAGAATAGAAGTTATTACTGCCTGTAGCGTTCTTTGAATAGTCAAGGCATACCGTCCGCTCCCTTTACTGGCTGAGGGGTGAAATAGTCATATTCTTTGAAAGTGACTCTCTCGGCAAGGTCGCCTTCGAACTTTGGTGCTGTGGAGAGCGCTTTTGGGAGGTCTTCCACAATAAATTTGATCTTGTCGAATTTTTTAGCAATGGCTGCAGAGACGAATCCGTGGCTACCCCCGACATCGACAACAGTTCCAGCTCTCTCATTGATAGATTTCCAGTCGTAATTATCGACGAAGAACTCGACCTCATAACCGGCCCCGGATGCCAAAGAGCCCATGGCGCGATGGAACTGTCTGCCGCGGGCTGGATCTTTGCCCAAGGCAGTGAACATGGACTCCTTGTCAACGAGGTCGAAAGCGACCTGGAATCCTGTTTGAGTATCCTCCTGTGAGCCTGGAAAGCGGGTCAATGCCTCAAGGGTCGCAACGGCGGACTTGAATACGTTAGCACGTGAAACTCAAGAGACTAGTTTGGTACTTACTGGCCACAAGTCCTGAACACAATATCCAACCCAGTCTTGAAGAAGGTCGTCGGTGGCGAGTGTCTTGCTAGCTGCGGTGTGTGCCACCACTCCGGGGCTAACCTCCTTGAAAATGCGGTTTGTCATGGCGTGGCGGAGAAGTCTGCGAGTGTTCATTTCGTCAATGTTAGCAGCTTTGGAAAGCTCTGCAAAGGTTGCCGTTGATCCGACTGGGAAAGCGTTTGCTGTATGACATGTTATTATGTATATTTGCAACGGGAGATGAGGCCATGTACCGAGTTTGAACTGGCTTACAGCCTTCAATGACAAGGAATTATTATGCTACCACATAGTATTAGAGGCAGGTTCGTTTTGGAATTTACAGAAAACTGACATCCCAGGCCATCCATCTTAATGATTCCTTAGGGCTAACCATCAAGTCTTTTAGATCCGCGGCGGCTTTGATAACTGTCAATCTCGACTTCTGGATCTCGTCGGGAAGAGTGGGATATTCGGAGAGCCCATCGGCCTCAAAAGTAGGGGCGGGTATGGAGTTTTCACGAAGGTATGTGTCGACCTTCTCGGTCTCACGAGCAATGATCTGAGAAAGCTTGAGTAGGAGGGAAGTGTTGTCCACAGCCAGGTTCTCCACGTGACCATTGGTGTTGTTCACCTTGGCCTGGCCATTTGTGCCTTCATGGGAGTCGACATGGCCGTTCACATTTACATTGCCATGAGTGAAGCTTGTATCCAGTGGCTGAAATTCACTGTCAGCAGTAGAGCCGGCGACGTTATCTGTGCCGCTCATTGTGGAGACGTCGTCCCAGGAGATCAGTAACGATGAGAGAGAGGGTCGTACACGACCCACGACAACGTAGGAGAAAAGATTGGGGTTCGGGGTATTCAGACCGGATATTCCCTGGCTCTGAAGTGGAGAAACGGAACCCTAAAGTTAAATATATCGAAGGGTCTGTTTTATGACGAGAATTAAGGTAGATAGAGGGAATGAGTGGAAGGTGTGGGAAGGTAGGGATGAGCAAGTGGAGACAACTAATCACGCCGCTAGATCGGAAGCAACGACGAGCCAGGCGGGAGGTTGGGAGAACAAAGCAAGGGTTGGGGGCCGAAGTTAACAAGCATGAGGGGCTATAAAAGAGATTGGAGATGCAGTTTCGGAGTAGATCGGGGTTATTCGGGGTAGACCGACTGAAGCTGTCCCCGTGCATCTATCGGCGCATCGGCTTTAAATATAACTATATTCCTACAGAGGTAGAAAAAGACAAGCAGCATCACCAAGGCTACACCACCACGTAGCTGGAATCACAGGGGTAGAGATGGAGTTCCTCCTTCTGCGGCCAGAGATTCGCATCTGGGAATCCCCCCCCATTTCTGGCCACAGGCTTTGACATCTCGATATTTCCAAATCTGACAGTTTCCTAGCCCATTTCTGGACAGTTTCTATGCGAATAACGCAGCACAAAGTCTCACCGAGAAACATTCTCGCACTCCTCATGACAAATGGATGTTTCCTTCCTGACCTCGAAAAAAAAACGACAGTCAACATAGGGGGCCATGGTACCTTTTGAACCGTCCTCGTGGACCTGCCTTGGTCCACACATTTTACGAGGACCATACTCGAGTATCCAGATCCATGGTCACAATTAACTCACCTCGCACCATTCCTCTGCATCTAGTAAATTCCATTTCCGGCGATGCCAGTCGCTGTCCACAACATGCATTCTCCCACCGCTGGGAGCCCCGACAATACAGTCGCTGGGATGCAAAATTCCACTGTATCTCCACACTTATCTTTGAAGCACGTCAGACGTGCAGATTTCGGGCTTGGTCCCTGGCAAAATGTACGAAAACATCATGATAGATTGGCACGGTTCGATTGGGCGGCACGGACCCAGTGGTGTATTCCCTGGCCACTTGCATGAAGACCTTGCAAACGATGGTATCCCTGCCAGAAACTCACCACACTCCGAGGCCGAAACGACGACAAGCCCCCTCACGCGGCATTATTATATGGTATATCGATCCCATAATCTGCTCTGGATGTACGTGGTGTGGTGTGGTACGAACGAGTCAAGATGCGTGGTTATAGCCTACTGATCGCCGATTACCATCGTGGGTGACATGGGTCAACTATGTCCGTTCTAACTGGTGACGTCGCAATTGGACGGTGTGGTTATCCGCAGGACGAACCACCTACTGATTGGCAACCCACGCTCTCCAACCCCACAGGCTCCATGTTTGTGAAACTTTCCCCGACAGTTACGTACAGTAACGGCCATGGCTAACAGGCACCCAATGCTCGGAATATCATAAAGTAGTGTGACGTCCCTCAGCCGCCCAGCTGAACAATCACTGCGGCGAGCCTTCGCTGCACGTACGCGCCGGGATCCCGACAGATTCTCGCCATGCGCGTGACAGTTCTACATGGGCCGCTATCGTGGAATCTTGTCGGTGGGAGAGAAAATCTGCTCCTGGGGATATGCCCCCGTCCAATATCCTTGAGTAAAAGGCGCTGGAGCAATAGCCCTTGTCAGACCCACTAGAATATCGATTACAATACGACCCTGGCCCGCGGGGCGAGCGGCCCGTCGCCGAAGATTGCGGTTTGGCGGGCCACGTGGGGAGGAACACTTGCCATTTGCAGCGTTGTCTACGAAGTGGTGAATCGGCAGTTGCAAAAAGATCAAAGCATGCGGCGAGAGGATTCACTAAGGCACTCGCCCATACCAGAACTATCATTTGTTTGGTTCCTGAGGCGAGTTTGGCTTGGAAGGAATCTCTGGTTCTTGAGGGGAAAACTATGACTACGTCACTACCCCAACGAAGCCCATTCTGGCCATCTTTGACTTCCCATGCGGTATCTGCTGGCTCCGGTATAGCAGTATTGAGGAGAGCAGGCACTTCTCTGATTATCACCGTATCACCCAACTTCTGGTATGACCATCACCCGACATATGCCATGCCTGGTCGGGAGGTAAGGGACCACTCGCGGTCCGAGACCTATCATCACCATCAACCATGCCAGCTTCAATGGCTACCTGCATCCTCTTGCCCTCGGCCCGTCGTCAAGGAATGCAGCATTACTGTGATCCAAGCCACCCCGAACTTTGTGCACCCGCACCCCACCTCTATCAGCCCCTTGCATCTGTACACCCCTCCTTTTCCAGCTCCTAATTCCAAGTTTCACAGTCTCGATCGGGTAAAAATGACATGGCGTCGTAGTAGCCAACTCATACATCATCCCACGGCCTCTGCGCATAAACAATATGCATAGGCATGAACGCATTTTCCTTCCCTTCCTTCATGCACTGTCGCACCCCCACCAGGAACGCCTCGACCTGTGCCTGGGTCCAGCCCAATCCCCGCGTATAGGGGCCCAGAGCAATCGGACTCAGTCCCTCCATAAGCACAGTTTTCCAGTACAGTCCACACTCCTTCAGCGTGCGGTTTTTGGGCCACGTCCCTATTGGTACGTGGAAAACGCGCTCGGTAACATTGGCGTAACCGGCGTCGCGAACCATGGACGCAAGGGACAGAGTCCGCTTGAAATCAACGCCTAGGTTGCCGAGGCCCTGTGAAACGAGGTCCCAGAACTGGACAAGGGGGAGATCGGCCGGTAGGGGCGTTTCGGAGGGCGACTGGGGGAAATGGTGAATCTCCTGTAGCTCAATCCATCCCCCGGGTTTGAGATGTCTATTGGGTATTTTGTTAGGGATAAGATGGGGGGGAGAAACTGTGGGAACGCACCTGTATGCATTTCTCAGTAAGCGGGGCCAGTCCTTGACAGCCATGACGATGTGCCGCGAGTGAATGAGGTCAAAATGATCTGGGGGGTGCACCCAGGGGCTCTCTATGTCGTCGACCATAAACCTGACGTTTGGTGGCACCCATTCGGGCTGGATCGGAGAGAGGTCCACCCCAAGGACGCTGGCTTCGGGATGCTGGTCGGCCACTGTGCTCGTTAGTTGCTCATCTCTTGTGGTGCGCCGAGAATCTTACTCTCAATCGCCCAAATGCCGGTGCCCGTTCCCATGTCTAAAACATTTCTAAGTGGATGTTAGCGTAGCACCCTCAAAGATTTGCAATGTCATATATACGGCAGAGTGGCAACATACTGCATGTTTTGAACGGGCGCAAAATACCACGCCTGACACAGCTTGACCACCAGCGCGTGCTTCAGGTCCTCGCGATCCTGCTCCATCTCATCATTGGGGAAATTGTACGTGCCCTCCCGAAAGCGGTGATAGCGCCGCCCATTCTCGTACTTGTAATGACGCATGCTGCTCGCGAGGGACGTTGAAATAGACGGGTTTGAGTCCGTCTCATAGCCATCATCCCAGAATGATCCATGGTCGCTGTCGACGGCGATCCCGTTCTCAGCCTGAACTGGCGCTTCAGCCGCATCCTTGTCTGCCTCATCCTGTTCGGCACCGGTAAGTGCATCGGCGCCTGGCGAGCCCGCGAGCATAGGAATGTTGGAAATTGACCGCGGAGAGTGCGAGGCGCGCTCATGTTCCGATCCGGCTTTTGGAGAGTGATCTTTCGGAGAAGCGCCCTTTGGGGAGGAATCTTTTGGAGAGGAACTTCTTTGGGAGGAACTTATTGGAGAAAAGCCCTTTGGGGAGGAGCGTTTTGGATGGAAACTCTCGGTCGCTGTACCCTCCACTGTCCGAGTTGGAGATTCAGAAGCGTGAACTCCATCGTCGCTCATATTGAGTAACTGCCTGTCTATATGCGACAACCATGAGCCAGGCCGGGTTGGTGTATAGTTGTGCAGTGGAAGGAGTGTAAGAACTCTTTATGATTACAGACGAACCACATAGGATAGCAAGGACCTGCAGTTGCCACCCTGCTGGTCGTCGGAGACCCGGCGATTTACAAACGCTCGTCTTATCGTTTGGAGGGATACTCTAAAGTTGTCGGCAAGGAGCATCCACTTAATAGGTACGGCACAAGCACCACTACCCCTCCTTCATGTCCGTTGGACATTGGTCGAGGCGGGTGGGCGTACAATAATAACTATACTACAATCACGAAAGATGCGGAATAGAATTTCAGCTAGACAGGGGCGATGTTAAACGTCCAATCAACAAACCATCTCATTCTCCCTATCTCCACAACGGAAAGAAAAGCAACCACGTCAGTGTGGTTATTACGATGATAGTCAACATAAGTCACTAATGAAAGGCCGTTTTCGTGACTCGAGGTAACTGTGTCTTAATTTTCTCCAGCGCCACAGATTGCCAGCGGAACAGAGAGCACAACAGCACAATGTGCGCAGAAGCACATAGTGGGTAAGAGTTGGTTGGAGCAATCGCGATGATGATCAACCTCTCGTGCCATGTTTTTACTGCGGGCGAGCTTGGCCGTTACACTTGTGGGACGATGCATACCACATTCATGGAGACTATGCTCAAAGCTCGGGATGATAGCGTCTGACTGGTGGCGCCCAAGACGCTGGTGAAAAGTGATACAACAGGACTGTGGATGTCGGACGGAGATGAGCTGGACGAGAGAGGCTGGCGAAATATGCAACCGCCAGAACAAGAGTAGGTTGCGTTTGAGCTTTGTGGGTTTAGGCCAATCGTGGGCCTAAAGAACAAGGGCCGCGGCAAGCCACCTGCATGTTCCGGGCGTTGTTGTGATTGACATGTTTTATAGCGGGTCAGGTGATCGATAACGAAATAAAAAAAGTGATAGATCAATAAAATGCCATAGAAAATTTGTGGATCGCAGCAGAAAGTGGGTAGGCGGAAATATAACGGGGGGTTGGTGGAATACACGAATTCGAGCCTTGACGCTATGTGAGCAAAGCTTAGCTTATAATGGTGACCCATTCACCAACCAATTTAAATGTGATGGTATGCCACAACTACCTGTACGTTCTTCATCCGTCGACTAGAACGACATTGCCAGCAATCTAGACTCACTTGTGGAAAAAGTCCTCAGTATAGAAGCAATTCGACCCCCTCCAAGTACCATTATTCAAAGCCAGGTATATATTCTGCTGACATGGTATATTTTCCTACAATCTCTCGACTTGAGGTACCGAATATTTTGCTTCCGTGGAACACACCCCGTAAATAGGCCACTCGACGTTTATCCCAGCTTGTCCAGTAACCTCTTTCGTCTCCTTTCAACCAACTCCTCTTGCACTTGGTCCAACGTCGGTAACCTCCAGCCCTCTCCATCTCCCTTATCCCCAGGAAGGGGCTCCCAACCCTCTGGAACCTCCCCATTTCCCTGCTTGAGAAGATTGTCAAACGCTTCCTTTTCCTTAAACAGTTCGTAGTCGAGTAGCGTTCCATCCTCTTCATCCAGATTATACCCATAATATGCCGCATCAACTTGTTTCCTCAGATCCGCACGACTCTCCAACGGCTTCTCTTCTTTCGGTTTCGACTGCGCCTCGAACAGCTCTTTCACACCTGGCAGCTCCTTTGCCCGTCCAAAGTACCTGTATCCCTTCCCAGCGCCTTGTATTTCCCGACCGGCCTCATCATAAACCTTCGCGCTCCTCATATAATTCGGTCCCCCTAAATTTCGAATCTGCACCTCCCACATGTGTTTCTCTCGCATGGCCTTGTTTATCTCATCGTTCAAGTCGCGGATCATGAAGTCGCTCAGCGCCTGGTCTTGGATTTTCGAGACCTTGCGAGAGATCTCCTTCAGTACTTGTCCACGCCACTTCTCGCATGCCGGAATAGACGTTTCGGAGGTAATTAGCTTCGGGCGCCGTGAGCGGCCTGCATCGAGGATTCCGAGATCTGCGGCTTGGGCTTCGCGGAAGCGGAAGAGCATGGACTGCGCCTTTTCGGAATTGCGCGCCTGTGGTTGTTAGTGGCGGTGGGAGAGCAGTAATCGTGATGTGACTTACCATGATGGCGGATGGGTGTCAGCTTCTGGCAATTAGACAGGAGATACGGCCAAACGTTATTATGCGGTGGTGATGGAGAGTTCGTGCTGTGAGCTTCGTTCGATGGCCCAAGGCTATCGTGTTGCGGTTGAATTTTACAAATCGGGACTAGTGCGCCTGTCGCGTTTATCTCGTTCCTACTACGACACGCCATGCCCAACGTCAACCTTCCTACAACATACTCTCCAAGCGGCCCAGCAGTGACGATAAATTCACCTCGTAATGCTACCTAGTTACTGTGTGAACAGTTGATCGGGGATGCGCAAGCTAGGAACAGAAATCTTAGCTGGGTTGCCGTCTTATTCCACCATACCACGCAGTTTGGGATTGGGGACGTTTGATGCCGTGATTGACATTGGGAATAGGGTCGCAAGGACGACATTTTGCAACGTCCTGAGCGCCTGTGGTTCCTAATGTGATCAATGTCGGATAGGAAGTTTCCAATGGGGGTTGGAGGCTGAGATCCTGACGGTATCTCTGGATCGACAGGCCGATGAAGGCGTTTATAGTTTTCAATCGGAGCTACCTGGTATGATTACAACTAGAAACTTTGTTCCCAGTTCCCTCGCACTAATACACATGCTAGATTTCATTATTTGATATCGCAGCACGGCGTGCTTCCTCGGATTGTTGGGCGGTTAGGTGGGAGTGGCTCGTTTCTTTGCCCGGTGATGACCAATGTGTCCAAAAAGCCAAAATTGCAGGCCAACCTACTGATCTGCTCTTGTTTTAACAGGAGCAGAACCCAGCAAGTGTTGGCAGTGAGAACTTGAGAGCTGATCTGAGGGCACCCAATCTTTTTTATTTTCTTTATTTCTTTTTAGGGCGATCTCGTTAAGTTCCTGCCTAAAATGCAGGGGATTTGCCATACTTCTGCATGTGGTTTTTAAACCCCGAGGTTTCTTGCGGCGTTGTCAAAAGGGACCACACCACATGCAGAATATATAACATAGTTGTTGTAGGTATCAAAATATTCATTATCACTCATTTCGTAATTCTGGGGTAGTAAACAGTCAGCCTCACCATACATTGTCTTTACAGACCCGTATTCTATGATGATATGTTTTGATGTTCTATATCAATGCCAGAATGAAGGCGTGTCTCATACGACCTCGAAGACATCACTGGCCAGAATATCGCTTCCTAGTAGCTGTAATAGGTGAAGTAAGAGGTATTCAGCATGCTGGCACAATCGGAGGGAATATATACTCTATTATTTCTGAAATGTGCCGCTGTTTATTGAGATACAAGATGGAGAGAAGATAGAAAATTATTTACTTTATTCAACGTTTACCTCCAATTATATATACTTGTTGCCTTGTTGCCGAGCCTTTACAAATGTAGGTAGGTTCATGGATGTTGGCGAACGTGAGTTTCCAATTTCTGACATAAACATGTTGAGCGTTTCAGCCCCCAGAAACCTTTCTCGACATCGAGACTTTCATTGACTATTCCCAGTTGTCAAGAGAAGTGAATTGGTCAAAGGGCGCTAGCGTGGGCCTTGTTGCTATTTGTCACTGACGCGTGCTTCTTTTGGTTGTCGCTTCTTTCACAACCACGAATCGGCACAATCACCAAAACTCGCCGATACGAGTACACTCTCTGGATCTTGGCTCAGCACTACTTGCTATTCAAGTAAAGTTCATATTCCTGGGTGTCTATCTTCGCTACTAACTAATATATAGTGCTTCAAGCTGCTCAGGTTTTCAATTTGGTAAGTCATATATTACATTTCATGAACTCGTCTTCTTCCTCCAAACATATACCCTTGTATTCTCACTTATCCCTCAACTATCCTTCCGTAACATGAATCAGTTCTTGGTTCCTACAGAGTGTCTGCAGCTCATCTCTGTGTGCTATTGCGGCTCAAATGATATTTCAGATTGATCAATTATCCACCATTGGACTCCAGTGATCCTCTGATAATATCACCCCTTCCACTTCACATCAGCCGTATGATCTTGGGCTACTATCCTATCCATACTCCATTTATACCGGGTTATTTTCTTCTATTCAGAACACAACACCCCCATACATCACTACAACTTGTGATCTTCAATTTCTTTGGTTTCGGTTGCCAATCTTCAAATATCTTACTTACCTCAGCTTTCAGTCTTGTCATAAGATCGTTAGCTGTTGCTTTGGTCACTCTGGACTCATATCATTAACATAATCACTCAGTTAGGCCCTCAAAGTTTCACCTCCCTCAGACTACATTTTTCTGGGGCTTAACCCACCTCAACTTCTACATGAACAGTGACTAACCTTGTTCTTAGAGCAATCTCACATCCTTTGCAGCCTCTTCCAAAATGTTCAACCCGGCTCAATATCCTCATTTTCAGGGTGCCGATGTTTTCATTCTAGCACCAACCGGAGAGACATGGAACCTACACTCCACGACCCTCGCTTCAGCGTCTGCCAAGTTCTCTGAATTCCTGAGTGTCAACCCTGCAGCAAATATCACCCCGAGGCAACGTGAAGATGGCAAGACCATCAAGTGGCGCTTCCACATGAAGCCACATCCCAATGGACGCTTCGTCGAATTTGAATTCGTAGTATGTTTCTCCTCACAGCAAGCCTTAGACATCATCTAACTGATACCAGGCTCCCTCGGCTGCCAAGCAGGCGATTTTCAACTTCACCGCCTTTGATTCCCAGGGCAGCGTTGAGTACCTCCACATCTACGATAACCTCTTTCGGTGTATGTGCAATATCGACCCAATTTTTTTTGCAGGCGACGAACCACCGGTGAACGACGCCCTCCGCTTGCTCCAGGCCGCTGAACCTTTGAATGCCGAGCCATGCGTTCGTCGCGATATCGAGACACACCTTCTCCGCACCGGAAATTACCTTTGGCAACGCGTCCTCCGAGATGTTGAGTACTGGGCCGATATTGGAATGCGCCTTCGCTCGCCCGTTATCTTCCGAGAGTCAATGATCAGAATCGTCGGGCTATGGAACGTCCCATCTGCCATCAACAAGCAGACTCTCCTGAATACGGCCAACGGAGTTCGTATCTACGACATTGCTGGCAAGAAGGTCCAAGAGCAGATTGTTCGCAAGATGGAGATCGAAGAACGCCTCAGAACATTCTTTCCCCGAGTCATGCTGCACCCACCAAGCAATGACCCAGATGTAGCGACACCAGGACGTGCATTTTATGCCAACGACGTCTATTATTGGCAGGCTCTCACTCTTGTCCGTCAGTATATTGTCAAGGAAACTATGTCAGGTCATGGATACTCCGCTGGCGACGGCGGTTCAAAGTTCTATACTGCCATTGGCACCGGTGGTGGGTCCTACTGCCGCGCTGCAGACTTGGAGGAGTGGCACAAGAAATTCGATATGACTGCAAAGGGTAAGCAGCGTCTTCGAGACTCGCTAAACACTGTCAAAGAGGAGTTGAAATCCGTGGTTGCTGAGTTGATGATTTCTCGTTCCAACATCCCTCGCCTCCCCGGCGACTATCCGTATCTGACGTTCACTGAGTTCAGAGATGATGAATTGCCATGGTTTACGGGCCAAACCTTAGGTCTTAAGCGCCGAGTGCCTGTCGGTGTGGCAAAGAGTCCAGAGAAAGGTCGCGAGGAGGGCCTTTTCATACCGCAGACTCCAGCCACGCCTGTCTCCAGCGCTCCAACTGGTGCTGTCCCGCAGAGCTCACCTTTGTCCAGCTCGCCAATATCCGGAACCAACAGCAGCGCCGAGTTTTCTCAGGGTTCGGCCAAGAAGAGCAAGCTCAATTAAATGCACCAACCACGGCTATCATCGCCCGAACACGTCAGACACACAAGAATCCTGTTATAACCTCGGCGCCCGAAACCTGCCATCCTTGATTATGAAACTTACAAGGTTCCCACCTTGCTGGTAGAACCTTGATGTACAACAGTCCTCGTCTGCCTCTCTCTTTTTATTTTGGTTTGTACGAATATGAGCAATTTTTTTTTCCTTTCCGTTTCCAAGATGTTTGTCAGCCTGGCGGATGTTCAACACCACAGGTTCCCGTCCTCGCCTTTCAACAAGGAGCATAACACACAGAATGACTGAATGTTTGAGGAGATTATTTGGAGCCGGAGAGCCTGTAGCAGCGTGATGGTTTTCCTTCTTTTGTATTATTGGGGCGGGGGGGGAGATCTGGAGTTGGATGTCGGAGTTAATGGAAGTACCCTATCAAGGCTTTTCGAGGGAGAGAGACAGACAGGCATTAAAATTAATGAAAGCCAGGTTATTACCTACCAAACAATATGCATTCTTTGTGAGTAGTTGCTTCAAGCAGTGATAACTAGAGCTTGGGTTCGTCACGTGTTGGGAGAGCGACTGTTGATGTTCCCAAACATCAGATGTTGTGGTTTAGTACGCGTAAGCGCCAAGCCGCCCAAAACTCTGGTACCCTCCATTTAAGCCATACCATACGAAAGATAGGCTTTAAACGCTACTCACTTCAATAGCCTCTATATTACTGTGTTAAACGGTATTATATATACCCACGCTTCTTATTTTAGACTGCCGAAATTAGATTCACCGAGTACCAAAGCCGTTGTTGTTGATTCCCAGAACAGTCACTTTGGGAGGTAGGCCAATTTTCCACGCATGAAGCCAGACAAAGACGCCCAGGCACTGACGCCGGAGAACCTTTGCAATGATGAGATAACCCCCAACCCGACAATGAATTCTTATCTTCCGCAATATGATGCTCTAACACCTAAAAAACTCACAACCTCCGCATTTGGCGGCCTCCGCGCTAGGCACTTTATCGGCCTCACCCTCTTTACGCTCTCCCTCCTCTTTGTTTTTAAGTATAATGCCCGAGACAGCATATCTCTCCCAGCACATACTTCGGGGGGTACGGTTGAATGGGAATCACTCACCGAAGCCGATCAGCTCGCGGAAGCCGCCACGGCATTATCTCTTATGGAAGACTCGGATCAACCCCCTCCCGGTCCAGCCAGCATCACTCTTATTAAAACGCTGGATCGCAGCCTTGTGCCACAGCTAGGCCAACCGGGAAATGCTGGCAGCAGCCTCCCAGGTCGGCTGATTGTGATCGGAGATATCCACGGCATGAAGAGCGACCTAGAGCGGCTCCTGGCGAAGCTGAACTTCGACACGACCCGTGACCACCTTGTTTGCGCGGGCGATATGATTAGCAAAGGGCCCGATTCCATCGGTGTTTTGGACTTGCTGATACAGTTGGGCGCAAGCGCAGTGAGGGGCAATCATGAGGATGGAGTCCTGAACGCATGGAAGAAGTTGCATAGGAAGTCGGCGTCATGGCAACAGGATATCGACTCAGATAGCGACGTCAATGGGGCCGTTGAGGGTCGTGGCAAGAAGCAGAAGCATAAGGCGCTTGCGAAACAGCTTAAAAGAAAGCACGTTGAATGGTTGGAGGACCTGCCACTTATCCTTAAAATTGGGGATATCGAAGGAATGGGGAGTTTGGTCGTGGTGCATGCCGGTTTAATGCCTGGCTTGAAGCTCAAAAGGCAGGATCCCTATATCGTTATGAATATTCGCACAATAAACCTGAGGAAACTCATTCCTAGTGAGAGGCACAAGGGAAGTGTGTGGGCGAAGGTATAATCTTATGCACGGTTAAAATCCACTTGAGTTACTGACCTTGATACTAGTTGTGGAATAAATTTCAGTCCCATCTCCCAGAGAATGAACGCACCACAGTCATATATGGGCATGATTCTCGACGAGGACTGTCGATTGGCGAATTTACGAAGGGGATAGATACAGGATGTTTGAGGGGTGGGAAGCTGACTGCGTTTGTGCTTGAAGCGAGGAAACGAGAGGTCAAGACGAGCTTGGTTCATGTGAAGTGCAAATAGAAGCGTTACTGGGCAGTCAAGTATATTGCTGCCTGGTATCCCGATGATAGTAAACATTGGCCTACATCACAAGATGGCATTGGGCGACAGATGATGTGGGCTTAGACGGACAGTGGATGCGAGAACCATGGTGCAAGCCAGTATAATACTCTATTATGATAGTTTAATATATATATACAATAGTACAATACAGTTTAGTGTTGTCGTAAATCGTATCCCATATCAAGATGGGTCAGAGGTATCGATCCCCAGAATTCTAGTCGTACGAATACAGTTGCGAAACCTCTCTGTTGTCGAGGACACCCCGCACCCTCAATTATGCACTGCCTTCTAAAAATCTTGTCTTACTCCTCTGCCTCTGTGCCTCCTTCTTCGCCTTCTTTGCTTGGCTCAAACTAGTTCCCACCTCTTCTTGCATCTTCTTTGCAAGCCCATCCTCTTCCACCTCATCGAGCACGAAGCACCCAAGATTCCCTTGTCGCCAACGCTGGATCAACCACAGCGCTGCAGCCTCTATATCTGGCACCCCTCCTTTCTGTAGCCGACCAGTCTTGTGACACACTGCATTAAGCATCTCATGGACATCGTTCGTTGGTGGGCAATACTCGCGATAAATCTTTGGATCGTGCTTGTTGATGTGAAATAGGAGGTAGTCCACGAGCGTCGTGGGTGCAATGATCGTATCCTTAACGCTTCCGCATAGCGCCAGTTTAAGCATGCTCTCCGGGTCCGGCACAAATGGCACAAAAACTCCGGGTGTATCAACAAGGTACACGCCTTCCGAGCCAGTCTCGGGGTCGCGGTCCACAATCTTAACTCCAGATGCAATTTTGCGGGTGATCCCTGGTTGCGCCCCCGTATATGCTGCCTTTCCGCGGTTGACTCCCTCCATGCGCAGCGCATTGAGAAGAGAGGACTTACCCACGTTGGGCATGCCGACGATGAGCATGCGACTCCCTGTCAAACTATCCAGCTCTTGGGCATGCTGCTTCGCAAACGCAAGCACAGAGCGCACATCTCGCTTTGACTTGTGGTCCGAGAAGAGAACTTGCTGCGGCTTGTGCCAGTCTCGGATTATAGCCTCGCGTGCCTTGTCAGCGGGCCAGTTTCGACTTCCGAGATCTCGCTTTGTGTAGACAACGAGCCGTCGGCGGCCGGCGAGTGAGCCCTCGAAGAGTGGGTTGCGCGAGGTGAGAGGGACGCGGTAGTCTCGGCATTCAATAATAAGGTCGATGTGTGAAAGCATAGTTACCATCTTCGAAAGACCTGCGGCATGATGGCCAAGGAAGTATGAGCGGGGGAGGTTGAGGTTCGGGGGAAAGACGGCGCGTGGGACGAATGAGGATGCCATTGTGGCAGGTTATGTTTGTCTACCGGTAGGCGCCTCAGGACATTGTTTCTAGCCCCCTTAATACCGGCCAGTTAGGAGGTGTAATGGAGCACCTTGGGTTGTTGTAGGAGCCAGAATTTGTTGCGGTTGATCGCAGCGTGAGGCAAGGCTGAGGGTTCAAGAAAGTTGCATGGACAAGGTCCAAGCGGCGACCAATCATATCAACGGTCTAGTCCCTGTCTGTACCTTGATCTTAAGTCCTTGTAGATGATGAAGCCTTAACACAATATGATTTTTAGTTACTACCTCTGGTTTAATCATACTTTGGTTGCATTTTCCTAATTGTTTCTCTAATTCCCTTTTCTCCCATTTGTGATGTGGTAATAGTTTTTACATTGTTGGTTTAACCAAAATATAACGAGTTAAATTTAAACGTATTTCACGGGCGAGCTGGTCACTGAATTCCTCACCCAAAAGCAAGAAATTTACACAATAATAATTCCACAATAGCTTAATAATACATTCTGAAAATGAGTATATGGCCTTTACTATTTAGTTCAATTCCTACCTAATCATTGTAAAATATTCTATTTTATAGTTCTTTAAGATATTAAGTTGAAGTGGTAGAATTTAGACCAGATCTTTATATCTCAGTATCTAATTGTTTAATTGCTTTTAATGTAGAATTACAGAATTTAGGCATACATATAAGGCCACACACTCATTCCCAGAATGTATCATCAAGCTACTGTTGAGTTATTATTGTGTAAATTTCTTGCTTTTGGGTGAGGAATTCAGTGACCAGCTCGCCCGTGTGACCAGCTCGCCCGTGAAATACGTTAGTGAATATTATCAGTTTATTGAAGAAATAAATAGCTATTGTAGAATAGAGTAATAAAGAAAACGTTGTGGTCCAGGCGAAACATGTTGCTACTTAGTGCTTATTTTTTATCTACTTTATATTAACGGAAAGCTGAGCTAACCATTCCAGAACCCGGCCCAATTCTACAAATTCCGGCCTCGTGGTATAAAAAACCTGTGGGTATATTACACTGCCCAGAACATATCAACCTGGACGTCCTTTATGGTAATAGACCACCCCGGAAACCTCGCTCTCGCCCACAGAGTCACGACATCTCCGACCTCTAAACTCCGAACAAACTCGCCATTTCCTGTGGCCTTACCGCGGCCGACCTTTTCCAACTCTTCCGCCTCGAAGGATTCGGAATCAATATTGTCATCCCAACGCCATACAATTGTATAATCCTTGGCCTCCTCTGTCGCAGTTCGGTTCTTTTGCAACGTCTTGTCATGCGGTAAGAACGGATGATGTAGTTTAACTGTAGGCGACCTGTCATCCAGATCAAGGGATGTTCGACTCCTTTTCGGCACCTCATCCCTTTCCAATGGTGGAACCACAGACTCCAAATTCCAAGCCAGTGTCTTCTCCACGTCGCTCTCCGAAACTTCTTCCGGGTGCGCATCTTGCTGCGGATATTTCGTAGATCCCTCCACCCTCTCACTCTCATTCTCTTCCACGACTCTCGCCCGCTCCCTCCCAACGTCTAGCCACGTAAACGACCCATTATAGGTTCCACGATCTTTGTAATCACCACCCCACCCTTGATCGCGCGACCGGAACCTAAAAACGATTTTCCGACATGGATGCGTCTCGCGAGGTTGTGAGGTCTGTGCCCACGCTGAATATAAGGCTGCGGTCGCCGCTTTAGAGGACTCGGACTGAGTGAGCGGGAATATATGTGGTTTCATTCTGCCTTGGGTTGGTGGGGCAGGCGCACGACTGGGGTGTGTAGAAGGAGAGCTTGGAAGGCAGCCAAGAGGGAGGGTGCGGGTCTTGCGGTGTTAGTGGGCTATGTATGGGCAAAGCGATAGGGACATACTATGAAGTAGTCTTCGAGTGATCTACCCGCACAGGCCGGGCTGATTCCAGGAAGCGTGGCAGAGGTGTGTGGCCAGTATTCGGCATAGTCGATGATGGTGTCTGTGAGCTCGGGAGGGAGAGAGAAGCTACGGAGGATTGCTTTGACGATAAGGACATCGGCGACAGCGGGTTCAAAGACAGGTGAGCTCGGAGGAGAGCTGAATGGATTAATGGATTGGAGGCTAGAGGAGAACGCCGTAAGAAAGTTGGGGAATGCCATGAGACTTGTTTAGCAAACGAATTGCGGTGTTCGTGGTAAACGATACACTGTTTTAGTGATCTTTATTGATGAAATAAAAATGGATAAAATAACACAGTAAGTAGTAGAGATGTCGTTACTCTAAATCATTGTTTATCTTACCGAATCGCCGAACATTGAATCTAACTATCAACTATCAGTGGCGAGAAGATGACGCCTCCAAGGTTGACGTAAGATCCTCCTGTTCTGCTCAAAATGAGTTAATGGCGGGAGCAGCCGCTGTCTATGCCTAATTAAGAAAACAGGGCACGTGAAATCACGTCATGAAATAACAAATACTTACCGCCTCCATATTCGGAGAGTTCAAAGTTTCTGCCATTTAGCCTTGATGGGTGCTTGGTGATCAAGCCGACTGTTGGAGCTTCAACACCGACGTCTTTCTACTTAACTAGTCATCGCCGGCCGTCAAACCATCGAAGAATTGCTGGCAAAAAGTCTAGAGAATAATGAGCGCCTCAAGAGCGGCCGTGTCTGCGACGCGGATAAGTTCTAAAACGGTAAAACCTTTCTCGAGATCATGGGGCCAACGATTCTCGCAGGCCAGACCAACCATACCTGCTGAGGCTCCTGTCTGCCACCGTGCTTCGAGACAGCTCCATACCCAGCCGCGAAGGCGATCGGAGGCTCCAGAGGCGACAGACGCCTCGAACCCGGCAATGTCCTTCCCATGCTTAGATGCGCTCGAGACCAAGACGGCGACACTGGAGGCACGTTCTCTAGCTAGCGGACCCGAGCCTTCCTATACCAGTGGCGCGACAGAGGTGTATAGCTGCAAAGACCCTTTACTGCTTGACTGGGGTGGCGTGCTACCTGAATTTAATATTGCATACGAGACATGGGGCAAGCTCAACGCCGACAAATCGAATACGATTCTGCTCCACACTGGGCTCTCCGCATCCTCGCACGCGCACTCGACAGAGAAAAACCCGAAGCCTGGATGGTGGGAGAAGTTTATCGGGCCAGGAGGGTGCCTAGATACAGATAAATACCATATAATCTGCACAAATGTTATAGGTGGGTGCTACGGCTCTACAGGACCGAGCAGTATTGACCCGGCTGACGGGAAGAACTACGCTACCCGCTTTCCTATACTCACCCTGAACGACATGGTACGCGCTCAATTCCGCCTGCTCGACGGTCTCGGCATCAATAAGCTCTACGCCAGTGTTGGCGCGAGCATGGGCGGCATGCAGTCCCTTGCGGCCGGCGTGCACTTTCCCACCCGCGTAGGCCGCGTTGTATCGATCTCCGGGTGCGCCCGCTCGCACCCCTACAGCATCGCGATGCGTCACACGCAGCGCCAAGTGCTGATGATGGACCCGAACTGGGCGCGGGGTTACTACTACGATAGAGTACCCCCGCACGCGGGGATGAAGCTGGCGCGTGAGATCGCGACGGTGACATATCGCAGCGGGCCAGAATGGGAGCAGCGGTTTGGGAGGAGGCGTGCGGATCCGAGCAAGCAGCCAGCGCTGTGCCCCGATTTCCTCATCGAGACGTATTTGGACCATGCAGGGGAGAAGTTCTGCTTGGAGTATGATCCGAACAGCTTGTTGTATGTGAGCAAGGCGATGGATTTGTTTGATCTGGGCGCTGAGCACCAACATGCTACTGCTGCAAGGAGGGCAGAGCGGTCAGACAGCTTGGAAGCAGCTGGGGGAGACTTTTCTTCGTCGACATGCAGCCTTGATTTACCCGAGACGCCGTACGTAGAACAGGCTGGCCAGGTTCCCGTCGACCTTAACGAGCCTATCGTTACGTCTACTGCTCCTCCCGCCGACTTAGTGAAAGGGCTGCAGCCGATGCGAGACATCCCCACTCTTGTGTTAGGTGTGGCGAGCGACATTCTGTTCCCAGCATGGCAGCAACGGGAGATAGCGGAGACACTGAGGAGTGGAGGAAACAAAAGGGTGACACACGTGGAGCTTGGTGAGGACGCGAGTTTGTTTGGACACGATACATTTTTGCTGAATCTCGAGCATGTGGGGGGAAATGTGAGAAGGTTTCTTGGTTGATGAGATGGAAGGGGCTGGGGAAGGGGTTGGCCAGGTGAATGTGTGCATGTGGCCGTTCGGAGTTTGGTGGCCGGAATCCATAAGTGGAGATCCGTTATGGATGTTTAGCCATTTAATGTCTGTTTGTAACAATACCATATCGGATATAGTGATGTCTTACGAGGCTGGTACCAGGTCATGACGACAAAACCTGCAAATGCGCAAGACACAGTCTCAGTCATGCCAAGAACCCTCAGTGCATATCCATTGTGCAGATATCGCATTTATAATGAAGTGTTGATTGCATATGCGATATATGCAATCAAGAGGTCAACAGCCTGTCTGGGCTTTTCTTAGTCTAGTCTACTAATTGTTTTAGCGCATGTCACATTTCTCACATTGAAGCTATTTTATCTGCATAGCGGGGTAAGAAGCTGGGGAAAGCTCGCTGCTCGGGCCATCCTAATCCCGGACCCTGGTCGCATGACATCAACACAACAAGTTGAGATCACCTACCTAGATAGTGTATCAAACTATGAGCCTATCAACCAACTCCATAAGAGAATATCTCTAGATTCTATAGCTGCATTCACTACCTCACATTTCCATCTCCACCCGACATTCCCCAGAAGTCTGGCCCAGAACCCCAATGTGGTCTGTTCCCCGCTTGTGATCGTCGGTATCATGCGAGTGATGAACACGAGGTGCACAATACCCAGGACTTCAGTTATGAATGCCCACATTTGATTGCACAGGGCATCGGACCGTTACTGATCACAAGAGGGTCAGCGGTTCCACATCCGACGTCCGGCCGCTGCTTTATTCTACGTATTATCCCCGTCGGTAGTTGCTCCCTCCCTCGGGAACATATGTGTGGCTGGAGCTAGATAAAAGCGGGTGGCTTGTTAATATCGCCGCTATTCCCTGGCATTGCCTGCCGCCGATCTCGTATCGACAGGCAATCTATCGCTTTCCTTAACACTCTTCCCTTGGCACTGGGCTTGGCTGATGAAGAGTGTCCTGGTGCCTCGTTACGTGACGCCTTATAACCCACCGTGAACCTATCACCTGTCGCGTATCTACCCTCGAAGACGTTGCTACCCCTGGAAGGCTATCGACAAGGCCACTGGCTGTCAGATGAGCCGTGCCGTTATGCTTCTCCTCCCAAAGCTTCCCCAGGTTGTGGCGGACGCCTCCTTGGCAACATGGGAACAAGTCAGGTATAAGACAGCTCCAATGCTCTTACCTTCCGAGAACGGTAGATGCCTCTTTTTCGAGTGGATTGATGATTTATCCTCTTACAACATGGCTTACCTACGCTTGGGAAAGCTCCTAACTACTTTGCTGTCATTATTCCTGGTCGCCAGCGCGCAAAGCTCATGGGACCATGAACTGTTTACAACTAGCCCTCCGGTCTATCCGAGCCGTGAGTCCAACAACCTGTCCATATACGCCTGATAGTGCTGACAAGATTTAGCATCTTCCGATGGGAATGGTTGGGAGGCTGCATTCGCAAAAGCACGCACATTTGTTGCGAACCTGACCCTAGAAGAAAAAGCTGGTCTCCTTACAGGAAACATCAGGGGCCCATGCGTTGGTAAGAATAGTTCATGTGTAATTTGTTGCCGATGTACTCATATAGCTAGGTAATCTCGTACCAATCCCGAGACTCGGCTTCAACGGCCTTTGTATGCAAGATGGCCCTGCATCTCTTCGACAGGCAACCTTCGTGTCTGTCTTTCCCGCTGGTCTGACTGTTGCTGCGACATGGGACCGAAAGCTCATGAATACACGAGGTTCATACCTTGGTGCTGAGTTCAAGGCAAAAGGAGCACACGTCATGCTTGGGCCTGTATCTGGGCCACTAGGTCGGTCTGCTTTTGCCGGAAGGAATTGGGAGGGTACGTACTTAGTTACCCACATTGGTATAAGGATTTAGGTTTACTAATGCGTCGAAAGGCTTCTCACCTGATCCCTATCTTACGGGAGTTGCTATGGAAGAAACGATTACCGGGATCCAAAGTGTTGGTGTGCAAGCCAATGCCAAGCGTACGCCGATTATGATACTATGGGAGAAACGGATAAAATACTGACTGAACTAAACAGACTGGATTGGTAACGAACAGGAAACCCAGAGAGTTCCCTCTAATAATGGAGGCGTCAGAATCGAGGCTGTTTCCTCTAACATTGATGACAGGACGATGCATGAGGTGTACATGTGGCCCTTTGCAAATGCACTCCGTGCTGGAGTTTCTTCAGTGATGTGTGCATACAACCGCCTTAACGCGTCATACGCTTGCCAAAACTCGAAGATTCTGAACGGCCTACTTAAGGAAGAACTTGGCTTTCAGGGGTATGTCGTCAGCGACTGGGGTGGCACTCACTCAGGTGTCGCATCTGTGAAAGCTGGGTTGGATATGGATATGCCAGGTTCGATCAATTTTCAGGCACCCGGACCTTCATATTTCGGAGGAAATTTGACGATTGGGGTGAATAATGGATCCTTAACTATGGCTCGAATCGACGATATGGTACACCGTGTCATGACGCCTTACTTTTTTTTGAAACAAGACACTAGTTACCCGTCTGTAGACGCGTCGTCGGCTCCAATAAACGAATGGGGAGTTCATCCTTACCTCCAGTCCTTTGTTTATGGCCCAAAATCCAACGTCGATGCACGTGGAGCGCACGCAAAGCTCATTCGAGACGCAGCAGCAGCGGGAACAGTGCTTCTTAAGAACACGGGAAATATTCTTCCACTGAAGGCTCCGAAGAACATTGGGGTGTTTGGCAATGATGCCGGTGATAATATTAACGGTATATATACTCTCAACGTCATCCGTGACCATGGGTACGAATATGGAACTTTGGCGATTGGAGGGGGGTCGGGGTAAGTTTAAATTCTTTCATCTTCAAACCAGAACTAATACCCCCCAAGGACTGGCCGACCTACATACATTGTCACGCCGTTGGATGCTATCAAAGCCCGCGCGGCTGTTGATGGGTCTCTCGTACAATTCATCCTCAACAACAACTACTTAGTTAGCGATCCCAACCTTGCTTTCTCCACATTCGCCCCCTCTCCTCCAGATGTCTGCCTAGTCTTTCTCAAAACATGGGCCACAGAAGGTTCCGATCGGACTACCCTTGAAGCTGATTGGAACAGCGCAGCCGTTGTAAAGAATGTCGCCGACCGCTGTCCTAATACCATCGTCATCACACACTCCGGGGGACCAAACACCATGCCCTGGGCCTCTCACCCAAACGTCAAAGCCATAGTCGCTGCACACTTCCCCGGCCAAGAGAGTGGGAACTCAATTGTCGATATTCTTTATGGCGATGTTAACCCCAGTGGCAAGCTGCCATATACAATTGCTAACTCGGAAGCCGAAGATAAGTTCGCGCCTATTACCGATTCCCCAGAATTGCGAGCTACGATGGATCCAAACGCATGGCAGTCTGATTTCGAAGAGGGGCCGCTGATCGACTATCGCCATTTTGACTACTACAACACGAGCGTGCTTTACGAATTCGGTTTCGGTTTGTCGTACACAACATTTGAGATGTCTAACTTGGGAATCGCCAAAATTGACCAGGAAGTCACGGCGCGTGCACCGGCTGCTAAGACAGCACCGGGAGGGAACCCAAATCTATATAAGAATCTCTTCCGCGTTACAGTTGCTGTTAGCAACACTGGCAAGGTGGCTGGAGCTGCTGTGCCGCAGCTCTATCTCTCGCTGCCCCCAGTTGACGGTATTGCCCCTTCATCGCTTAGAGTGCTGAGGGGCTTTGAGAAGGTACTTTTACAGCCTGGACAGAGCGAGACTGTGACGTATAATTTGATGCGGAGAGATGTTAGTTTCTGGGATACCGTAAGTCAGGAGTGGGTTATTGCGCCTGGGAAAATCGGTGTGCATGCCGGGTTCAGTAGTAGGGATTTTAAGGTTAAGGGGAGTTTCACGCCGCTATGAGAAAGATTGTGGGTGCTGTAGAATGACGTTTGGTTGATCGGGCAGCAAGGAATGTAGATGCATTTATTTTTGGTTGGCGTTAAGGAGGTTTGGGTTTGGATAGTATAGGCTTTGGGCGTGATGGAATTTGCAGAGAGTGGCTGATGATTAGTACACAAACGTAACAGTAGCATACTTTCAAGTTTCCTATGTTTTCCAAGTACGGCTTTGTTCTTTACGTGAAGCCTTTTGGAACCTCGTGCGAACATCTGGCAACTAAGGGTAGAGGCCCCCAACACTTATGACCGGTTCTCTCTTGCTGTACTATTTCTCGACACCCCCCTTACACTACTTACAATCCTGTTTCAGAAGATCTTTTATTTCAATCAATACTTGGAAACACCGTTGTAGTTCGCACTGTCTCGGTGACTGTATAATTTTCAGAGATAGTATTCGTCGAACTCTGCAGTTACACAGCATTAGCCCCTTTTCACCATATTACAACACCACACCAAGAAGTAGTTACACATACCACTCTCCCAAGCCATACCGGAACTGATAGCGTCGTCGTCGATGTTGTCTCCGGCAACGCAGAAGTAATGAGACACGAGCATCCCCATGTAAGGAACCAGCCATTTGCCCATGCGTAGTCCTAACGTAGATAATTAGGGTAATAGGAGATCGAGCGCTTCCTGAGCGCGGCGCCATTCGTGGCAAGAGGTACCGGTGCAGCAGTTATCATGGCATTGCGGGGCTTGGGCGCTTCGGTTTGGGGCGTGAGGGACTGCTTCTGGGGTTCACGCTCAGTCTAAGACGGTTTAATTAGCGACTTGTTTCACACAACTCAAGATTGAGGGGTTTATTGGAAAGAATGTTGTGAAACCCACAGGTAGGAACTCCGGGCAGTTGCGATCGTACCATCCATTTACACTTGGTGTAGCAAGAGGAGTGGGAGGATGCTCGGCGCGGGTACCATTGATGCCTAGATTCTCTCCGAAAAGAGAGCAGTCAATGATATCGCCACCGGTGCTAGAATTTTCAATGAGGAAGCTGTGGCATGCGCCATCGCCCAGACGTCTCTGATGGCAAGTTTCGACATCGACATATCTGATGGTATCTTGAGGCCATATTTGCCGCATGTCGGTATTGTAGATTGTGTGGCGGAATTCAATACCGCAGACCTGGTTATTTGACGGCTTTGGGCAATAGACAGTGGACGCAGGGTGGCTTTTTCCCCTATTGGTATCTGCAGGATATTCTTCCATGGAAACTAGCGAATGTGCCACTCACTCATAGTCGGTTATGGTTGTAGTGTAATACTCAAATGTGTTCTCCGAAAAGGTGCGAGTTGCTGAATATGTGACAAGAATCGTCGAAGTAAAAGTTTGCTGTAGTAATTCAGAGCAGTATGCGGTTGCAGTATACGTTGTTTCTGTGGGAGGCCTAACGAAGCGGTTAGTGACTTTATGAATGGATAGCTCGTACGACATAACAGTCTACGGGTTCATCATGCTGCTGACTATTGTAGTAATCCATGGTTCCTCCGAACATTCTGCATTTATTAACAGTTTATATCTTTTGAATACGTATTTAATAAGCACAACGCACCTGGTCCTGCACTCCAGGTGCCCAAAAAGCATTCTGGCTGCCATTGTCGGCCACAAATATCATCTCTCTTGACAAGAGTTGCATAATTTTTGGCAAGAGGAGCTTCGGTTATTTGAGCTCCGGGAAAGGCAGATATTAGATGTGCTAGACCTATGTGAATGACGAGGGAAAACATGTTTCCGACGAATGTATGATTTATTCTGACCTCAGTCGCTAATAGAGTTCGTTGATTTTAAAAGAAGAAATTCGTACATCTTTAAAGCCTAAGGAGGAGTATTAATAATACAGCCGCTCGATCAATCACATGTGGGATACCTCCGCATGTCAGCGTGTATAATGGCCCTTCCATGTGTGAACTAAACACTTGAGATGCTCCACCATATTCATTTAGACAACATTTAATTTGCTAGTTCGTGCACTACTCCACCAAGGAAGTTAGTCCAACAGGGAAGTTTTATTTATTCCCCGGCTAAGAACCATAAATAAAGCAGGATAATGTTATACTTGCAGACGGATGAATCCTGCGGGATCACATGGCTAATCAGATGATCTTACACACAAGATTTATAGCCTAGGTAACTGACTACGTTGCATAGTAACCAATAGGGTGATTCTCTCACTTCGACAAGATAGGAAACCTATTAACGCTGTAAACTGGAGCTGCGCCCCAATCCGGAAGAACTTGGACTGATGTCGAGTTGAGGTAGAGATATGATGGGGCTAGGATCTGACCAAGACTTATTTAGCAAGTAATAAAAGTTCTGGTTACCTTATATATTAATTTCCGCATGAAATCTGTCTTATAGGAATTATAGAAATACCAGAGTAAAGACCAGGCATTTCCCCACACTTGTCAGATATTAGCCAGAGTCGGGACGACCCAAGCGATGGCACTACCATAAACACGCCCCCACACTAATTGCCCGCCAAGCCCCAAGCCCCAAGCCCCAAGCCTCCTGGTCGCGCTAAAAAAAAGCTCACTTGTAATCGTTTTCTAATCGCTCCGATAGCAACCAGCGCACCTCACACGACGACATTGACATTGCGCCCACTGCGCCCCTCTGTCAACCATGACCCAGCCCTCTTCCCACCATGCGGCACACCTCGCCGCTACGGCTCTTGTCTCTGGTGCTCTCGTCGCGACTTCTATACTTGCGTTCCAGCGTCTGCGGAGGGAACGCAGGGTCGACGACCTGAAACACTCCATTCCGCCGCCGACTGGGGATGAACTGCCTGATCTCGTCGCGCCGACCCCACAATGGAGTAAAGAAGATGAGAGGAGCGCCGAGCTTGCCGCACGGGCAATTAGGGGTGAGTATGATGACGGTAGGCCTCCCCGCACCTTGTCCTGACACAACAACAGCTGACGAATGAGTAGAGCTCATCCTCGAGCAGCTGGCGCGCAACCGCGTCTTTCTCTCCGACTCCGGCCTCGCCGCCCTACGAAATGCGAAGATAGTTGTCGTAGGCTGTGGTGGTGTTGGCTCACACTGCGCAGCTGCGCTCGCGCGCTCTGGGGCTTCACATATCCGCCTTATCGACTTTGACATGGTGTCTCTGTCGTCGCTGAACCGACATGCGGTTGCAACACTGGCGGATGTTGGGACGCCAAAGGTCGAGTGCCTGCGCCGGCGGCTGCGAGCCGTGACACCTTGGGTGGATTTCGATTGCCGGAATGAAATGTTCAGCGAGAAGGACGCAAATAGGTTACTTAAGGATGCCGAGTTCGTGGTCGATGCGATTGATAATATTGATTCGAAAGTTGGTCTACTGGCGTACTGCCACGAGAAGGGAATACAGGTGGTTAGTTCCATGGGTGCAGGGTGCAAGAGTGATCCAACTAGGATATTTGTGGGGGATATTAGTGCTTCAACTGAAGATCCGCTGTCGCGCTCCACGCGGCGTCGGCTGCGTCTACGAGGTATTGCAAGCGGGATTCCGGTCGTCTTTTCGACCGAGAAGCCAGGCTCCGGAAAGGCGCAGCTACTTCCTCTCTCCGAAGAGGAGTTTGCGAAGGGCAAAGTCGGGGAACTGGCGCCTATGGCCGATTTCCGAGTCAGAATATTGCCCGTACTCGGCACAATGCCAGCAGTATTTGGCTGTACGGCGGCAAACCACGTTATTCTGAAACTTGCGGGATACCCGATGGATAATGTTGAGACGAAGGGGAGGGACAAGCTGTATGAGTCTATTCTAGCGCAGGTGCAGGGCAGCGAGGAGAAGGTTGCCAGAGCGACTATGGGCTGGGGCGCCGAAGACGTGAAGGGCCTCAAGTTACCTCTGACGGCGGGAGATGTGGGATACTTGGTCGAGGAGGTATACCGAGGTCGCAGTGTGATCAGTGGCGTACCGACGAGGTTGGCGCTTGTAAGGTGGCGTGCTCCTGACGGGAAGACGATAAACGAAGGGGAAGGACAGAAGAGTAGCCGCCTACGGTTGGGAGACCTTGTGTGCATGACCAAGGAGGAGGCGAAGGTCCACGAGCGGGATGTGGTGCTTGGAGGAAAGGCAGTAGAGGACATATACGGGAAGGATATTGTAGAGTATGTAGAGTCAAGAATAGAGGAGGACAAAGGGTTCGCGACTTATAGATAGTGGACGTAGGATGGGGTCTCAGGTTATATAGCCGGCATCTCAGTCTTGTATAATACGATGTATACCCGCCATTTACGAGTCTGGTGTTGCCACGCATCAATCAAGTGCTAACTACAGGCTGTGCCTGCCAGTACACAAACTCACAAGCGCCACCTACAATTAACGCTATAACTGTAGCAAAGCTACTTACTATAAGGCACAGCTAGGTGGGTTAAAAACAGTGGTATTTTTTTCGTATAGGTTAGGGTATTTTTTGTATACGGGGGTAAATAAAGGGTAAATTATGATTTGTTGATACGGGATGCTGAGCTACTCAGCGCTATTTAATTAAATAGCGCTGGGGAATGCCAAGAGTACACCAATCGCGATAAGCTTTTACTACATGTGGGGATTGGAGATCTGAGGTGATCGTTTAGTCCTAAATGGATTAGCGGTTTCGTATTGGGAGGGTCTGGACGACTAGAATGCAGGAACGGCGTGGCGCAGCGGCCGGTTGGTCTCAACTTTCACGAACAATTGATCGAGCGGACGGCCTACCGGTTGTTGGCGCCCTTCCTCTCTCTCCCATTCCTCTCACCCCTGATTGCGACTCTCCTTCCCAAATATTCAAACTCCAAAAATATGGAACCTATCCCCGTCATTTAACTGATGTTTCTCGTTTGTGATTGTTATTAACTGCCTCGTTTCCTGGCTATTTGTTCTTGCCCATTCACTGGCGCCGCAGTCATGTTCCTGACTCCAAATCGCCGGTATGTTACCCTTGCTGGTGCCGTTCTTCTGTTGGAATGGACGTGGGTTTTTTTCGGAAGCCCTGGGCAGAAGGACATTCTAGCATCCCTACCCTCCACGCAACATGAAGTGATGAAAGATATCTTTGACTATGGGTTTATCCAGTCCAATGCGCTGAAGGATATATGCGACTCGCTGGAATGGAGCAATGAGTTGATTTTTACATGCGACGACAACTCAGGCAGTGTGGCAGATGTCAAGAACTCGATATTAAACTGCCTTCGGTTTACCATTGCCGCAGGTGGGCGCCTCGTGGTACCCCGCATCATCACCTCCAACACCAACGAGATCACCGACTCTCCCGCTAAACAGACATACTTTGGCTCTATGTTTGACTTGGATCACTTTCTCATGTCCCTCCACCTCTCCTGCCCCCAACTCAATACCTACAAACACGTCGACGACATCCCTCCTCGGGCATGGATGCACGAACCCTTGTCACTGAGACCAGAGGACGTCGTGCCGCCTTTCCCCCCAACAGGCATTCAGAGCCCAGCGACCTGGGGTGCCGAATTTCACAGCTGGCTAAACAGTCAGACTGCCACCCGCGTGCCCGCCAACGGTCTCATTGTTGTCAACCTCGCACACTCTCCGCCGATCTACCCCGTCTCCAGCGACGAAGGCCTCGCACACGAATTTGGCTGGTTCCTCAAGATCCAGCCCGATGCTCGAAGACTCGCCACATCGACCTTCCGCGCCCTACTCGACAAGTACAACATCAAAGCTGCAGACTCCGATGCTATACCTGAGAACGCCTACGTAGGCGCATATTTTGGGCCAAATGCCGCAGCGTTGGACTTGTCGGTCTCAGACACAAGCCATCAGCCCACAACGTCCCCGCAGCGCGTCCTTAATGCAACCATTACGAGCGGCATCGATGTGCTCTACTTCGCTTCTAATGACCCTTCCAGCAGCGAGCAGCTCGTCGCAGCCGCCTCCTCACTCGGAATCCGTGCTGCCACAAAATTCGACCTCCTTCAATCACGGGATGCGGCAGCCTTACAAGCCCTGGGACTAGAGCAGCAGAGGCTGGTGGATTACCTCGTTTTAGGGAGGGCAAGCCAGTTCATGGGTGTAGGGGGCGATGCATTTGGGTGGAGCGTGGCACTGGGGAGGGGAGGGAAGTGGAGAAGGGAGGAGGGCGAGGGAATGGAGGGTGAGCTAATGCGGGATTCATTGAGTCGGATTTATGGGGATGGAAGGGATGATGAGTTTGCAAGTTGTTTGTGGCCATGATGGGATGACAGTGAATGAAGGGCCCAGGTTGATTGTAAATTATTAGCGTTTAGAAGCGGTTGGAGCTGGCATGGTATCTTGGTATGGGTGGTAAGTAGCCCAACCTCATCGATAATAACTATATAGGGGTGTTAAGGTCATATTGCGTAAGGAGCGGAGCAAAAGAATTGCCTTCCAATTAGAGTTAGAATTAGAATCAAACAAGGCAGTTATAAGGGATATTAATAAAGTATAAGCATGCTGTAGCCTAAATGAGGAGAAAACACACACATGAGATTGCGCAATATTTGAGGGTTCATGTGCTTATTATTTACCTATGGGATCTCGAACATCTTTACCCATGCACTCTTACCTACCATTCACATAGCTCAAGGATTTCAAGGAAACCAAGAAATATATAAATATGACAGCCATTACGTAACACGTTGGCCTTCAATTTTTATACCCTTGGAACTTCAAGGTCAGCCAAAGCCTTGGTAGCGCCTTGCTTGGTCATCGGAAACATGCCCATTTAATTTTAGCATTGCAAATGGATTTCCGGCTCCCTGAAGTCATGAACTCGTTGGCTCTGTCATTTCCATAGTACCCAGCCAAAAATAATCAAATCTTCTTCCTCGAACTGTGTTGCTTCTTGTTTTCGGGTGTTGGTAGTGATGACATCGGCTCCATTATTGTCTGGAGACACATAGGTCTGTCTTGGAGTGAGCGCGACGTTGTTTTCACCTGGAGAGTGGTTTAGGTCCATTGGCCCTTGATCAAGCTCCGTAGGATGAGCCTTCAACCAAGGAGTATAATCCTTCAGTGGGGACAGTAACTCGAGGTTGTTTTCTTTGCTCTTCGATATTGGGACAGAACCCTTCCGTGGAGTATCTAGGCCTGTGTTACTTGCATTGGGATGCGGTTTCGCTTTCTGGATGCTTAGGACATGGCCGCGTTGATGTGCTTCATTTGACCTTGCTATCACGGAGGTGTCAGCTTGTCCACGAGTTTGGCTCTTTGTCTGTGCTGATCCAATGGCTTTAGGTGAATCGTCGATGCTACGTTGGGAGTTGGGTGCGAACACGAGCGGTAAATGCGTCGCCTCACGGGCAACTGCAGCATACGTGTCCGGAATTGAACTTGGCCTTGATGGAACCGGGGGGGGATTCTCATGGAGTTGATGAATAAAACCCCCCAGGGTATTTATGATTCGTTGAGGAGCTTCGCTTGGGGACCGTTTTTGTTCTTTCCGGCGGGAGATATCTGGTGTTCTATGGAGTGCAGCAGCGATAGAACGCCCTGGTGCCCTGGCACCGTTTGAAACGTCCACGGGTTGATGGATGTCTCGAATAACAAAGGCCTTGCTAGGGGATTGCTTCATAGATTGACCTTCATTGCCATTAGATCCCCATGAAAGGTATGGCTCATATCTCAACATTTCCCGACAACTCTGACTGGAGAGAATGAACTGCTGGGTATAAAATAGTAGGACCAGAGGAATCATAGGCAGTAACAGGTAATACTAGCAGCGAGGGGTCTTTGGTAGCATTATCATGACGTGTATTTCCACAAGGACAAGCGCATGGGTCGGAGCAACGCATTATGCAGGTGTGGGAGGCATTGCAATTAATTGCCTTTGTGCATGGCTCTTTGCAGACTAGATCCTCGTGCGCGAATCTATACTAGTTAGTATTATCATGGATACTAATAAGATCGGGGAATCTCACGAATGACAAGTATATCTGCATTTATGACCACAGGGCATCACACCAATGCATTTAACTCCGCAGCCACCAGTTAAATTTTCTAGCTCCACCGAAGTTTCAATAATCGTTTCAGTCGAGTGAGTAGAGCACACAATAGGAAATCCAGAATTGATATCAAAGCGCCCTTGTAATTTCATGGTCATCATGACAGAGAACCAAAAGTCGTAGCTTTCGGCTTCTGAACGAAGAAGATTGATACAGTTGCCAAAGACATACATGCCACGCCGTGCACGGGATAGGGCGACAACTGCGCGATTCTTATTCTCAAGGAATCCAATGGTCCCATGTGTATTGCTACGGACGAGTGACAGTAATATAACGTCATTCTCCTCGCCTTGGTACGAGTCAACAGTGAATACGTTGAATGGCCCACGAACCGCGAGATTTGGAACTCTCCGTAGTAATGTGAGGAGTCGCTTGCGCTGGCCGTTGTAAAACGTCAAAACCGTTATTTTCGAGGCCTCCATACCATTCAACACCAGGTAGTTAAAGAACGCGACAATCATGTTCGCCTCCTCAACATTGTACGTGCTTTGTGCGTCATCTCTACTCTCTATCCAAGTATGGTGGAAGCAGTATGAGTCCCGGCCTCCCATTCCGGGGATCGGTGGGCGAATGCGCCGATCAAACACTGAAGAATGATCTTCTAAGCCTTTGTATAATGGGCTCAAAAGCTCTCGTAGGTCTGAAATCATCCGGCGCTGTTTGTTCAGCATAGTGAACTCAACTCCGTTATTTACCAACCGCTCAAACAGCGATACGCTGAGATTATACGGATGTCTCTCAAGATGTGAAACGTTGCAATGCGCCTGAAGTTGTTGATGGTCACCAACAAGAATAAGGTGGTTTAAACTCTCGAACATGGCAGCTAGAATCGTTCCCTCCAAAGTCTCTGCTGCCTCTTCAACGAGAAGGGTTCGCGGCTTTAGACATGCGAGCAACCCTCGATATTTCGAAAGACCGGTTGTGGTACACCCAATCAACTTAATACCTGTCTTTCGAATAAAAGTAGCATCGCCCTGCCATCTTGCAATCTTGAGGTTGTTTACCGCTCTGGAATAATCGGTCATATGTTGTCGAAAACTAGCCAGGTATTCTTTGGTAGCAGCATCCTTTAGATATTGGTAAACTGTGCCACGATCCTCTTCATCAATATCCCAAAGATTTGTCGTCGTGCGGAGAATTCCTTCGATTTGAATATTTGAGCGTGCCCCGCCGTTCCTGCCAACGAAATTTCGTCGATATGCCACATATCTGCCCTTTAGCGCCTCAACATCGTCTTCGTCCTTTGACTTCCGACCCTCAAGTTCTGCCTCATTAAGAGTTTCATACTCATAGTCATCCTCATCTTCATCATATTCAAATCCGTTATTGCTGAGAGGGCATCGCTTGGGTGGTATCTGCTGATTGAGACCAAGCCATGAATACAAAAGGCCGCCAACATCGGCGCTTGCATCCACCCATTCATCATCGTTAAGTGAGTCATGCTGTTCCTGAGTTATGAGATTTAGCTTGCGAAAAACGCTGGCTTCGTCAGCACCTTGGTCATTCATATCTATGATATCATGGATAATCTCCTCTGAAATGTGGTGAAGTGCATCCTGGGCATTCCTTATCTTAAAGGAAACATTGGATACCCCGCTTGGAACTTGGCTTCGAAGCCTATACAGTGTCCTCGATTGGATGATTTCGTTGGCCTCACTGGATCTTCCCCCGAGTCGAAGAAAGTCGGGCTCAAAAGGCTCAATCAGATTTAATAACTGGTCGATTGCATGATTTGTTTGGGCAGAAACCAAGATCGGGGGATCCCCAAGTTTCCAGTTGTTCAGCATGATCCTTAATGCCGTTATAGATACAAATGTCTTTCCTAAATGCGATGTAATTATTAGCTTTGCATGAATTGGTTAACTCCGGGGGATCTATGTACCTGTTCCTGGAGGACCTTGTATTATTGCCACCTTCTTGCAGAGTATTCTACGCACAGCGGCCATTTGAGAGGTGTCTAACTGAGAACCTTCAAGAGTAGGCCACTGGCCCAAAATGTCGACATCTTCAAGAATACCTGCATCGGAATCCTCACTGACAAGTCTTTCATGAATTACCTCAGTGGGTAGTAGTGCAGTCAGATTCATACGAGGCTGTTTTTTAACATCCACAGGTGGGCCCACTGTCTTTTTCAGTTCTATCAGATGTTCTGCCATGGGAAAACTTGATTGGTTAGGAATACGACTGTGAAGAACAGGTAAGCACTTACGTCTCTGACATCAACTTTTGCATTGCAACAAGCATATGCCTACTGGCTTCAAAATATCCAGATTTGGCTTCCACCATCACATACTCCTCCGTTGGATCAAACTGTGATTCCTCAGCGCTGGACCAGAATATGTCGATCTGTGGTGGATCTTGTTCCACCCCTGCTAATGGACGGGCGGCGACAACTGCGGTGATGCAAATAGTTCTAAATTTGTCTTGCACAGGACTGAGGGCGACCATGGTGCCTTGCTGGAGGCGACTGGATTGAGGCCAGCGAATACGTTTACCAACGCGCTCTATAGAGAATTCTATACGAGCAGCAGCACCCATATTTGCAAACGTATATCCCACAATAAAGACCTGTCCATCATAAGCCTATGTTTGAAAACTAAATAAAAATAGAGGCATCTTACATTTGTATAGATAGAGGTGGTCGGAAGGTCAGTTGTCTCTGGGTTATCTTTATAGGAACGGATCGAATCTCGTAATGGATTTATGGCATCGTACCGAAGGAGTTGATATTGAGAGCCGATGTAAGCTTCTTTGCTTTCCCGGGGGCCCTCCAGAATATTTTCCGGTAAAGGTTCTGCTTGGATGGCGCTGTTTGGAAAGTTTAAATTCATCTCTTTGCCAGAGGGAATCTCTGGAAGTTGCCTCCATGCCTCTAGGGGATGTTCACCGTGAAGTTGATAAGGTCGTGTTATGTGTTCGCGTAGTATCGGCTCAAAGTCTGCGGCAGATACACGCGGGAAAACAACTCTCACCTTGATTAACACATTGTTAGCATATAGGCATATTTTGCAACATGGTGCGATTATCTTACAGGCGAAGCAGGCTTGAAGTTTGCTTCCCGCCGAGAAAGTTCGCCCTTTAACATAGGCATCCTGTTGCAAAGAGCATATAAATGGATACCATCAGAATCATAATCCCACTGCTTGTCGATAAACTGGCAGTAAGTTAAGTCCTCATATTCGAACGGAGGGGAAGTTTATAACTACCTTGAAACCAAGCAGAGAATATAGTCAGTACTTCTTGGTAAAATCTGCGAGATGCCAGCAACTGCGTCGCCTGAATTAATGGCAAAGAACTGCCAAAGAACTAGCAAACAAAACACATTGGCAGTCTCAATGCCTTAAAGTTTACTACAAAAAATGTGTAGATTTGTTTTTGTAACAGTGAAATGTTAACTAGAGATGAGTGTTGAGTGCAGCAACGAAGGAGAAGCGTAGTGAGCTGTGGACCAGGTTTGCCCAGCCTATCAAGTTTGAGCAGAGAGTTGTTTCTGCCGAGACATGGCAAACTGAAACAAACAGTACAGCAAACAACAATAAAGCACCAACTGTGAATATCAAATTAATTTGTGGGCAATATCATTCGACGATGATGATGACAAAAATGCGATGAGAGACACCTTATCACAGCAGAGACTACAGCCGTCAAAAGCATATATCCTATACACTACTCACGGTGTATATGCAGCAGAATATGCTTTGAAAGATATCATTAAAATCCAAATGAATGAAAATAGCTGTCTGTCATCCTTATCTCAAAGTGAAATAATGCCTCTATAACTTCTTATGGGGCGATGGAGAGAAAATATAGGCATAATTTGAACACTATTAGTAATTGTAGCTAGAACAAGGCATTGTCGTATAACAAACAGATTAGAAGATGTGCCAAATATTACAACGTTGATCCGTAGAGTTGAGACATAATTCAGTAATTATTATTATACAAACCCATGGAGGTCGTAGACAAGGAGGGTTTTTCATATGGTGAACAAACATTAAGTTCCTTGATGCTGTTACTGTCGCTTACTAATCTCACGCATAATCTAACCACGAAAAGGCGGTGACAGACGGCAGATTTTGCCAAGACTTGATAGATATGCAACCTTTGGGGCATACAGCTTCACGAATTGCCATTTACGCCGCACACGACCCCATGTTTGCGACTTACAATACTGTGCCTCAGCTACTTCGAAAACTATGGCTTTGAGTAACTAAATGCATGCGATTTTAACTAGATTTCGACGTCCACCTCCGATTCCTACGACTTCTCCTGGACACCAGCCCTTCGCAATCGGCCGAACAGAATATTGCTCTGCATCCCTGTTAAGGTCTTTAGTTTATATCATTGAATGAGACGCGTTATATTTTTTTATTGGATGAGTGGGCGAAAGTTATAGGGGTAGAATGGCCTTCGCGATTGATGATGATGACAGAGGTATACCACGCCCGGTCCCGCCCAGGAGAGCGCGAATGTTGACCCCTTGTAGCGTCCGGAGCAAGCTCCGACAACGACCAAGATGAATTGATGGAGGATATTGGGTCGCCTCCGATTGATGAGTTGGAAGCGGATGTTGACGGCGAAGGAGACGCGCTAGGGGAACAGGAGGACGAGGACGAGGACGACGATAATGATGATGACGATCAAGAAGAGACGCAAGACCAACGCCCGGAATCTCCAAAGTTACTGCAATCGCAGCCAGAACAAGCTAGTCTTCCTAATACGGACGAGAGCTCAGATGAGCTACCCAATGGACAATTATATACAAATGGGGCAACAGACCCGACTTCACATGTACAGTCTAGTGAGATCCCAGCAACTGGTTCTCCAAAACAGACATCCATACCGCCGTTACCAAACCTACGTCCGTCGATACGTCCCGAGGCACTTACGGCATCTTTATATGACATTGTCCCAACAATGGCAGCCCCACAAGCTACCTCGATTAATGCGATTACTGCTACCCCAGACATGCGCTATTGGTTTACTGGAGGTTCTGACTGCTACGTTCGGAAATATGACGGGGCAGCCACTGTCAACGGGAAGACTTTGTTGACGGTCGCACAGCGTCATCCATTCGTGGATACAGTTACAAAAGCCGGGGTACTGATGAGCTATTGGGAGAACGAAGAGCCTATCTCGAAACCAGGCGACGAACCAGCATTGTCACCAGTGTACTCGCTCGCCGTGCAATCGGAAGCTCTCTGGCTGCTCTCCGGTCTTGAATCCGGGTGTATTAATTTACAGTCTGTGCGGCATGACGAGGGAAAGAGAATAGCATTTCTCCAAAAGCACACATCTGCCGTATCGGTGCTAAGTCTTGCCTCGGACGAGAAATCTGTTCTGTCGGGCAGCTGGGATAAAAATATCTTGGACTGGGACCTGAATACAGGGCAAGTTAAGCGGGCTTTTACTGGGAGCGGTGGTCAAATCTCAGCAATTGAAATTCGTCCAGCATCCAGTCTGCCAGTTCCCGAAGAATTGGGCGAGCCTGCTGCATTCAGTGCAACGTTTTCTAGTAACAATGCTGATAAGCCGACAACAAACGGTTTCATACCAAATGGTGTGGTTACAAACGGAGCTACCAATTCCATTGATGGCCCAGGGGACGCGGCTGGTTCGCCGGTTGAGACTAATTCACTCTTTGGTGATACAGACTCATTATTTGGTGATGGTGATGGGGGTGGCGCCCCTTCGGGGGGAAACTTTGCGGCAGACGACGACGATGAGTTTAGCAAAGCCATCGGCGGTATTGACCAGCAAGACCAACATGACCAGCTTGACAGCCAAGCTGACACGGCGATGGAAGAAGCGACAATACTTGGAGCTGGAAACGAAGACTCGGTACCACCACCTCCGGCCGAGGCTGCATCAGAGTCATTTGATACAGAACTGTTAAAAGAGGAACAAGCTACCAGCCCCCGCCAACTTACCAATGGCTTACCACATGCCGAAGAAGCAGTTGAAGCTGCAGAGAAATCCGAAACCATAGCATCAACCCAAGATGCAGTTGCCACATCCGACTCAACCTTTCTGGCTGCTGCCGTCGACGGCACCCTGCAGGTTTGGGATCGACGAATGCCAAATCCAGTTGCAAAGATCCCGAATAGACAAGGTGTTCCACCATGGTGCATGGCTGCATGCTGGAGCCCAGATGGGAATTATATATATGCAGGAAGGAGAAACGGAACAGTGGAAGAGTTCAGTTTACACAAGGGCCTCAAAGGCCCGGAAAGGACATTCAAGTTTCCCGCTGGTAGCGGAGCCGTTAGCGCGGTTAGAGCGATGCCTAACGGAAGGCATCTAATATGGTTTGTCTTCCCCGTCTATCCGCGCAGAATTGGCTGGGGTTTGTTACTGATTGATTGCAGCGCGTCTCATGATATTTTGAGATTGTATGACTTGAAGCAAACAGAAGCAGTCAAGCATTCTACAGTTCCGTTCCTGATTGTTCCTGGGCCCCCAAGAGCTGGCGTTATTAGTGCGTTGCACATCGACCCTACTTGTAGGTATATGCTGTCAACTGCTGGCAATAGAGGGTGGGAAGGGAGCTCTACAGAAGTGTTAATAGGCTATGAAATCGGCATTGTCCCTTGATTTTCTGATGTTAGCACTGTTTAATCGTCAACCGGTCCTAATCTCTCTGGAGAGAGATCGGGGATATTGGAGTCATTACCGTGCAGGAGTTATTCGAAAAAAGTGGGCATGATGGAGTAGGGGTATGCGTTTGCGGCATTTTAAGCGGTCACTGTACTGTCCAGTAGCCAAATGGTCACGCTGGGAGGCTGTTGATGGTGTTAAGCGTGTCCCAGTTATAGTGGAGCACATCTAGGAACCTGGATTACTGCTTATTTTGGCCTTGATCTAGTCGTGTTTGTGCTACTGGATAGAGTTAAATATATCTGAAAATAGAGGCACGATTGGGAGGAGGTAATTAGTCGGTGGCGCATAAGTAGGATACCCACAACGATACAATATGTTCTTATGTTAAAATGCACGAGGGCTTGTTATTTAATCTAGAATAGCATTTTGAAACGAATATACTAATTATTCGTAATGTCTTCAAAGATATTTGACGATCTAGATCTCCAACACAGACAACTCCCTATCGCCGAGGCTCGCCAATCCCACAGTCCTTCCCCGCTACCCCACCAAACACCCCGCATTTCGATGCCGCGGCCCCCGTCACATGTGGACCCCCGTAAATATCTATATTCCAAGGTGGCATATATCACTGTTATTAGTTCTACACTGCAAAATATTATTACTCCTAGCCCAAATCTAAACTATTGGATATGTCGTTCGCAAACATAAGCGAGGCTTTGGAGGCATTTCCAACTCTCCCACCTTTCCCCACTGATATCCCCACGGCACCACTTCTACGACTTTCTCTCTCCGAATTGGGGAAGTCTGAGTCCGAGTCAACTTCTCTTTTTACGGCTTCTAAGGACCTTGGATTCTTCTATCTTGATTTAAGAGGCGACCAGCTCGGTGATACGCTCCTCGAGGAATCGGGCCGATTATTTGACGTCTCTAAAGCGCTGTTTGAGGAAGGGTCCGAAGAGTTAGAGAAGTTCGACTACAGTGGACAGGGGAGCTATTACGGTTATAAAGGTGTGGGGAAAAAGGTGGTGGATGTGAAAGGTACGAAGGACAGAAATGAATTCTACAATGTCAGTTCTAGTTGCTCAGTGTCTATTCCTTTGATAGCGACGGAGGTAGTCTCTACATGCGCTAACAAGCTGTATAGGCTGGAAAAGACGACTTCTTAGACCAGTCTCCCACACCGTTCGCGCACCCAGCAACGCTTATGAAGGACAAGCCCCTGCTCACCTCATATACGACCCACGCGCATGAGCTTCTCACCAGAATCCTGAACCACTTGAATACTCACCTCGGCGTCCCCGCCTCCACGCTCTCTCACCTCCACGACTCCTCTCTGATCTCTGGCGACCACATCCGATTCATCCGTGCTCCGCCCCAGCCACCCTCCGACCTCGCAACTGCTCTTGGTGCACACACGGACTTCGGGTCCCTGACGCTACTCTTCAACCGTGTCGGCGGCCTGCAGGTTCTCCTTCCCACAACAAATACATGGACCTACGTACGTCCGATCCCTGGTCACGCAATTATTAACCTAGGTGATGCGCTGGTTAAGTTGTCAGGCGGCTTGTTGCGGAGCAATATACATCGTGTTGTAGCGCCCCCGGGAGAGCAGTCTACAAGTACGAGGTACAGCCTTGTGTATTTTATGAGACCAGGGGATGACGTACCAATGAAGAGACTAGAAGGGGGTGTTGTTCCACGGCTAGCAGAGGGCGAGATCGACGAAGATGTCACGAGTAAGGAGTGGATTAGTGATAAGGCGATGGCGGGGAGAGTTGGAGCGACGATGGAAGAGGAGAAGTATAAGAAGAGAATTACAAACAAAGCAGAGTTTGGGCTTGCAGCCAGGGAGGAACTGACTTAGATATGCCGGTTGGGGNCTCACTGCCTGATGGGGCATATATATTTTATAGAATTGGCGGCCGTAGATTTATTGGCAGTCACGACATTCATACCAACAAAACAAACTTAGTGAATTAAGTCAGTATTACTAAAAAATGAAGGATCATCAATAAGCAACAAGGGCTTGCAAGTTGAGTCACGATAATTAAATCAGCGGGATGTATTTTTTTTGCTTAGTTATTGTCTCCTGGTGATTTGCTATGAGTACATGTGAGCGCTGCTCATCAAGAAGCTTGAAAACAATCACTTCGGGTGCACTTGCTAAATTTAGCATAGCCTGCGGACAACATGCCCCACATTGTGTTGGCTCGCGATAGAGATCTGTCGCCGATAAGGAAGCGATTGTTAGTGGGGTGATGAGGGGATAAAATGAAGAGTCACGAAGGATCAATTGTGCAGATGAGTCTAAGAGTTTCTACCTGAAAGGCCGCAAAGGATAAATTCTGTTGAAAGGTCCGAGTTTTCCTACCCGCAAGATTATTGTGTGACGAATTACTTTATATTCTCCTCCTCCCCGTATCTCAACTCATTCCTTCTCTGTACCTTCTCGTTCAATCCAAGCTATAGTGGCTGCCCCTAATCTACATACTACATTCGCTATTCCACCATCTAATGGCTCCGAAACATAACCTCCAATACCCCAAGGGGCCCCAGAACACCTTGAACAGGTACAGTGATCGAGGTCAGCCATTCCAACCCTCTACTCATCTCTTTATCAAATTCTAAACGACCACAGGGAGCTATGACCTTGAAACCGTCCATAAAATTGTCAACAGCACCCCTGTTCTCCATGTTTCCTTCCAGCCTGATCCATCCGACCCCTTTCCAGCTATCCTCCCAATGATTGGCCAGATGGGATCATTTGCACGCCCATCCTCCTCCATCTCCGACGCTCTCGATTGCTATCTCCATGGATATGTCTCCTCGCGGGTTATGAATGTCTCACGCGCTACCATCGCCTCTGGCAAGCCTGGGCTCCCCATCTGCATCGCTGCTACAAAGGTCGACGGGCTCGTTCTCTCCCTCACGCCAAACAGTCACTCATATAACTATCGTTCGGCTGTGCTCTTTGGGCACGCGGTTCCGGTCACGGATACCGAAGAGAAGGAATGGGCCATGGAGTTGATCACCAACAGTGTCGTTCCACAGCGTTATGAGAACACACGCATTCCACCAATTCCGGCTGAGATGCAAAGCACACAGATCCTACGCGTGAAGATCGATTCGGCAAGCAGCAAGGTCAGGGACTGGATTCCATCGGACTCTGCCGAGGACATAGCCAACAAGGAAGTCGTGGATAAGGTGTGGGTCGGTGTCGTCCCGGTTTATGAAGCGTATGGAGAGCCTATTCCAAGCCCACTCAATAAAGTTGAGAAAGTGCCTGAGTATGTGGAGGAGTTTTTGAAGGAATCTAACGAGGAGGGATTGGCGTATGCCACAGCTGCAGGGAAAAGGCCTGTCCCAGTAAAAACTAGAGTTAATCACGATGATTGAGTTATTGTAGTCTTCAGCGGCGGAGCTTGATGGGGAAATTTAATGGTAGCAATATAATTTTCCTGTCACCAAATATATTGTTCCCAATGATCCATACACGATGAAGCGAGATTCCCCGTGATAAATAGCGCGATAAATAAACCTTTGAACTACAGTGACTATAATAATTATACTTCAATTCCCTTGGCATATTTGAGGTTCATGAGCACCCCATAACACGTGACTAATTCGTGAGTTTTTGGGCGAACTGCCCCAGTACATCTTCGCTCATCACACACATACTACATACAAAACATATAGATTACGCAGCTGCCGCGATGACTAGATTATTGCCAGGCCAGGTTAAAAGGGTGGCTATTATCGGGGCTGGCCCTTCCGGTCTCGCTGCCGCCAAGTTAATCTCTCGTCTCCTCAATTGGAATGGCGCTGACTTGGTATAGATATCTCAATGCTGAGAAATCCATCTCTCATGTCACCATTTACGAGCAACGAGCAAGCCCCGGTGGTGTTTGGAATGCTACCCCGTCTCTCATCTCGCCATCATATTCCATACCCCAGACCACACCAGACACCGCTCCAGTTGTGCCGGTGAAGGGAGACGGAGAGGATGGCCAGGAGGCAACCTGGGACTTTCAAAGTGCCGTATATGATTACCTCGAGGCTAATATCCCAAAGCCGCTTATGAATTATACGGATCTCAGATTTCAGGACCAGACGCCACTCTTTCCATCACATGGAGCTGTCAATAAGTATTTAGACGCCTATGCGGATGACATACGGGGCCAGATTCGATTTGGGACTCAAGTCCTTGACATTCAGCGTGATCGCCATGGCATAAAAGAAGGCGATGAAGCGACTATATGGCACGTAAAGAGTAAGACTGTCGGCACGGATGAGGAAGAGACATCAGTCTTCGATTCTGTTGTCGTGGCAAATGGACATTACGACTGCGCCTTCATTCCTAACATTAAGGGTGTACAAGATTGGCATCGCGCTTATCCGGACGCAGTTATACATTCGAAGAATTATAAGCGACCCGAAAACTACGAAGGAAAGAAGGTTGTCGTCGTTGGAGCAGGGGTATCAGGCGTTGATATCGCAAACCAGATTGCACCGCACGCACAATACCCCCTGTTACTCTCAAGACGCGCAGAGAAAGGATCTTCTTCTCCTCTGGCACCCGAGAAGACATCCATTGAAGACGTATCAGAAATCGAAGAATTCGTGGCCGATGATTGCACTATTCGCTTTATAGATGGTAGGATAGAGACTGGCGTCGACTCTGTGATATTTTGCACTGGGTATCTGTATTCATATCCCTTTCTTCAAAATATGGAACCAGCAGTTGTTACAACGGGATATCGAACGGAGAATCTGTATTTGCATATGTTCTACCACCCGGAACCGACGCTCTCATTCCTGTGCCTGCCAATACGCATTATTCCGTTTATTATTGCCGAGGTGCAAAGTGCGCTTGTGGCACGGTTTTTAGCTGGAAGACTTACGCTTCCTTCTCTGTTGGAACGGACAGAATGGGAGGGCCGACTCCTTCAGGAGAAGGGTTCGGGCAAGGCGTTTCACTTTATGGGATTTCCGGAGGATGCTCATTATATAGATGAGTTAGTTAGCATGGTAGAGAAGGCAGGTGGGGAAGACGAGGGGTTAGGGAAGAAGGTACAGCGATGGGACAGAAAGTCTCTTTGGATTCGAGAAAACTCGGGAAAGATAGTGGCGGCTGTTAGAGGGTTAGAACCTGAAGCCAGAGAGAAGATTAAAACGTTGGAAGACGCGGGCTTTAGTTACGAAGGAGATACCGACTAGAAAAGGTGTGTTGATATTTGAAGTGTCCCATGGACGCTTAGAGCAACCATAATCGAAGTTAAAGCGTCCAATCCCTTAAGGCTGCAATCAATGGCCTGGTTACTCATAAATAAAACAACCGGGATAAATTATATTACTTTTAATTGCTGGAATCATTCTTGAGTTACAGACTTTTAGGTGGCATGAGTACTTTAAGATCTCACTTTCCACGTGCCACTGGACGAATAACCCATGTCATACTCGTCATCACCCCACCAAAATAAACAGCGAAGCTTTTCCGGATCACGCATACATTTTGCAAACCCAATCTACCATATGCGAGCTGCCCACGAGCTGCCAATAGTTTTGTCATATGGAACCTAGAAATGGAGATATAGGTACTGTAGCCGATGGCATGGCCTGGACATCGCCATCCATTGTCAACAGCGGAGATACCGCAGAATCAAGAAGCTTGCAATTTGTCACATTTACGAATTTTGATCAGACAACAACTGCAGAAACGAAAAAGAGAGTTCGTAGCCATGCTCAACGCCGAGTTCAGGATAGGAGGCGCCAGGAGAAGAGGGAAGAGATTGCTAAGGCTATCTTGCCATCTTCAAACGCAGATGCACCCGGAAACTCCGCTATAGGCCCATGCCGCTTAGGCTCTGGTCGCTCGGATCCATTCACATTGTATCCCATTGAGATGAACTTGCGAGCTCACGAATTATTTGACCACTGTATGTAAGAACTAACCAATCGGAATTACACTGACTGATAAAAGTGCACGGAAATACATGTCCCATGTTTAAGACATTAAACAACATCGGATTCTTCAAGACGGTTCTTGATGAAGCTGCATTCCGTCAGCTTCTTTGCACGTCGTCAGCGCATATGACGAGACTACGAGATGGGACTGAAAACCCAGAAGCTATTATTCTATCCACGCAGGCCATTCAGTCGGTTAATAATAGAATTACTGATCCGGTGTTGGCCATTAGCGATGGAGTTCTGATTACCATTCTTGCATTTGCATGCCATGCCGTGAGGAGATTGACACCTTAAAACTCTATGGCAGGCTAACCATATTTAGGTGATGTTCAACGATATTAAAGGTACAATTACGCACTTCAAGGGCATGGAAGCAATAATCCAACGGAGGGGTGGCTTGCAATTTGTCATGAATAATCCAGTGCTACGTACAATGATATTTTGGTATGGCCCCTACCTAAATGCTCATCCGTTGCTAAGAATATAGGGTCGATGTCAATGCCGCATTCTTACAGGGCCAAATCCCACGATTTCCTACTCCATACGATATACTGCCTCGTGTGTGCGCTAACGAAGCTGCCTCTGTTTCTGGGTCCCCACTACTACAAGCCTGTACCACGAATGAAACCATCTCTGCCATTCACGATCTCCTTGTCTTAAACCAATATATGGTGAACAAAGCAGTAGCAGGGGATCTATGGAACAATGCTGTATTTGCAGGATTGTACATAGTTCCACTGCTTAGCAAACTGCTAACTATTCGGCATACTGCCTTTGGCGCAACTCTTGCAAAAGAAGAATCCTGCAGGATCGGTGCTCTTCTATACCTCTCTGGCATCCGACGCAGGTTTGGTATGGCACTTACAACAGACATTCATGTCCAAAACCTGAAGTACGCCTTATCGGAAGACATTAACACAGACCTGATCCTCCCATGGCTCCTCGTAGTTGGGGGAACCCAAGCTGTCGACCTCGAAGTTCGAGAATGGTTTGTCTCTACAACTGCAAATCTACTTTTACGCCTCCAATGCAACTCTTTGAATGAGCTAATGGCAGCTGTGCGAGATGTTCTATGGGTAGAAGGAATTCTGGAAGCGGAATGCCGCCAATTCTACGTGGATGTTGCTGCTGAAGCTTGGAACAAACATGGATATTTATTTTCATAAAAAGAAGGAAGTTATCTTGATGTTCAGCTTTTCCCAACCACCACCACCATCTTACCCCCAGCATGGCTTTGATCCATCACCTTATGAGCCTCTGTAATTTCGTCAAACTTAAACACTCTCACCGGGTTTGCTTTATAGCGCCCTTCCGCAACCTCACTTGCAATTTTCTGCAGCGGCACATCCGAAAGCGGAAACCCAGGCTCCCCGAAGACAAAGCTTCCAAAGAAGCTGAAATGCACACCACTCGGCATCTGTAGTAGGGGATTGAAGTCCGGAATGGGATCGAGACCTCCAAGAAAGCCAGCCAGACAGAGACGGCCGCCTCGTTTCAAGGTCGCCAGTGAGTCGAGTAGCACGCTATTCCCCACGAGCTCCAGCACAGCGTCAATGCTCCTTGTTTCCGGCAATCTCTTCGACAGCTCAGGGCCTTCCATCTCTACACGCTCCACCCCCAACGCCATTAGCATTGGAGTCTGATCTAGATTCCGAGTTGTTGCGATGACTTTTGCCCCAGCGTTCACCGCCAATTTTATTGCAGCCTGGCCGAAGGAGGATGTTCCGCCGCGCACAAGCAGGAGTTGGCCACTCGATAGCTCTAGATTTCGAAATATGCAAGTCCAGGCAGTCGCATATGTTTCTGGAATTACTGCAAGGTTCTCCCAGCTCAACGAACTGTCGATAGATGCCACATTCCCAACTCGCACACGTGTGTACTCGGCGTAGCTTCCAGGGATAGTCCGACCCATCCCTCCCATTACTGCTGCTACCTTTGCTCCAATGGAAAATTCACCACCAGGGCATGAATGAACGATTCCGACGCACTCGATGCCGCTTACTTCTGCTATCTCGTTCCATCACCCTTTTCACATATACATCTCGGCATGGTTCAAACCGAATGCCCGGATCTCGATAACGACATGGCCCGGTAGCGATTCGGGAATGGGGAAGTCTTTGATAATATAGGTGGAAGGTTTTCCTGGGTTGGATAGAATAATCGACTTCATGTTGTGAAAGTGGTACTTCGGATTTGAATGGTTTGTGTATATGGTGCCAAGCCTATGATAAGCAGCGCTGAACCTATAGCAACTGTAAATATGACAGCTCTTTCCAATTTTCTGGATGAAGTGGCCTTTATGTTGATAAAAATGATTGAATATTATCATTATGGGGCTTACAAATGATAATTGATGACGCTGTCATTTTAAAACCTAAGGTGGAGGTAAGATCACATGGTACCAGTACCAAGTTAAAACCATGGATGTTCAAGGTGCACATTTTCCAAATACGGCTACTGTCATTAAAAGGTAATGCTATAGTAACTCACGTAGTGATAGAATCTTTCAGATTCTGACAGAAGGTAGACTTTACCTTAGTGTTTGTTGTCTTGTGCCTTTGGCTTGGCGACTACTGGGGGGTGTCTGTGACACAGTACAGGTTCGGGAATCCTACGCATTACAGTCACACAGCCACTTTCATCGCAAGGCAATGTCAGAGAAACTCTCGTGATCATGGAATGGTTTGGTTTCTGATAGAAGGCAGCCCTTGGTTCGTAGTCTATCGTCTCGATCCGTTGTCTCAGTGTCTTACCTCAGAGGTGCGGGGATCTTACTCATTTTCTTGCTTATTTCGAAGATAATGTAAAAACTATACCAATACTGTTAATATGCGCAGCTATGTATGACAGTGCATAATCCCCTGCTGTATCAACTGAGATTCTTAATATGTCGAAGTTGTTGTCATCAAATCGGTGATCCACCACGGACCCTGGGGATCAATCTGTAGCTCCACTTTTCCCGCCCCGACCCTTGGCGCGCCAATGCACGACAAGGAAGCACATTATACATTTATGGCTTAGCGCGCTTTCCAACCAACACCAACAGCCTTCCACGGATCTTCAGTCCCTCTCATCCCCAACTCCGGAGATAATATTTGATTTCAAGGCTGCCACCATGTGGCTTATTTCACAGAATTTTGGGGAATACAATGATCTGGATGCATTTGATTACTGCATCAATTTTATGCGACAGGATTTGTAATGGGCCAACTTATTTCACCGTATGGTGACATCTTATATCAGCGACGATGTGTGTCTATAAATGAATGGTAGTTCCCCGAATCCTTTTCTTGTAACCCAGTCATCACAACACAGAATACGATTAACAGGATACAATATAATTCAATATGTCTGACACAAAAATATCAACCATCACCGCCGACGGCGTGAACGTTTTCTATCGCAGCGCTGGCTCTGCCTCGGACCCAGTAATCCTACTACTTCATGGATTTCCATCTTCATCACACATGTTTCGCAACCTTATCCCTCTACTTTCAAAGCAATATCACGTCATCGCACCTGATTTCCCTGGATTCGGATTCACGGATGTGCCGGCAGACCGAAACTACAAGTACACCTTTGCGAATCTCACGCAGACTACCGAGGCATTCCTGGATGCTCTGAAGATCCCGAAATTCGCCGTCTATATCTTTGACTACGGGGCGCCAGTTGCCTTTCGCCTTGCCCTCAACCGCCCCAAAGCTGTCACAGCAATTGTCGCCCAAAATGGCAATGCCTACGAAGAGGGTCTCGGGAAGGACTTCTGGGCGCCAATGCAGGCGTACTGGGAATCTGGCAGCCAGGAAGACAGGGTCAAAATCGACACCGCGATGCTGAACTTTGATGCCACAAAATGGCAGTACACCTTTGGTTCTCCACACCCGGACTCTATTTTGCCGGAGAGTTATTATCTTGATAGTGCACTGCTAGAGAGACCAGGCAACCACGGTATTCAACTGGACCTTCTGTACGATTACAGAACCAATGTTGCACTATATCCCCGCTTCCACCAGTATTTGGAGGCATCAGGTGTTCCAGTGCTTGCTGTGTGGGGTAAAAATGATCCTGCATTTATTGCACCGGGCGCAGAAGCTTATAAGCAGCATGTGAAGGATATTGAGATACACTACTTGGACGCTGGGCATTTTGCTCTGGAAACAAATGAAAGGGAAGTTTCAAAACTGATGGCAAGTTTCCTCAAGAAGCATCATATTTAGCTTCAAACCAGTTAATGGATTATTGTTTTGTGTTACGAACGTTTTCAAAGTAAGAATATAAGGATTGAATATAAATATATGCCTTGCCACTGAGCCCATCTTTTGTTTGCCCGACTCTGTTGGACATTATTAGAGTTATATTTAATTTATCACAAATCTCAATGTTGTTATGCACTTATTTATCGCAACTACCCAATACAGTTTGGTATATGATAGTCACAATCTAGCCGTACCTTCAATATGCCTTGGGGTTGTAGCCCTTATTCTATTTGCGTCGTCCAGCAGTCGGATAGATCTCTTCGGCTCTCTCAAAGTGTCTTGTAGGTTGTTCAAGGTTGTAAGGGTGGACGACAGCACCCTTCATCTTCCTATTTGCATCCGTGATTTTCGAGTCGAACCCTTACTGACGGGGGGGCCACGATAATCGCTCCTAATCTGCCCCTTGGCATTCTGTGCATAATATGGATAGACCTTCGACACATATTCGTAGTATGGCCCTCCTCTTTCCGGAAATAGCGGTTTCCCCTGTGGATTCCTACCCAAGTTCTTATATATGTGTGGGTATTTCTTGCCAGAATACCCAATATTCACTGGCGGTGCTTGGCCAAATGGAGTTCGAGACTGGAATGCCGGCTTATATGGGATCCCTGGCCTCCTTCATCGTTATCAATCTTGTTAATGATATTGGCCTAGTTACGTTTTAGCTATAGTTAAAAGCATTACGAAGTACCTATATAAAAGAATATAGAAAAATTGCAGCGTTCATACCACTAGTTTTCTCGTAGGGCTATCCGGTGTTATGAAGCACATATCTCAAGATTATGAGAAAGGCAAAAAGTATCAGAGAGACGCTAGACTTAAGGACGATTTCGAAATACATATCAAATGTCACGAGATACTGGTGCTGGAAATGAATTTCAAATAAATGAAAAGAGTTAGTGGTCTTTTAGTTGCCTGGGTGCCCTATTTCTCAATATATAATTGCTTCCTACGAATACATGTATATTGCGACTTCCAACACATGGAAAAGCCAACATAGGCTCTCTACGTATGAAATAGATATAAGCGCTTGGAAGTAATATGGCCATACTTATGCCACCTTGGGCCTTGGTGAGGATAAGCTTAGATTGGTAGGATCCCGTCCCAAAAGTTTCGGGGGTCATTTTATTCCGATGAAATACACAGGGTTATATTTGTAGGAATTATTTATTTCAGTTACAATAAATATCACATTTTCTGCTCCCCTGAAGTCTAGCTGCCAGGGGATACTTTTGGGGCCACGTATCTACCACGCGTGATACTACACATTGTAAACTAAGAACGCTGTAATAACCGCCGCCCCCCTTGATTTGTGTCGTTTAGGGCTGAGGCCATTTAGCGCTAGATTTGAAGTTCTCATTGGCGCTCTATATAGCCCAACTCGGGATAAGTAGCCACAGCCACAGTTGACTTTTATCACGCGGTTATACCCGCTGCTATACGCGGTGTTTCACGCTCAAAGGTGGGGTGTAGTTGCTCGAATACACTACAAATGAAAGCCTACTTTTTATCGGCGGTATCTAAATATCCGGTATCTAAATATCGTTCCGACCTACAATATTACAATATATGGCATCTGCTCCTGTGCTAAAACTTGAATACTTCTCTCGCATCGAAGCCTCCTCTTCATTACTCTTAGTTTTCGGTCTCGCTGCTATTCCATTAACTATCCATCGTCCCACATTCCAGTCATCTATTCATCATCATGACCACTCTGAAACTCAACATCGACTTATTAAAATTCCCTGATTCAGGTGATGCAGAGAAGTCGACGCCTAAAACGTCAATATCAAGTATACTATCATCGGTCAAACCAAAACCAAAGTCCTTGCCATCTGACCTAAATATTCTGAAGGAATATGATCCATTTGAGTACAGGGTTTTTCTCATAGTTGAAGACTTCTTCAGCCCAGCAGCAAGATATCTGTTCAAGAAGCGGCCGACCGCGTCGTCGAAATTTTCCCTGCTGGGCATCTTAGCATGACCGCTGACAACACAGTCTGTCTCGAATGTGCCGAGCAAATTCCTTATGCACACCCCTCACATTTAAAGCTTGTCTGGCTACTATGGGTGATAGGGCGAAGCGGGAAACGGGTTGTAAACAATGGGTGGAAGGCACGTATTTCAGGTCTATAACAAAATGCAGCAATTAACACAGCTATAGAAGATTCCCGAAGCCATTCACAGCTTTTATCAGCGGTTGGGAGAAGATATCACAGACGCTAGAATGGACCCTGATGATGACGATACTACCCCAGAGAGATTCGTCAATTTTCACTCGTTTTTGGCCCATCTTATGAACTCAGGCATGTGGCTTGCAATACCAGGGGATGCTCTACAAACGATGCGGCGTGCCTTCGAAGAAAGCCACGAGAAGGAGAGCACCGCAATTCAGGATACTTGGGTTATGGCAGCGGCGCAGTGGATATTATGGAGCGGCCAGGTCCTTCTTGAGTCATTACTTTTGCCGTATCACGATGATGGAACCATTAGTGATGAAAATGACGTTATTGAGAAGTGGCATGTCTGGAAGTATGAGTTTCGGAAGGTTGCATGGGGCAGAATGCAGGGGAATTGCAACAAAGGCGGCAGATATTATGGAGGCGCTTGAGAAAGGATTGTTATTTTAGGATCTTTGTTGCTATTTGGTTGTTTTGGGGCAGTTCTTGTCGCGCGGCTAAGGTTTCATGGCCTCGCATCTCTGGCCCAATGTTGGTGTGGCTGGCATTAGTTCCAAGGCGCAATATTTTTAGCTACCACTGTCGTCCACCTTAACTATCCAGTGAGTTCACCAGTTAAATAATTATCTGCTCTTACACCCACTCTCATTACTTTACATAAAGTTCGTGATATATTGGTTCCTTTCACCTCAATAATATTTTGACGCATTCAACTCTTTTTGATTATCCTTCTTGGTATAACCATGGCAGAATTAGAGTTTCATATAAAGGAGTTGAAATGTACAGGAGTATATACCGGCAACGAAGACCAGTCAAATCGAAGAACGCGGTTGTCGAGCCTTTCATCGCTTTTCAAGTCAAAGCCAACGCCGGAACATGACTCTTACACCCCTGAAGGATATAACCCAATTGACTACAAAATATTCTTTGTGCTTCAAGACTTTCTACAGCCCAACAGTACCGTTTCGCCAATCAATGCTGCTGAGAGTATTTTAAACGTATTTCCATACAAATATCCGGACCTCAGGCAACTCATATCAGTCTGTTTTGAAATTGCAGAACAAATTCCTTATCATCACCCATCACAAGTAAAACTAGTAATGCTTCTATGGATTGTCGGGCAGAGTGCATATCATTTTGAAAAGCCACGACAGAAGGTTTGTGCAGCTTCAGCGGTCATATATTGAAAACTATGGGACTAACCTCCGGACAGGATCCACCCGAGGGCTCTTCCCATCACTGTATAAGAGAGTTCTACGGACGCGTAGCTGAAGCCACTATTGAGTACCGATTTGATCCCAGCACCGGTGATGCGGACCCTGCACGTTATGTAAACTATCAAGCGTTCTTATCACTCATTATGGATGGAGGTTTTTGGGTTCCTACGACGAGGGCTGTGCTCTATGTTATGAGTTGTACATTCAAAGAGAGTCATGAGAAAGAGACCTCTGATATCCGTGACGCGTGGATTATGGGTGCAGCTCAATGGATTCTCTGGAGTGGGCACTCTCTGTTCAAACTACATTTGGCTCCAATTGGCAAAATGAGGCACAAAGGAACTCCGATTCAGAATATCGACGTAGTTGTAACTACAACGCCAATAACCTTGGACATATGGCAAGCATGGACAAGTGAATTTCGAAAAGCTGCAGAGACTGATAAGTTTGGGGAAGAGTGTAGGGATATGGCTAAGAGAGCAGCTGACTTGATGGAGGCACTAGAGAAAGCTATGTTGAAGTAAACATTTTATGATTTGGCTGCCTGGATCTTTATTTCATTCGAATAGATTTTATTAGTCCGTTGAAACCACATCTGAGCAAGCCGAAGATCACTCCCTATTGAGCTCCGTCCTTTTCTTCTTGACCTCTGGTCTTACCATGGCTAAGATATTCTCAATAATTATCTCGTCTTCTTCATACATCTTTCACATATTAGCAACTTAACGTGAACGGAAAGGTTTGTAGAGAAGGCTGAGTGTCAATGTAATTACCAATCGCCCGTGCTTCACAGCAATGTGGCAAAGCACAGCGGTTGTTCAGTATGATGACGACCAGAGTACTCCTGCAGTCTAAATACTCGAGTATTATGTGGGAGGCTCACGTGTAGCTTTGCAAACTATGAACTGACACCTGCATTTTGAGCTTTCAATGCCTCTCTACAAATTATGTGTTCTCGGGTCCTGAGTGATTTACAAGAAAATGAAAGAACTGAGTGATCAGGAGAATTCATTTCGTTTACACTTCCTGTTACAATTTGTAGAAAAGATAGAACCTTAGTGATTGGTAGGAAAATGGAAGAACTGAGCAATTAGGAGAATTCATTTCATTTACACTTTCTGTTACAATTTATAGAATAGAACCTGAGCGATCTATAAGAGAATAGAAGAACCAAGTAATCAGAATAATTCATTTTATTTACAGTTTCTATTACAATTCACAGAACAGATAGAACCTGAGTGTTTGTCAACTTCTTGGTAATTATTATGCATGCTGGTCCCTTTTCAGAGTTTGGGTAGTACCAGCACCTGCCGATGCTACGGATGCCAGCAATGAATTTGATATATTTATCAAGTGAAAGCAATGGTTCCACCTCCAAACAACTATCACTAATATAAAGCATGAAACAATATTTATTCGTGATACCTATTTAAGGGTGGTAATAAATTGTATGACCCAATGTACCACTATGTATTCCCCGTTACTCCACGTCTTCGAAAACTTTAGCTACACCATAAGCATCTATATTCCCACTTGTCCCAGTCAGAAGACATTAGTATTTGAATCTCCACCAGCGTTTATCCACGCTATTTCGTCCACTGCAATTCCTCAATATGCACCATGGTCCACAAATTGTCCAGTAGAGACCCAACCAAAGCACAACTTAGCAAATAGCTATAATGTCGTAAATCCCACATATCGTCTTGTCTAGATTAATTTTGCCATGATTCTCTACTGAAAGCTCGAGTAGCTCCTTTGATGGCCCACAGCAGCACCCTCTGAACGGTGTATTATGATATCCATTTGCTTCTGAACTCCCCATAATGACTCCACATTCCCACGCATCATGATACTCACTCGGCTATCAGTGGGCTCTATTTTGCTGCGCAAAATTTGGCCACTTTCGGCCCTGTCCCACCGATGGGCGAGCGCTTCGTTGGGCGAAGTGAAACCGAGAGAGTAGCCGCGAGCGGTTGGTGATTTAGAGCGCAAGTATGGATTGGGTGTGGTCCTCCGTGGGGCCTGGCCTAGACAAGCTCGGATAATGTTGTCGAGGAACGGCTTCAGGGATGGGAGACAAGCACAGATTAGGCCCACATTAGCCTCAATCACAGACCAATTTGTCGCTGGAATAGGGTCGTCTAGGCTCTATGTTAGAGAAGAGAGAGAAGAATGTTTGAGGAGACATACATGTACGATCCTTGCCTGCCGAAGAGGCGAGTGTGGTTAATCTGACGATGGTGGCAATGCACACGCTATATTTGGTATTAGCATAGAAAGAAAACCATGACTAGAAATACGGCCCAAAGCAAAGACACCAATTAGGGCAAGCTTATGCCTAAGTTTTAATGATAACGAAGCAAGGCTTGGGATGGGGAGGACGAGAATATACACATCTGTTGTAATTTGTATCGCAGAGTAGGATTGCCACCAAGGAGCACTTCGTATACAGTGGCCTCCTTCGACACTCCTGTCCCAAAAATATGACACTGGGTGACATTGCCATATTGTCCCTGCAATGAATGTGATGCCGGTTGCGCTTGCGACGGCCAGGCCGACCCAGGTGAAAACTCGAAAGGTTTTAGAGGGAAAAATGCGCAGGTAAAATAGCAACAGCGAGATTTTGCTAAAGGTGACAACAAGTTTGTAAAAGATCTGGGCAAGATAGAACCACTAGAGCAAAGTTAAGATTGGAATAATGCATTTTCAGGCGAGGAAGGGTGCCGACTTTCAGAGCGATAGCTGCCTGGTCTGTCTCTCGCATGTTCGCCATAGCCATTGATAACCGCCTCGATTTCTGCAATGGCTAAGATAAGGGAAAAGACCTGTATAGTTTATGTCAATACTGGCTTCGTTTCCAGGTCGATAGAACCAACTAGTCCGAAGAGGATGCTATAATCATCCCACCATAGCCGGAAGGCCGCCCCTCTTATAAGTCTGGTGCTGATACGTGCGCCGACAGTAATACCGGCGAGGACGATAGTGGTAATAGATATGATAAAGAGCTGGATCCCACGCCTTTCTGACTCACCAAGAGTCATGCGGAGATCAACCAAGGGCCCAGGGCCAAATATTTCAAACATTTCGACTGCCGAGGGAATACATCGTGGGGCGGATTTCAGGTGTATTTACACAAAAGTCTTGGAGATCATTACCTTGAATATTTCCATTGGGATCACAGCATATTGTATTCCCCATGCGGCATGCTAACGTTTATTCGACTCGCATTGACACGCATTGACGTGAAGGCGGGTAAGAGTAGCTCAAGGAGCATATTTGCCATGCCATCGGTCATGCAGGCGAGCTCCGAAGCCTAGGTTGCACAATAAGAATCACAAATATGTCACGCCGGCGATCCATCCCATTTGAGAACTTCACACATCGAAGTCGGCGGCTAGCTTATGGGACATAGAATTTTCCGTCGATTGTAACACTCCCACGGAATGGAATGGTATCCACGGAGAACACCAAGGCATATCTACTCTAGCCTAGGCTTATTGTTTGTACCCAAGCCGTTGAGATCCATAGGCAGTTGGTGCCATATTGAATTTGACATTTGGTCCGGCCTTGTTAAACCTCTTTTGGGTTAGGCGACGGTATGGAATCTGTTTAGGAAGGCGGCAAACAGTGGATCCTTTGGAACGGCAGTAATAGTGTAGAGGGCATGATCTATACTTAAGTCCAAAGTACTATCGCGCATGGACATATTCAGATTTAGCTTGTGCATTCTAAAAGAGGTCAGTGCGGAAGTTTTCCGAGCACCTAAGTTGCCGATTTTAGTCTCCTCCGAAATCTATGCTGAATGAGGGCCTTGTGATGCACAGCACAGACAGCACGGACAGTACAACAACGACGAGTATATACTTACAGTAGGGCAAATGTCATAGTGGAACAAGCACCGTAGTTCATGCACTTATCGCCATGTAGCGTTTAATAGTTTATAGATCGTGGAGCGTGGATCGGAAACCATTGCAAGCAATCAGAACTGATAAGTGGCCGCTTTGATAGCATACTAACGGCTGTAGCGTCACGTTATATATATGTATTATATACACCGGGTTAGGTACTATGTCCACTTTAACAACCAAAAAGACCACATAGTACTATTGGGCCGTACTTACGTACCCCTTCTCTTCTGTACAGAGCGTTTGATAATATAGTAGGGGGGGTTGATTCCTTTCCTGGCTAGTCAGGCACGGAGCTACCGTCGAAAATTATGTCTTGCCCGCAGTATACCCTGGACACCTTATAGTTGGGGGACATTCTGCAAGAAACCAGATCGAGGTTTCTGAGTACTTGGGGATTCGATATGCCCATCCTGCGACTGGCAAGCGCCTATTCCAGCCACCAGTTGCCTTGCGGTCAGAAAAGGCCGTCGACGCTTTCAACTACTCCCCCGCGTGTCCATTCACGCCATCCCCACCTATGGCATATCCTAACAAGAGCACCACCTTCGATAGAATCTATGAGAAATTCCTCGGGGGAGGGAACAAAAAAATCTCGGAGGATTTCCTATCTTTGAACATCTAGACCAATAAACCTGAGCCTGCCAAGCTGAAGTTAGTAGTATTCTTTTTTTCGCGTAGGGCGATTTGCCACCGGAACCGCAAACATTTCGCACTATGAGGGCCAATATGTCGCTGACTCCGGCGAAGTCGTCACGGTATCAATCAAGTTCGTTCCCCTGCATGGCTCCGTGGTCTCCGGTAACGACAAACCATAGCTACCGCATGCATGCTCTAGGATTTTCCGGGGCCCCTGGACTAACTCAAAACACCGGAATCCTAGACCAGCGCATGACACTTAAATAGGTTCGAGACAACATCAAAGCCTTTGGCAGGAATCCAAAACGAATCATGCTCGTGGCTTATCAGCCGACTATCACACATACGCATGGCCAGATGATCCAATAGCAACAAGCATCTTCTCTATCCCACGCACTCCTTCTAGCGTCCAAGCACAAACACCCGACCAGAGCAGCCAATACTGATACAACTTGATCACAGATAGTGGGTTGCCCGGTATCTTGGATGCCATACCATGCATTCAGAAACGCCCATGGCAGATGCTCCTTGTAGGGATCGAAAGGCTACCATACGTACCAACGATCGCAGCACATCGACGTCAATTCTAGGAGATTGCCAACGAAGTCACTATTTCTCGGACACTGTTTCTCGGACTTCGCCGGCCATGGCCGGGCGGGCAAGTTTTTTAAAGTTGTCAGTATAGCTGTTTCAAGATGACTCAAGAAACCTTATTAGCACAATACAGCCATATCTAGTTGGTAACGGCGACCATGAGGCCGGATTCTACAAGCTCGCAGCATTTGCAACCAAGCACTGCCTCACCAAAAAGGTAATGGGATATGTTCAGTCTCGAAGGATTTACCTGTGCCAGCCGGTTAGCTGCCGAGAATAGACTTCGGAATGGAATTGCCATGTACCGATATCGCAACTTTGGTGACTGAGTAACCTGCGATTGTACCCCGGCCGTGGCGTGTACCACGGAGCTAATTTTAATATGTGGCATGGCGTGGGCCAGGATGTCAGTGGGGAGCCTAATTCAGAACCCAAGGACAAGATAAGCGCATATATGATGAAGGCCATGATGCGTTTGCCACAAACCCCGAAGATGACCTGAGCAAGATGGAATGGCCAAAGTACACAGACCCTGTACGTGATCGGTTGAAACGGTAGCTTTACTCAGCCTATTGTCAGATTTGTCTCGTAAGTTCTAGGCAGAATGGATGGTGTAGAAAGCTGCTGATGGAATGTAGCGAAAATTTTAGTGCGGTTGGAAGCAAGCTTTCCCTCGCCTTATGTGTACTATCCGCCATGCCTAACTTTTAATGGAGACACAGAGTTTCCTCAGGGAACCATGTAAGCAAGGCCCAAATGAGGTTGTTGATATATTAGGCATCATGTGGAGGACCGCACCCGATGAATTTTCCTGTTAATACCCAGGGTAGCAACGCATAGCTATAAGGATAGACATAGTGACCGAAGGTTAAACCTGGATAACTGGGTTATGAAGGACGTGCACATAATTTAGGAATATGAACTGGCACATGACAGATTAAAACCGTTGAAATAGTTCCTTCTGTACAATATATGGTAGCACAGGCTCCCACAGTCTATGTAGGGAGCTCAACCATACCTGACCCAAAAGACTAACAATGCCCGAAGAATGTACAAGCCCAATATCATGTAACCTCTAAAATTGACCATTGACGCCATTGCCCATGTGATAGCCCCCTAATGGCTAGTATACGTCTCGCTCGTGCACATCTTGTACTCTGGGCACCATTTAAGGATGTCATCCATACTACCTGCCTGCCACACATTCGCCTGATGGTATCCAAGCGGCTCCTCAGCCCAGATAGTCTCCACGGCGAATTGGCTAGCCACCTCCTGAGTCGGGAAATGCGCATTCCTCTCATTCATCTTGGCATAGAACCATTGGTCTTCATAATCCACGTTCGGCCCATCCTTATACTTTCCATTCTTCTCCTTCCTGTCCTCCGCCCACGACTCCTTAGCCACGATTTCCAGGATCAGAGGTACGTTGCGTATCGATAACCCGCCATTATACCCCGCGCCAAGGCCCTCTCGAACCGGCGCGCCAATGAAATCATATTCCAAGAATTCGTCCACCGTACGGCGCGAGTTGGCGCAGATGATGGAGTCGGACTGGAACATCAGGACACGCTCTGCAGGCACCAGCTGCTCCCAGAACCACGGCTTCGAGAAGAATGCCGATACTGAGGAGTGCTCCTTGAAGGTCTCAGTCTCCGGAAGGAGGACAAAGGATATGCTCTTATCGGCAATTTTTCGCTCAAAGGCCGCGGATGTGGTGAGATTCACCATGGCAGCTTGGGTGGTGAAGATCTTGATAGGCCATGTTGGGCCGAGGACGGACGAGAAGTGGAGGATGAGGGGGACGAGATTGGGTGATGCGCGCGTTTCCATCAAGGCTGCAACCTTATTCGAGGATGGGGAACTTTTGTCTGCTGAGCCATGGTATATTTGCGAGGCTGAAGAAAGATTCGAGTCGCGGGCTGAGAAAAGCACGAGCAGCGCGATGATGGAGATCACGATGAGGAGGATGACGCGGCGCATAATTGCGACGTTTGGCTTACCCCCAAACGCGGTGGCTATAGATTTCTCTGGGATAAGACGTCAATAGGAGACCTTCCAACTACAAATTCTGGTGTCGATGAAAGCAGACATACCCAGTTTGTCGGTGGTTTGCGCCGAGAACGAATATAATTCCACGACTTTTTTGAACCACGAGATTACACGATGTCATTCAGGAGAACCAAGGCTGACAGCGAGCCTCACTCATTTGTTGGAGCTATGCAAGCTTATGTAATACTTTTGTGGGGTAAATTGTCAGGGGTACAAGTGTACAAGCCCACAAGCCTAACATTGACCAACAACATTACATCTTATAGGCACAGTCAGACTTTGAGTATGGATTTGGGCTATATATTTGAAGATAAATGTATTATTTAGTTTCATATCCCTTCACGTCTACTAGGGCAAATTCCATCCTATGCGGACTGACTCCGGCACATCCCCTCCCGTCTCCCCCTCACATGGCTGCTATTACCAAGCTATTCTTGCCAAAAATCCCTTTGGCCAAGTTCTTACTATGAGCTTCCTGATTTCATCCATCATGAGAATTCCTAGAGCCAAGGGCAAAGGAATGAACCAGAACTCGATTGGCACTCTTTCCGTCCCGAAGATTCTTTGAATTCCTGGCTGCTCCGTCACAAAAATTGCAATTGCCAAGCTCATAACCATACCAGCGAGCAACCATGGGTTTCTCCTCTTCTTCCGGATAGGATCTGCCTGAAGAATTGAGAGCCGCTTGTTGCGGATGCTAAGGATATTACCCCATTGCAAAAACACAAGAGTAACAAAGTACACGCTCTGCCCAACAGTATTGAAGTGTACCAGTTCGGCTGCGGTATAGCCATAGAAACCATCTGAGTAGCGCTCGAAGGATAGGGCGAGTGCATGAAAGGGAATACCCGCATGCTTATACATGTATAAGAAGAACATACTATGCGCGCAAACCGTCTCCATGACACCAACAAAGAGGTAGCTTTGAACGTATATCTTGACGTTGATTAAATGATCTCTCTTAGCTTTCCGAGGTGGAAGCTCAAGCAGGTCAAATTCCTCTTGCTCCATAATGAGGGCAAGCGAAAGGAAGAGATCCGTAAAGACGCAGATTATTATCATGAGGAATGTCGAAAGTGGGAGCGGAAACCCAAAGTAGACATTCATCAGAACTGGCCAGATCTCAGACCAAGAACCCGCAGGTAGAAGGTAACTGATAATCTTTTGCAGGTTTTGGAATACCAAGCGTCCAAGACGAATGGCATCAATTATTGAATCGAACTTGTCAAGGAGTACGAGGTCAGCCGCTTCCAGGGCAACATCGCTACCAGTTACCACTGCGATTCCAACATCAGCAGCCCTCAAAGCAGGTGCATCGTTGACACCATCGCCAGTAACGGCGACAATATTATCGCGTAGCTTGAACTCTTTCACAATACGGAGCTTCTGCTCAGGGCTTGTCCGCGCGAAAACAACTTCTTCGTATTTGCAGACTAAATCCCAATCTTCTTCGTTGAGTTTTGATATCGAAGGCCCTTCAAGTAGTAGGCTGGTTTGCGTCCAGTCTCGGGCTACTTCGTTCTCTGGAATATCGGTATACCCGTTCTTGATATTATGAAAGGTGTCGGGATCCCCTTCATGGGTGAATATCCCTATATCGCGGGCAATCGCAGAGGCAGTTAGACCAAAGTCGCCTGTTACCATGAAAAACCTTATACCAGCACGACGACACGCCGCAACCGTCGCTGCGGTCTCTTTGCGGGGAGGGTCGGTTATTCCAAGAACACCAATTATGGTAAGATCATTAATGCCGCTGCCTTGAATTTCGTTCATGAAGGCGTTGGATCCGAGAGTCTCGCGGGGGGTGATATGGCGTTGGCATAGCAGTATCACACGTTGACCACTTCTCGAAAGATTCTCCTGCAATGCCAGAAACTGAGCCTGGGATTCTAGATCGAATGGCTTAATGCTCTTGCTTTCATAAGACCAGAAGCTTGTGCAGTGGGGCTGGAGGACGTCTGGGGCTCCTTTTACTAGCATGAGAAATTGTGGTTTGTCTCCCGTCGAACTGGTCTTGTGTAGCGTAAGCATCCATTTACTTTTCGAGTTGAAGGGTATTTGGAAGACTCTCGGGCTCTCGTCATTGATAGATTCACTGCATCCACTTCTTGCTGCTTCTGCGAATTTGAGAACCGCTCCATCGGTGGCATTACCCTGGGTAGCTCGGTCCATAACTGGTTGATTCTTTGTCAGGGGGTCAAAAGTCGCGTCGTTGCAGAGAACTGAAGCACGATGGAGCTCCTTCAACGGAGCTGAATTTCCTTCCGAAAGTGCAGAAAACGCCTCAGCAGCAGTAAGACGACCGTCTAGAAACCCTACGGTTGCTACAACCATCTTATTCTCTGTCAATGTGCCTGTTTTGTCAGAGCACATGACGTTAACACACCCGAGAGTCTCAACGGTAGACAACCCTTTGGGGAGGATGTCACTGTTTTTCATCTTTCGAGCAATAATCATCATGGTCAGAGCGACTCCAACTGGCATTCCTTCTGGGATAAAAGCAACCACACAACCCATGGCGTTGTTAAGCATGCTGATGAGACTCATGTACGTTGGGTGCTTTACGCGCAACCAGCCAACCCAAGTGAAAATGATAGCGCTTGCCAGAACAACGGTGAAGGCGACGATAATCAAAACAAAGCGGTGGATCTCGCGCTGGATAAGAGTCGGTTCGTCTTTCACGGCGTTTGTGGCTTTTGCAATTCGTCCCATGACAGCGTTGCCGCCGGTGAGGACAACAACACCTGTTGCGCTGCCATTGGTAACCATTGTGCCCATCAATGCCACGTTTCGAGTTTCAAGGAAGTTCATGTCCGTCATATCGATAGCTCCTTCAATTTCGTCGGACTCTCCTGTCAACATTGAACGATCAAAACGCACATCACCCGATGTGGTCAGAAGACGTATGTCCGCTGGAACTTTGTTGCCGATGCTAATCCTAATAATGTCTCCGACAACGACATCTGCGGAAGGAACTTTCAGGGGTTGCCCATCACGAATAGCCAAGGTGTCTCCAGGAAGGAGGTTGAGAATTGATTTCATTGTCTTTGCCGTCGACCAGTCTTGAAAGGCGGAGAAAGAGGCTTGGAGAAATATCACAATCATTATAAGGATTGCTAACCCGAGATTATAGGCAGCCGGGTTTGGATTACCCAATGGTCGCCAACAGATGAAGAAAACGATGACGCCAATCCACAATACGGAACAGAAGCCGCCGAAGACATAGAAGGCTATCTTTTTGACATAGTTTTCGCGGCGATGGGGAAAGGCGTTCTTTCCATTTTGTGAGAGTCGAGTTGCTGCCTCGGAAGCACTCAGGCCATTGTCAGGATGAACATTGAGGGCGTTGCACACGTCATCCCCATTGCGTTTATGGTAATCCAAGTGTTCGAAGTAGTCCTTCTCTTCTACTTCCTCATTCTTCTTTTTCTCCTTTCGTCCCTCTAAGAATTTCTTGCTCAGGGTGGGGTCTTCGATTGCCTGAGACTCTGAGATATTGAAGGATAGTGTTCGAAATTCAATTGGAACGCCCTGAACTGCTCGAGTGCGGCTCCTGACACTTGAGATTGAGTCACGACTGATTGAACGGCGGCGACTTCCATTTCGGTTTTTCGAACGCTGGTGTTGTCCCTCTGGACCAAAAGTTATGCGTTTCGCTTTGTCATGATCTGCAGCTTCTAGGTCTTCAGAGCTCGATCGTTCTTCATCTCTCGAGTCCATGGTAACTAAGAGGGTGTCTTCTCAATGTGACCGGGCCAATTCTGTAGATCAGGAAGGAACGTGGAAAAAGGCGGAAAAGATATTAACAAGACTGGTTGATGACGACTGTGGGCTCTCTTTATCACCATGGGCTCTGATATGAGGCATATTTATCGACAGCCGCTCGTCCACAGTAAAAACTAGTAAGAAATGGCCGATGTTGAAAATCTACGTAAATTCTCACATTGAATCACTCCCCAAGATGCGACTATTGGATTGAACCCCTCCTGTGGAAAGGGGGGCTGTGTAGGTGCGTTCTTGTTGCGTTCCATGGCGCCGGGAGCGGGCCAAAATGCCTCATGCCCCGACAACCCACGCATAAAAAAAATATGCCTCAACCCGATGACGATCGCGTTTAGTAATTATGCTGGAGCAACATCCACATCCCACTTCGTATCCGTCAGACCAAATTTTATTAGCAATAAGGTCAGACAAGCTCAGCAAGTGGCGCGTGGGAATATACTTGGGATTTGACGTTGCACAGGTTTGGTGAGATCATCCATACCCATACAAATTTCCCAGAGGAACAAATAAATATTTATTACAACACTGTGTATGTCAAGATACATGGTCATTAATATATTGAACATTATCACGACAAAAGTCAAGATCCCTTCATTTTACCTCCCGTGATCGCAACGCCTCTAATGAACCATATGAAACCGAGGCCACGCTACAGAACAATAATATCTCTCACAGACCCCATTTTACACCATATACTGTTTTAGGTAAGTGAAATTGTCCCCCACTTGAGAAAATATCCTCCACTCCAAAACCTAGAGCGCACCCCACGCCGCTAGCGCAAGGTAGGTTGTATAATTCGCTACCGATATCTGTCGGGTGGTAGGTACGTGGCCCTGCAAGTGCCCCCTAGCTTGCCCCCCTGACACCTAAACTAAACTTCAGGGAGCAGACCAGATGGCGTCGTAGCTCAGACTCTGAGCTCGGATAGACCTATGATGGGATCTCAAGATGTGATAACGAGGAATGGCGTCTGTTATTGGTCGTGGTTACACAAGCGACCCGGAAGGGCTGAATATGCATATGCGCGTTTTTCATGGAACCCAAACTCTTCCACGCAGCTGACTCCTACATCATACCATAGCAACATCTTGCCCCATCTCACCGTCTCCGTTTCCAGCAAACGCCACCTCGTCCATCTCCCTTAGCGTATATTCGACAAGGTAGCTTTCGTCGACCAGCTCTTCCATCCGTCTGTAATGCCTCTCAGTATAAGCCTTGAGCGCATCCAAGACTTCTTTCAAGCTCTTCCCTTGCCCCCCCCTGACCTTCATATTCGTAAATCGGCTAGCAGGATAGCTTCTCACTAGTGTCCAAAGGATTGTCTGCGCTACGGGCGCCGTGCGGGCGTTTGTGTTCCAATCTCTCAGGCGGAGTAAAAGGAGAAAAATTTGCTCGTCACTCAGGCTTCCAATTACTTCGTCTACAGCGTGAAGACCACTCAAGGACCCGTCGTCCTTAGCGCCGGTGACAACAGCAGTGAATAATGAAAGGAGGCGCCCAGGATGGTTAAGCTGGAGGGCGAGGGTGATGGCCTCTCGATATGACCCGGCGTGGATGTAATTTTGTAACTCTTGTTCCTGCTCGACAAACTGCGTCGCGGCAGCGGTAGAAGCAGCTTGTGTTGCTGTTGTTGTATCCGTCCAGAACGAAACAGTAGAGTCACCACTACCGGAAACAATAGTGTTTGTTTCTGGGTGCACCGCCAGTGCCCACACTCTGTCTTCGTGGTTGTCAAGCGTACACTCCACCTCCCCACTGCTGGTGTCCCACACTTTTACGAGCCCATCGCCACCAGCGCTTGCAACCTGAACATGCCTTTTATTATTGGCTTCTTGTTTAGGGATATTTAGCCATGCGACTTTAAGGACACTGTTGGTATGTCCTTCGAATGTACGCAGACAGCTGTAATCTGATAGACTCCATAACTTGAGCGTCTTGTCGCCACTGCCTGTGAGAATAAGCCCCTTCCCACCCGCCGAGCCGTTCTCACCAACAATGATCGGTGTGTTCTTTGGCGCAAACTTCACCGACCATACACCACGTCTATGGCCACGAAGGATACCCATCGTCTCACCCTCTTCTACGGACCATATCTTTACCGTGCGGTCCTGGGATGCAGATGCAAACACCTGTCCATTATGGTTGATATCGATGGCGTTAATGTCCTTGTCATGGGCCTTCCTTGTGTAAAGAGCTCTGGGTGCCTTTTGTTGGGCAGCGTGTAAAGCTGCAATATCCCAGCGCTTGATGGTCTGGTCCTGAGACCCAGTCAAAAGGAACTTTGGTGGGTGATTTAGAGGATCATTGTATGCTGTAGAATCCAGTGGCGGGATTGTTCGTGACAGCGCGACGGCACCTATCGATTCTGCGTGCCCGGAAAGCGTGGCATAACAAGTAAAAGAGTTGTTCGCCGGATCGACACGCCACAATCGAGCAGTATTGTCTTTTGCTCCAGTCGCGATCCAGTGTCCAGACCAGTCTATGTCAAGACAAATGATAATATCTTCATGACCATTAAGTTGAGCCACATCTGCTCCAAAATATGTCGAGTCGGACTGGGCGAGAGATACAATGCGGATCTCCTCAGAATTTGTGGCCAAGGCTAGCAATGATCGATCGGGAAGAAGGTAGCCAAGGTCAATAATCTCATCGTGAGTTCCCGAGATGCGCTTTATTTCGGGCAATGCAGCCAATGTCTTCCCTTCAATGTACTCTAGGCCGGATACAGAATGAAGAATGATGACATGGTCAGTGTTGATGGTGAGAATAAATGGGAGACCTTGGTAGTACACGGCCCCAACAATTGCATCACCCTCGTCTCCTGGGGTCTGAGCCGTGGTTACCTCTCCCCCTGATTCCGTCTGCCATACTCGTAGTCGCCCATTCGCTCCAGCAGTGTAAGACAACTTTCCATCTCCAATAAACCCAGCGGCCTCGACCTCCTCCAAAACAGGTGTAACTTTCCTAACCTTCCATGTTTTTGTATCCCACCACATTATTGTCTTATCTCTACTGGCCGATAAGAGAAGATTCTCTTCCGGCGAATAATCCAGCGCTCTAACATCAGAGACATGAGAATCGAGGGTGGAGGCACAATTCCGCTTATATAGATCCCACACTCTAATTTTCCCGTCTTGGCTTCCCGAGGCTAGCCTGAAGCCTCTTGCCAGTTCATTGTCCCCTTTTGCTGCCTCATTAGCGCCATCATCACCGAGCCGGTTTTTCCTGTTCCTGGCTGATATACCAGTCTCTTCGCTGCTATTGGCAGTCGCTAGCTCGAAAAAGTGCAAGGCCGAGATTAAAATATTCGGACCGCGGAATGTGTGTGTAACATATCCGCCTCTAATATCCCAGATTTTCACCGCCCCGTCGGCACTACCGGTGGCTAGCAGTGTGCTTGTTCGGTCCACGGCCAGAACAACAACAGGGGTCGTGTGCGGCTTGAGAGTTCGCACTAGTTCGGTAGTGATAGTATCAGATGAGGAAGGGGAGGGTTTGAGAGCATAGATTCGCATTGATAACGATCGAGAGCAGACGACAAGATGTGACGCAGAAGGTGTCACTACGAGGAACTATTAGCATAAAACTCGAACCGATGGCTGTTTTTGTAGACTCACAAGTTAGTGTCGATATTTCTTCTCCGTCCTGTCACAAAGTTAGCAAATACTGACGGCCATACTACCATTGCAGACGAACCCCTTCAATTCTTGCCAGCTGTTTGCCGGTGTTCAAATCAGTAATCAAGGCATCTTCCCCAAGTGTTGTCGCAAGAAGGCGGCCAGTCTGATCGAGCGCGACACTCCCACCAGTGTATATAGGTTGAATAACCTGCTCAGCCTCAAAGGTCGTCTGGTATGCGGCCTTGGTGGCCATGGTTGAGAACGTCACAACTAGCGTGAGAGGTTGTTAATCGCGATTTGGGTGAAGTAAAATATCTTTGGTGTTCTTGCGACAACCTCAAAAATTTGACGCAGAACAGGGATGATACGGATAAGCTTAATCTTAGCGCCAAACCCCACTCTCGAAACCGCGACCGTGCCTGTGCAGCGTGGGCTTGGACAGTCCACAGCCAACAAATTAATCAACTTTAATACGTCGATATATGGAAATTTATCGCTGGCATCATCATCTATTTCTACAATGGTTAACTGGTAGAGGTGATACGGCATTTGTGCTCGAAGAACATCTCACGATCCTCACGAAACACATCGATCAAAAATGACGCGTCTGGAACCGTTGATCGTTTCCGCACTGGTACGATTGCAACCTTTCACTTTCGCAGGATGGTTTAACATAGAAACCATTCATGCCTTCTGGAAATCTCTAACGATGGCCAGGGCCGCTCGCCATACAATGACGAGCTCATAGTCAATGATGACCTGGGCCAGAGCGATGGGACAGTGCGAACAGGACAACAGTACGATGACCGCGGTAGGCCTATCAATCCCGAGACGACACAACGCACAAAAGACCTAGTCCGGGCATCGAATGAGGTCTTGCAAGCAGCAGGAATCATCGAACCAAATGCAGATTTTAGGGCACGTGACGAAGCTCTGAAGGCTGCTCAAGAGGAGGATTTTGATAAGGCCTTCAGGCGGCGGACAATAGGTGGAGTACTGCTCACGGCTGGTGTCTGGGGAACAAGCGGTCTGAGAAGGAGGACCCTGGTATGCTTTAATGGCCGAGTTTTTATAAGGGGGTCCGCTAATTACTCCAGCTCTATCGGGAATATTCTAACCACCCTCTATTGGACATCATTCGTCTTGAGCGCGTAGACCGTTCCATCCCCCGTATGTTAGGGGCAGGATTGCCAGCCCTGCTGCTAAATAGAGGTATGTACATCAGACGTGCCTGATGAAGATATCCGCTGACACTAAGCCAGCTTTCGGTAACTTTGCGCTTGTGTATGAGCAGATATTCGACATCCAGAATCCATCCACGAAACGAATGTACGCATATGAATTATATCGTGCGGGAAATTACTAACCTTTAATAGAATCGAATATTGCTTCTACCATATCATGTTCCATTACCAGTATTTCGCCACCCTTCAGCAGCTCAACCTTTTCAACCCCCGGCAGCTTGTTCCGACCTTACTCTTCATGATTCCCTTCTCCTCCCAATCTCCCCTCTATCTACCTACATTTCCGGGCACTATTTCTACACCTAATTTGCTATCTTGGTTGAGCTCGATCGGCTTAGTCCTCGCACCCTGTATTCTTCTTGCGACGTGGAAACGCACCACCCAATTACTCTCAAATCTCATTTTCGACCCCCTATACGAGTTTCTGCCTCATCCAGCCAATGCACTCTCTCCATCACCCGAACTACTTGGTACTATCAATGAGTTGCGGCAAGCAATACAAGAACAAGACTACGTCAATCTATCAAACCCACCAAGATTACCAGATCCCAACGGCATTTCCAATAGGTCTGATTACTCCTCCGGCAGTACGGAATCGGATTCAAGTCCAGCGACACATCGGCAAGGCCCTCTATTCCCTGCGTCGCCTGCAACACCAACATCAGACCCGCGCACGCTACGTGCCCTCGAAGGCGAACCACGCTCCCCGCTGCCTCAAGAGCCAGAACTAGACTACTCCCCATCAAGGCGACGTGACTCACTTGCTACTACGACGGACGAGCAAGAGATCACACAGACAACCTTCATTTCTTTCGACGTCGAGGCTACGGACGAACCCGCGGAAGCAATTGGCTCGTACTCGGCTGAACTCCGGAACGCAAACTACGCTGACGAGCCACGGTCGGGCGCCAAAGTCTACAACCTGACAGCTACTTCTCTTCTGCCGGCCCATTTGGCTGCCGATGCGCTCAGTGTTCTCATTGCTGCGGGTTTTACAATGCCCCTCGAGGCTATGGCTGTTAGGGCTATCGGGCAGAGCTGGAGAGGAAAGATGGGTCTACCTGTCGGGGATATGTTCCAGATATTCCTAAGACCTAGATATGGGCTGACATGGAAAGGAGCGGCAAACGTTGCCGCTTTGTTTGTTACGGAGGTGCTAATCACTGGTGTTGTCTGGGGGCTATATTCTGGGGCCGTCACGTTTTGGGATTGGAGGAATGGAGAAGCCGAGGCTAAGGAGAAAGACTCAAAGTAGTTGAGTGGAATTCGGTTATTTTTTGCTCTTCCTTTCTTCCCTAGCTATGCATAGATAAATTCGTACAGTACAAGATACCATTCTAATGACAAAACTCCAAACCATGCGTCGTCTATCTATGCTCGTAACTTCCACCCTGTTGTGACAGCACTCTCCGCCCTTGCCCATCCAGCTGCTATTGTAGCACAAACCAGAAACACACCGACCATTATCGTAGTCTTCTCAAAACTTCGCGTCGCACCACCATACCCGCCGTCGTGAATGAGCGCGCCCGCGATTGGAGTGCCGAAAAGTGTCCCAATACCACGAAGCATATATAACAGCCCGTTAATAGACGCAAAGTTCTGAATGCCGAATTGCTCGGCGATAGCCGTGGGGAAAAGAGCGACGTAGGCTGATGCGGTGACGCTGTAGAGCATGGTGAAAGAGATGAACAAGGCGCGGCGAACAGCGAGGGAAAAGAACATTGTGGAAGGAAGCCAGAAAACGAAGGTCGCAGTCGCTGAGACAAAAGTTGTTAAGAATAGGGCGTTCAGGCGTCCATAGCGGTCTGCCAGCCACCCAAGAACGATCTTCCCGCCAAAGTTACACGCATTGCTTAGAGCAATAAAGTTAGCTCCGGCTGTCTGACTGTATCCCAGTGTCTTTGCATAAGATGAAAAGAAGTAAACGGGTGTGTAATACGCCGCTGCCTGCATAACAGCGGCTGAGGCGTGTGCCATAAATGGTCGGCTCTTCACAATGGGCCAGTTCGCACGCGGTATGTTTAGGCCCTGCCGACGACCTTGTGCTTCCTGTATCCGCTGGGCTTCTGCTGCCGGCTCCCACTTCAAGACTAATGCTGAAGCAGAAATCATAACGAAGGCCATCACTCCAGTTGCTCTGAGAGCATTACGGAAGCCGATTGTCGCATTGAGATATCTGAGTAACGGCGCCCACGCAACACCACCAAGCCCAGTGCCACTCAAGACTATACCCATAGCCAGTCCCCGGCGGCCATTGAACCAACCTGGAGCGACGGTTACTGCAGGTATATAGGACAAGCATGTTGCACAGCCAAGGAGAAGCCCCTGGGTAAGAACAAAGTGCCATAATTTCTGTCCAAAAGACGCAGCAATGTTTGCAACCGCAAATAGAATCCCTCCAATTAGGGAGACAGATCGAGGACTATAAGACTTTGTCCATGCGCTAGCGAACGGTGCTCCGATCGTCATGAGTGAGACGGCGAGAGTGCCGATGAGATCTATCTCGGCCGCACTGGCACTAGCAAACGGCCCATCCATTGTTTCATATAACTCTTGGTAAACACCGAATGCAAAGTTTAGACCACAGCCAGTGAAAGTAAGCATTAGAGATGAGATGACTATTAGTATCTGTTGAGTACGTCGTTGGCTAGCCATGGCAGGCGTTATGTCCAGCACCGAATTTTGTTGGGATGCGATTCTAGAAGGTAACTGTGCCTCTTCGCCGGCATGATCCATAGTATTGACAGATATTTCTTGCGAGCGACCAGTTTGGTCCGATAATGGAACTATTTCTGTGCTGCAGCTACGCTGTGGTAGTGACTCTCGCCGAGGGCCGGCATCGCCGCGAAGCATTTTCGATATGGCTTGCACAGACTGCCTCTAACAGTGCCAAATTGGCGCCACAGAGGGTAAATCGTAATACAAATTAAAAGGGGGCTATTTTATTTCCTAAGCCGACAGTGGAAAATAAACATAAATATGTTTATATGCTCAATTCAAACCGCACCAAGGAGGAGACTCATGCCGTCAATACCCGAACTTGACGACTAAAGGGCGTTAGCGGGGACATGTGAGTCATGTGACAAACACGAGCACCCAACGCGCAATGAAACATCGATAACTAATATGTTTGAATCAGTCGTTATAGTTATTATTTACGTTATAGCTTTAATCGAATCTAAGGCGTTGGGGTTGGTGTCACAACGGACTAAGGATGCTCATCAATCACTATGAATATATAGTTGCAACATCACCGTAATATGAGACAAGAGCGAAAGATCATAGTCATCAAGGTTCACATTGATATTGGTATTATATTATATATTTGGCTTACGCTAATTACTGGAAGTCTGTTTTTAGAATATATGGCTTCCTCTCCTCCAGATCCAAAATCATTTGCCCAAACAGGCCATTAACCCAAGAGAACCTATACCACAGTAGTTAGCAACGATGACCACGGGATATAAGTCAGTCTTACCATTGTCTTGTCCACTTAGAAGAATCGAATGAGTTAATTCCTTCGTGCATAAGGCCTAGGCCATCTGTAGTAGATAGCAATTCGCCCAGAGTCTGCTTTATTTCGGCGTCATCATCCGAAGTCAAAATGCGTATAATACTCGCCATAGGCCAGCCATAGCCAGGCCCCACATGCGGGCCACCAATGCTACTAAATATAGGGCCCTTCATAAAGTACGGATTCGCAGTGCTCAATATAACCTTGCGTGTGTTTTGATATACCTTATTCTTCCTGTCGACGTACCCAATGAATGGCGCAGATAGTAGACTGGGGACGTTGGAGTCGTCCATGATATTCCGGGAACCGTACCCATCAACTTCAAAGGCGTAGATGCGACCATGCACTGGGTCGTTAACTATTCCATGTTTGTTTATGGACTCGCGTAGAGATATCGCCATCTGAGCCATGCGATTGCCAAGAGATTTGTGGCCTGGCAGGGCACTCATAATTTCGGCGGTGGATGCGAGATATGAAGCAAACATCATATTGGAGGGGATCAGGAACTGATAAATAGTAGCATCATCCGAGGGCCTGAAACCAGAACGAATCAACCCTGTGTTTGGAGCGCTGGGGTTACCGAGCCCATCGTTTGCAAAGGTTTCAGTGGCCCGGTTGGTCTGTCGTGTAAATGTATACGGGCTTGTGTTGACACTACCATTCTGGTTGTATGTTGGCTCCATCATAGTCGTCGCAACATCTAGGATAGCATTGATGGCTTCAACCCATTTGTATTTTTTGAAGAAACCGAGATCATTAGTGGCTTTGTAGTAGTTCGACGAAACCTCGAGGAAGGCGGCGAGAGAATCAAGCTCGTATTTACACTCGAATACTGATTGGTTGGTATAAGTTGGGAAGACTCTGTCGTCAGTTGAGGCGCCATTCTCTGCTGGCGGGATGCCAGACTCGACAGGGGGTTGGAACGAGTTGCAATATGGCGATGTTACAAGATACCGGGTTTGGAGATTGATAACGCCACGGTAGAGAGAAGCTATCGAGTTACTGGATGTTGCTGGTTTCAACAGTGGCAAGTAGGATTGCATCTGGTTTGCAGAGTCACGCAACCACATAGCATTTCTAACATTCGTCAATTAGGGACCAATTCAATTTGACAGTCATACCAGCTTACATGTCTCCAGTAATGACGAACGTTAGCTCCTCGTCACTCCCCTCCGCAGTTCCGTGCCATTTTATGGCGGTATCCAGGGTATTTGGGAATGCATTTTGGAATAGATGGAACAGATCAGGGTCACGTATGGTCTTGTTCATCCGGTCAATCGTGTCCTCGACATCTTGGGACTCGAAGGTTCGACACGACGGAGCTGGTCGCTGAGAGGAGAGGTTATATTTCCCCGTCGAATATGGAGCATGATACTCTTTCGCGTAATCTAAATAATCCGGGCATGAGTCGGATATCGAGGCGGCAGCCGTAGCCGCCATAAAACCTGATAAAATCGCAAAGCTGTTCCACATTGTTGCGAGTTTCAAAATAGAGTATGAGGCTATTTTCAAAACGACGGCCGCGGCATTATTGAGGGACAGGGTTATATAACACCACCTGCCCAGACGGATTCCATCTGCACGAGGTCTCTCTCGCTAACAACAACTTTCGTCCCACGGCATATCTCAAAGCGGGGATATACAACGTCGCATCTCTTTAGCTTTTCAACCCCGCAAGTTCAAGGTTTAAAGCTGTGAAGAGTGATCGCCAAAGAGAGGCAGGGTCCTCGGTGGCCAGCGACCTCAACCAACGAGTGCAGCGTTTAATCCATCTCTTATTGGCTAACTCCGCCAAGGTACACCAAGCAATGCCCTCACAGGACGCCATTACGGGTATAATTCCGCATCCGTTGGTTTTTCCAACGGTGCGGGGGAAGGATTAAAGTTGTTGCACCTCATTTGCCATGCGGAATCTCGGTGTTATGTCTGCAAATCCCTTCCCTTCCGATGATTAGGGACGCTGGGGTACTACTCCAACTTACCGAAAGTACGCTGTAGTATGTGCGTCGCTCTATGGAGTACTCTGTTATTGTTCTGCTTGCACTGTAGTGACGAGAGATACATATATGCCACACAATATAGTGAGCACTACTACAGTAGCCTCTGGTTTGCTCCCTTGTCCTTGCGATGGCGTAGGCGTTATTTCGGGCTTACTCATTTCCCTGCCTATAAACTACTTGGAAACGTCAATTTACGAGATGATCGTCTTGATCGCCAGCTCCTCTGTCAGCTCGTCGCCTAATTGGCGACGGCGAGGATGAAGGATTGCGGCCCCCGTGTCTTGGCGCGCCCGTCAATTCAAGACAATAATGGGGAACCTCAGCAATGATCCCCGCACGTGGACACGATCCAGAGGGGGCCATGCTTACAGCATCCCTATGGGTAGGACGCGTATAAGTAAAGTCGCTGTTGCCCAATTTAAAGTTACGCAGTAAGAGGGGTTGTTGGATTGAAGTCTCGATCTTCAAAGACCAACTTAAAATTATCACCATGCACATCTCAACACTCCGCCTAGCATCCGGCTTGTCGCTCGCCACAGCCGTGGTTGCGGCGCCACAAAGATGCGTACCAAGACAGGAAGACAGCACAACGCGCGCTGCGGCTGTGAAAGAGGCTTTCCAATTCGCGTGGAATGGGTATTATAAATATGCGTTCCCCCATGACGAACTCCGCCCAGTTACAAACGGATTTACGAACTCAAGGTATTTTCTCCACCCTGAGCCTACTCCATATACGCCAAGTTTTAATAATTTCTTAGAAATGGCTGGGGCGCAAGCGCGGCCGATGCCCTAAGTACAGCATTGGTGATGGAGATCCCGGAAATCGTGAATCAAATCGTGGACTACATCCCCACTGTGGACTTCAGTAAAACAGATGACCAAGTCAGCTTGTTTGAGACAACAGTAAGCTACACTGGCATAGTTCAGAAATTGTTTCACGCGCTAACTAAACAGATTCGATATCTCGGAGGCATGATATCCGGATATGACCTCTTGACAGGACCTTTAGCGGGTCTGGTCCCTGATGTAAGGAGAACAGCTGACAGATACCAAGTTACATCTCCACATGACCAAACACCAACTGACTTGTAACAGAACAAAAATATTCAATCCCTCCTTGAACAATCAAAAAACCTGGCAGACCAGATGAAATTTGCTTTTGATACGCCATCCGGAGTACCCGCCAATAACCTTAACCTCGAGGCGCAGACAACAGATGGTAGTGAAACCAACGGCATCGCTACCATCGGAACTCTCGTTTTGGAATGGACTCGACTATCTGATCTGACTGGCAATGATGAATATGCCAAGCTCAGTCAGAAGGGAGAATCACATCTCCTAGCCCCGAAGCCAGAGAAAAATGTTCCATTCCCTGGCCTGGTCGGAACAAACGTGAACATTACCTCAGGCGAATTTGTAGACGCTCGTGGAGGCTGGGGCGGCGGCGATGACTCTTTCTACGAATATCTCATTAAGATGTATATCTATGATCCACTCCGGTTTAAGACGTATAAAGACCGGTAAGATGATGTGTTCTTCTTGTGGCTAACTTTATCTAACAAATCTAGCTGGATTCTTGCTGCCGATTCCACTATTAAGTATCTGAAATCTCACCCAGATACTAGGTCAGATCTTACATTCGTTGCTAATTACGACGGAACCAACTTGCAGAAAAACTCGGGCCATCTAACCTGCTTTGACGGTGGAAACTTCCTTCTTGGTGGGTCTGTTCTAAACAGACGGGATTACATTGATTTCGGTCTATCCCTTGTAGACGGCTGCCGCGCAACCTACACTGCAACTAAAACCCAGATTGGCCCTGAGGGATTTTCTTGGGAAGCCAGCAAAGCGCCAACGAATCAAGCGGATTTCTACAAAAAGAATGGCTTTTACATCACTTCCCCAGACTATGTCTTGCGCCCTGAGGTCATTGAAAGCTATTACTACGCATACCGGATGACTGGAGCTCAAAAGTACCGTGAATGGGCATGGGATGCCTTCGTGGCAATTAATGCTACCACACGAGTTGGCAGCGGGTTTAGTTCCATCTCCGATGTTAATGCAGAGGGTGGGGGAGAGAAGACTGACTTCCAGGAGAGTTTCCTGTTTGCAGAGGTCTTGAAATACGCCTACCTGATTCATGCTGAGGTTCGTCACATCCATTTCTTTTAGTTCACATTTCTACGCCTCACTCTAGCCACTTATTCATTATTTTTGCCAACATTTGACATTCACTATTGTGCGGATAAACGCTAATATTAGCTATAGGATGACGTTTGGCAAATAGATAGCAAAGGCAAGAACGCATTCGTATTTAACACTGAAGCGCATCCTTTCCAAATTTACAACGCCACAAGAAAGTAATAGTTGTCATTGAGCGGCTAGATTACTGTTTGGGTGCATAAATACAGTTTATGTTCTTTTTACGCATTCTTTCTCATAAAATAGCCTATGTTAGTTTCAAACCGCTTAGCGTCATGTCATGGTTACTTATTTTTACACTTTGAGCTGTTAATCTTCTTGTCCTCATGATCCGAACTTGGGAATCCTACGCTAGAACTACCTTAATTACCAATTCCTAGCTTCGATGCCTTCGTTATCATAGTATATGTTTACACATATATTCAGTATCTCTCATTTATCATGTGGGGGGTGTCCCGTCAAAGCCAATCTAGGTTAGTATAACGCCACCAGGACCCATAAATGTATCATGGTGACACACCACTGGCCCGCAATGCTCGTCTGTGCAACTTCAATTATATCAAGATTATCAGGATTCCCCAGATAATCAGCCAAAGCCACTGTTGCCTGCTGTCACATGACGAGTCTATTGATCGCCGATTATAACGCCCTCTACTCTACAACCCCGCCCTGAATATATATAGTGCCAGCACTCAGCGATCAAGGTATCAAACTCCAAGATCAGTCCATCTTCATCACACCTGCAAGGCTTGCTTCTAATATTGTTCAATATGGCAACCGACGCCGTTGAATCCCTATCCTCTACCCTCTCAACCACCACCATCTCCCCCGGCCGCCGTCCCTACACGGGCTCCTGCCACTGCGGCCACACCAAATACATCACATATCTGACTCTCCCACCACCCATCATCTCCGCCAATCCTCCCTCGCCCTCTTCAACCATCCGCATCCGGAAATGCAACTGCTCCACCTGCCAGAAGATGTCGTACTTTCACGTCCGCCTAATGGATGAGCCGAATGACTTTCTGCTTTTGAGCCCGTTGAATCCAACTGAGGGAGGGCTGAGCGATTATACGTGCTTTAAGGGAGCTATTCATTGGTACTTCTGCAGCAAGTGTGGCGTGAGGTGTTTTGCTTTTGGTGGTGAGGGAGTGGTCCGTGAGGTTGAGGTCGAGGGAAAGGTGCAAAAGGTGTGGACGCCGGACCCTGAGAAATGGGGGAAGGGAGACGTTGCATACTTAAGTGTTAATGCGGCCTCGTTGGATAATAACCAGGAGGGGCTAGATCTTAAGGAGTGGCATGAGAAGGGTTGGATTTCTTATATTGATTGGAAGAACAATGCTGATGAAGCGCGATTGGAAAACCCGCATGAGGGCGGAATGTATTAGGTTCTACTGCATGTTATATGAATAATTTCTATCTAGAACATGCTCACGGTAGAGCATTCTCATGGTAGAACATACTCACAGTTTCTTTGTTAGGATTGTGTAGATACATAGGTACCTGACAGACCTCTATGTATTTCGCTACTGTTCACCTTCTTTCCAATTTTCCAATTTTCCAATTTTCCTTCCTCCCATTTCTTCCATCCATCCTGTCCGCCTCATGCACGTCATGAAGTCAACCATCAAGCCTTTCCTCTCATCAGGTCACAGTCACCCCTCTATTTTGCCTCCCTTTCTTCAGTCCTTACCTCCGCATCCACGTCATCAAGTTAACTATGAAGTTCTTGATTTCCTCAGGGTCATGGCCACTTATCTGCCTTTCTCCTTTTCTTCCTGTTCACCACATCGAGCCACGCCACCACACCACCAACAGTTTTGAGTTTGAAATTGCTCTAACCTTCCCGGTTGCTGAGTCTTTCCGTTTTAATATTTTAAATCCTCGTCCACGAACAACAATACGACTTCCCCCCTTCATCTGATCCTTCCACCAATCCTCCCTCTCCGCCATAAACTCAAACTCGACCAGAAACCAAATCAAACCACACCACACTAAACGCCGAAGTTTTTGCTTCAAATGTTCACAAAAAAAAATCTCCTTACCCATTCAATCCAATCCAATCCAACTCAAGTCAAAACAAATCAACCCAAACCCCGAAGTGTTTACCTTTACTTCAAATATTCACCATTCTTCCAAACCACCCAAACCAAACCACACCAAACCTCGATGTTTCTGCTTCTCATGGGCCCTACTACATAAAATCTACAATTCAAACCAATTTCGATCTCCACAAATCCGCCTCGATCTTCGAAACTCGCCATTCAACTTTGCCTTCTACATCACCACAGCTCGGCCTATGGATAAATCAAAGATCTTATCTTTAAAGAAAAGAAGTTGTCCTAATTTACTATTCTAGGCTACTTGCTACTTCAACATAAAGATATGATATATCACATTCGAATTAATATTCGACATACGCCCTTCACATCCGCCTTCGATTTCCGAGCTTGATCAAATTTTCATTACCGTCAAATTGCCCTTTCGTTTCTCGCCTCGTCTTCGACCTGCGCCTTTTATCTCGGCCATTCATCTCAACCTTCCCCCCTACCTCCATCTTTCTCGACTCTCACCCGCGCCCTCGCCTTCAACCTTGCGCCTTTCATCTCGACCATTCGTCTCAACTTTCACCCTTCCACCTTTCTCGTCTCTAATTTCACACATTTTCTATCCAAGGTATGTTTTTCACCTCTTCCTTTTCGGGTTTACTTTAACCTCACCTAAAGGAACTTGGCTTCTACCCTCAAGCCCCCAAACCAACCCAACCTAAACCCAAGCGCTTAGAATTTCGGAGTCGATCTCATTTTAAAGTCTATAAAGCAACTCGTTCTCACACTTGCCCACATTCACATCTAGACTTACTTCAGGAAAGAAGCATGATCCATCCTTTCTAAGTCTCATATTTTCTCTTTCGTTGTCACTTGTTACTGAAAATGGCGACACAACCAAATACCTCCGAAGCGGAAACGCCGCATAGAAACCGAAAAGCCTATCGAAAACGCCTACTTTGCAGGGAAGATGTGCTGTCAATGTCTAAAAGAGCCACAAAAGAACCAGTGCATCCACAGGACTACAGCACAAGCTTTGCGGCCGAGTCAACTTGCCATTTGACATGGGGAGTGTTGGACTCTGGACCTACCCTTGCAATTCCCAAACCAAGACGCTATCAAGGCTTGAAATCCAGAAAAGAAAAGGCAAGATTGAAGCGGCAAGCAAAATCCAATCCGCCTCCTGAAAGCCCTGCGTATCCTCTCTTATCAAATCTCCCAACGGAGCTCCGGGAAATTATCTACAGCCACCTTCTTATCAGCAATAGCCCAATCATTCTCCATTCCGACTGGTGTGAGGTACAAAAGAACGCTGGACTTGACTTGGGGATTCTGCGAGTCTGCAGAATGATCAGCGACGAGGCTACGAACTTCCTGTATCAGCGCAACGTTTTTCATGCACTTGTCCGAGACAGCAGCGCCGTCTCAATATTTGATCAGTGCTTATATCCATCATACGTATCTCTCTTCCGAAATGTCATTATTGAGAATGCGAAGGAGACATGGGGCTTAAGATGGATTCACAACACTGCCATCTCCATTCGGACTCTCATCGGAAGCAACGTGACTTTGAACTCTCTCACCCTTGCTTTTGCGCCAAAGGCTCTCACGAACGACAATATCGGAGGAGAAGCCACGGATGCAACAAAGTTAGCCAATTTCTTTTGTGAGGGGTCTCAAGTAATGAAACTGTTGGCCCGACTTCGATGCAGAATGCTTAACGTCGTTATGAAATTGAAAGGAAAGGTCAAGGTGGTTATTTCACTGGACGTTAGGTATCTCCATTGTGATTACTCAACTAGCCCGTTCGTCAATGATGCAGCAACCAGAGAAGGAAGAGTTGTGAGGACCGAAAAAACGAAGAAGGATCTCGGTGGTCTGAAAATGGCAGTGGAAATAATTATGAGCAACTGGGAGGAGGCAGTGCAGCTTGGTGTTTGTCGGGTGATGGAAGAGGGAGAAGACCTGAGCGATGGGCCCATTCTGAATAGAATGTGATGGCCAATATCTTTATCATGGTTCCGGAGGGAAACAAACCAAATCGCAAGCATGGAGTTTGAGCGGGGACGAAAATGGGGGTTTCTCTTGAAATTTCAATTTACTCTTCCCCCAAATAAATAACAGACGTGAACTTCAAATACTGTGCTAGCCAAAAATTACTGAGCCACCAACCTGGCGAATAGCATATATGTAGTCGCCGTAGCTCGTTTGAGAAATGAAAGCCCGATCTCAAGTGGTAGGTGTCTAGGAAACATATTTTCCAGTCTATAGTTTCTGCCCCCTGTCTGCTGTTGTGAGCGCTTGATTTGTATGTGTTTCGGGTTTGGTGTCTGGAAGCCAATTTTTCAGTGACAGAGACTCTGGTTTGCAACTCAGTCATGAGGAGCCTTTCTTTCCACTTGAAAAAAGTTCTAATAAGCTATATATTTATTGACGGGAGCTCTGATACTGAACTCAGACATTAGCGATCCTTCTTTCCCTTCCAGGGGATAATGCGGATATACCAGTTCTTCGGTGGCGGCAACTCAAGTCCAGAGTTTTGACATGGGGGCCCTCTTTATTTTCGAAGAGATATTGCCTAGGAATAATTCTTCCATTGGCGGGAACTGTGGTCTGGAATTTGGAGCCGGGAAGCCATTCTTCCTTTTTGAAAAGATAGCGCCTAGAAATCAGTTCTCTATTAATAGTAACTATGATCCAGAACTCAAACATTAGTAGCGCTCTTTCTACCAAAAAATTGAAAGAGGGACTTTCACAAATTGCATAATTTAGATAATTAAGATATATTGAAATCGAGACATATGAAGAAATAAGAAGGAAGAGGGAGTGACTAAAAAAACTCCAATCTTCGAAATAAGAATCGCACACAGGCACTCCAAACTAAAAAATAATTATATTCTTCATTGTTCTCACAACAACCATAACTATTTAGATAGCATAGTTATTTTAAGCATACTAATCCATCACCACCTCCAACATCATATTTGACCTATGGTAATATCCTCCTTTATTCTCACTTCAGTCGCATATTATTTTACATATTCACTCGGACGACAGTTATCATATTTGGTCTTGATTCTGTGGTCAGAGTGACCAATCGGGAAATGCCCCATAAAAAGTGATGACTAATCACATCGTTGAAGTGGCCCGCAAGGCTTCAGCCTTTTGGATCCAAAAGCTTCAGTACCACTCTAAATAGGCGACGTCGGAAACTCGTCAACGCGACAAAACGAATATCCTCCCAATCAAATGGCAAAAAGACACGCAATAGACTCCTTGGAGGACATTGCTGGGACAGATTCTCCAGCATCGAAGAAGTCCCGGAGCGACAATCACCCGGGATTCCAGAATGGTGGCCTGCCATCAAGGACGATGGTACAGGAGGGCCTCGAGACGAGCGAGCGCATTGAGGAACAAGGCGCCCCAGGTGACTTTAATGATATTGACTCGGACGAGGAGCAGATAGATACAAGAGTCTATCGGCAAGAAGCGCCCATCGAAGGTTATGACGACCTATATCTCGACACAATCGACCGGCACGTCCTTGACTTCGATTTCGAGAAACTCTGTTCTGTCACTCTATCCAATATCAACGTCTATGCATGTCTCGTCTGCGGCCGATACTATCAAGGGCGTGGACCTAAATCGCATGCATACTTCCACGCCCTCGACGTCGATCACCATGTGTACATCAATATGCAGACACAGAAGATTTATGTCCTCCCAGAAGGCTACGAAGTCAAGAACAAATCTCTCGAGGACATCAAGTTCGTATCAGATCCGAGGTATACAAAACAAGAAGTTATGGCACTGGATCGCGCTCCGAAGGAAGCCTGGGCGCTCAACGGAAAACAGTATACACCTGGGTTCGTGGGCATGAATAACATCAAAGACAACGACTATTTCAATGTTGTCATACAAGCTCTTTCCCACGTCCCGCCACTACGGAATTATTTCATGCTTGAAGACTTTTCTTCAAAGCCAGAGCTAGCGAAGCGACTATCAATTCTAGTGCGCAAGATATGGAATCCGAGAGCTTTCAAAGCACACGTCTCACCGCACGAATTGCTACAAGAAGTATCGCTGAGGTCGAATAAGAAATTCGCACTCACGCAGCAAGCGGACCCCGTGGATTTCTTATCCTGGTTCCTCAACAACCTCCACGTCGCGCTTGGAGGATCTAAAACAAAACCCGGAAGCAGCATAATCCAACAAATATTTCAAGGGAAGCTGAAGATCGAGTCCCAAGCCATCACCGCAAAGGCTGACGCCGGTGACCGTCTACGCTTCGAAGAAGCCGCCGAAGTGAAAGCCGATGTCAGCCGATTCCTCTTCCTTACCCTGGATCTCCCCGCCGCGCCCCTCTTCCAAGACGAGCTTGAGCGCAATATCATCCCACAAGTCCCCCTCACATCCATTCTATCAAAGTATGATGGCCTGAAGGCGCAGGAGCAGCTCAACCACCGCAGGCGGTACCGTCTACTCCACCCGCTCCCACCATACCTTCTTTTCCACATTAAGCGTTTCAGTCAGAACAAGTTTGTGTCTGAGCGTAACCCTACCATCGTGACATTCGATGCGCGGAACTTGAATATGGGTCCGTACGTGGAGCCGAACCCGAAGTACGCGCCACCTGGGGAGCCAATCTGGTACGATCTCGTGGCGAACGTGATTCACGAGGCTGTGAGGGGGCGAGAAGACAGCGTGGAGGGGGAGGCGGAAAGGCGGACTTGGAAGGTGCAGTTGAGGAGGAAGGAGGACTGGGTTCAGATACAGGATTTGTTTGTGGAACAGACGCAGAGGGAGTTGTTGTATCTTGGGGAGAGTTACTTGCAGATTTGGGAGAAGAGGAGGAGCGGGTGATTGCGTGTTAGGTGGTGGGAAGGGTGAGGGAAGACAGGGCGTAGAATGGATCTGGTTGTAGAACTGTAATTAATTGTAAATTGGGGTAGTAATTAGCCTTCAAATCCATTGACTGTATTTCTACAACGTATATTAAAGTGTTATTTATAGATTTGTGAAAGTTATAGTCTGAAGCCTGAATTTTTACAAGTATGGAGATATTGTGCTCGATCTTTTCTCCAAAACTGCATCGCGGATGTAAAGGTAGTCCCATATAGATTGACTTCATCCAACTGGTGGTCTTGGGATTGTCAAATAGCTGGCGATGGGGATTTATGGGCGAAAGGGAGTCATCACAGCAACTTCAAAGCCTGTAGGAGACATTAGTCAAGATCGTATAACGAACATGAATTGTAACATTATTCCATTCTGCGCTCAACTGAGCTGCGATTCCGCTTGCTATGCCAACCCATCTCCCCACCAAGCATGCATAACTATATACAATACAACCTCAGGGAGTTTTTATACGACGACCACCACCACGACCAACAACTTCTAATTTTCCCTAGCCACCTCAAACACCATAGCCCCGTTTTTCCCGGCTATCTTCGCCCACCTCCCCATCCTGTGCTCTTTCCCAATCGCCACGACAATGCACGCCCCATCCTTCCCTCTGTCGCCGCGCTCAAAGACAGAGATATCATTGATGACGCCACTAACTACCGGCTCTGGGTTTTTCTTCTCATGTGAAATTGTTAGACCAGTCTGCTCCCCCCCTTCAGCATCAACGGAGTCATCCTCCATCGAAACATCCTCTGCAATAGCAGGAAGAGGAGCCTTAGCCGCACCATGCGGTAAACCCGCAGCCCCAACCACTCCCAGAGCCTCAATCTTCTTCCTATCATCGCTAACCTTCCACGCCCTCAGCTGCCCATCCCAACTCCCAGACAAAATAACATCCGAGTACGGAATTGTAGCAAGCGCAGTAATCCATCTCGGCTGCGGCTGCGGCGCTTTCGTCGGATCAGGGTTAACCTCTGCAGACGTCTCATCGAGTGCCAACGCCGGGTCCATGCCATGGGCAAGAGAGACGGTGTGGATAGGCTTCTTCTTATGGATGACCCATAGCGAGATAGATCCGTTATCGGAGCCCGTAACAAACATCTCCTCGTCAATCATAGCAACGCGGTCCATGCTTCCCTCCATCGCCTTAGGCGTAGACGAACCGCGGGCTCTCTTGCCGTCTCCGCCACCGCCACCGCGGAAAACGAGTTGAGTCTCCTCAACCACCTTCCATAGTCTTGCTGTGCGGTCTCGTGCGCCGACACTGATACACCTCTCTTGAGCTAGGGAAGCAACATCGATTACCTCGTCCTGGTGACCGAACAGCGTCTCGATGTACGCCAGCTCGTCGAGGGACCATATCTTGATCGTTCGGTCGCTGGAAGCAGAGTACAGCTGATTCGTACCGCGGCGGAACGTAAGTCCCGTAACGGAATCACGGTGCTGGGAGAAGACTCGCAGGGGCTCGAGGGTGGCAGCGTCCCAAATCACAATGCGCCTATCACAACCACCTGTAGCGACGAACTTGCCATCTTGGGAAGCAGCGACGCAAAGGATGGCTGCGACGTGACCCTTGTAGGCATTGTTCTTTGACTCGTTCTTGTTGCCCTTTGCGATGGCGATACGCTCGGGCCTTCGTTTGGGGGGTGGTGGGGGCTTCTTCGACTTCTTCTTGCCGGCTTTGGGGAGCCATTGGTTGGCAGGGAGGTCTTGGAGCTTCCACTTGATGAGGGAGATGTCTTTGGATACCGTGTATGCGTATGGATAGCAGGTGGCTATCGAGGTGACGGTCTCGGTGTTGCTGCGGAATAGTGTGTGCGATGCTGCCGAGAATGATAATTGCTTCGCTAAGCTGCGGTATATCCTGCCTTTGGTTTCTGCGACGTCTTCCTGTAGCCTCTCGGCGATCAAGTCCCGGTCAATCTCTTCTGCGTCGAACCCAACCTCGTCCACCTCCTCTCTGATGTTCTCCAGGTATCGTTCTGCGAGCCGTAATCTCCTCTCGGCCGCTGTCTCTTCCTCGCCTCCAGACCCAGAGTCGCTTGACGCCTCATCTAAGTCGACGGCATTGTCTCTGGGGCCCTCGTCGCTTTCCGAGTCGCTGCCCGATATCGACTCATCTCGCTGCTGTTTCCTCTGTTTTGGTGCAGAAGTTTCTTTCCTCGCAGCAGATCCTGCGACTCGTTTCTTTGGGGCTTCTGAGGCCGAGGGTCTCTTGCGCTTCTTCTGCGCCGCTGGAACTGTGAAAAACGAAGACATGTCGTGATTTGTCCGGGATATATCCCAGGCCTATTGTATTTAATCACGGTCGCCTTGTAATTCCCCGACAGTACCGCAGTGTTGTGGTCGAGAATTCTTTTTTGAGTCTCGGTCCATCAGTTCAAAGTTCGTTCCCATATCATTTCGTTACCCAGCGTACAAAATAAATTCTTCGCCAAGAGTTTCTTGCCAGAAAGGCGGTCAAAGAAACTTTGGCCGCAAGCCAGGCAAGTCAGGCAGAATCCGACGCGTCAGGTTAAGCTAATCCGCTAGAGCACCAGGGAGCTATCCGCTGTATCAAGAGAGCTCACGACTGAAGCTGGAGCCTCATCAGCCATCAATCACTGCTTTACGTCCACGAAGATACCCGAGCGACGACGTGCATAGTCTCACTCCTCCGCTATATTCATTGGCATCTCATCAGTGATTTCACATCACCAAAGACCCTGAGCTTCCCCGTCCAACAACAACCCAGCCGCCAAGATGTGAGTTTCTTGTTGTCCAGACGGCTATCGCGGCCTCGCATTACAGTTTCTAATGGCATGTACAGGGAGGTTCTACTTGGTATCACTGGAAAGGACTTCACCCTCATCGCCGCATCCAAAGCGGCCATGAGAGGAGCCACCATCCTCAAGGCATCTGACGACAAGACCCGCGCGCTCAATCAGCACACATTGATGGCGTTCTCTGGAGAGGCCGGTGACACCAGTATGTCGCAGCATTCCTGAAGCAATAGTATACGCATCTAACAGGCACTTAGTCCAATTCGCGGAATACATCCAAGCAAACGCCCAGCTGTACTCGATGCGCAACCAGATCGACCTCTCACCGTCGGCCATTGCGAACTTTGTTCGCGGACAACTGGCATCCAGCTTACGGTCAAGGAAGCCGTATAATGTCAACCTCCTCCTCGGAGGCGTTGATCCCATCACGGGGAAGCCGAGCTTGTACTGGCTGGATTACCTAGCGTCGTTGGCACAATTACCATATGCCGCCCACGGCTACGCACAGTACGTTTGAAGGCCTAATTAGAAGACAATATGGAGTATGAATACTGACGATTACGTTTCTACAGATACTACTGCCTTTCTATCCTTGATAAGCACCACCACCCCGACATTGACTATGACCAGGGAATGAAGATCCTGCGACTGTGCACGGATGAGCTGAAGAGGAGATTGCCGGTGGACTTCAAGGGGATGCTGGTGAAGGTGATCACGAAGGATGGGATCAGGGAGATAGACTACGATGATGATGCAGTGGTGAAGAGCGCTTGAGGGGCGCGGGAGAGGGTGTTCTTGTTTCTATGGTGTTCTAGAGCATAGCATTCAGGTAGAATGCAAGGTGTATTATGATTCGAGTGGTGGTGTGTTTTCTGCTTGAAATGCATGCGACATGATCTTGTCTGGTCCTGTCATGTATGTGTTGCTGTTCTGTGTGTATATTCACCCAGCTGACACCAAGATGATATATCAGTCACGTGAAATCTGTTAGAGGCTACTTGATTATATAAGATGCATATCCTGTGAATTTCTCTTTAGCCATATAATAATGTGGTGGCGAATAGTTCGGGGCCAAAGACATACGACTCGTCATATGCAGATTCATATACATGTACTTACTTCGTTTACAGATGTACAGAACATAGTGTACAGCAAACACGGCCCATAGAACGGAGGACGCGATAGACGAAAGTGATTTGGGAGAGTGTCAAAGTACATCAGGCTACCTCCTGTATGTACCCCATAGTTCCTCAAGGGGCATCATCACACGTGACCAACTTCTCTCCCAGCACCAGCAGTACTGGACCCCAACGACAGGGGCGAAATATCCCCGTAGTTGGAGTGTTGGAGTAGTTTTATTGGAGTATATTCAGTGGGGAAAAGGGACTGAAGGGAGGCTGAAAGAGGAGATGGTATTTAAAGGAGAGGGTTATAATATATTTGTATAGTGTAGACTTGTAGACTTATTACTACTACCATTATAACTATAATAACTATATGTGACTGCAGCTATTAGAAATGGTATATGTTGGTTTTACTGTGAGTAGAGAATACCATAAGTGAGTATCCCACAGGGTGGCAAAAAAGAAAAAAGTGTTTCAGAGACACAGCCAGGTTTCTGAAAATGTATGTATGCAAGTACCTTTAATGCCTAAAATGTACTGTAGAGTACATCTCCTGTTACTACACTGTACTAACTTCAAACTTGGCTACAGTACAGTAAGTATCATACACTATTCACACACTATCCCATACACCATGTATCTTTCACACCGCCATGACACCAAAAAGATACTTAGCCTCACTTGTCGTTGGTGGCAGAAAAGTGGCGGTGATCCAACTTATCAACAACAACGAACCCCCAGGAATGGCGCTAAGAAAGCACGCTACTCACGAATTTTCTCGGCTTTCGCCTTTGCCCTACCCATGTTTTTATTCCGCCTTCGCCTTCTTGAACCTCGTCTGCCTTCTCTCTCTTTTGATCTTCTCTCAGATCTCAATCTCTCCTCCTCCATCAAACAACTCTACTCCTACCAAATTATACCTCTCCTCTCTCTCATCACCTTTCTTCATTCCTTACGAAGGCCCTTTCTCTCACGAGGAATATAGTTTGACGAGATTAATTACTGTCCCTTTTTCAACGGCCTCTCTACAATCGGAGAAATAGATTCGTACAGCAACGACTCTCTTTTTTCGTCTTTAGATTTCTTCTTCGATCTTTTCCGACACTCTTTACTAGATCACTTCACCGATCTTTGAAAGAGTACCCAGTACAGGCCGATTAATCTTTCTTCTGCAACAGCTAGCAGATTCAGTATCTACAGAACCAACGAAACTTCACCTAACGATCACCTCAAAACCACACAATATGGCTGATCAACTAAACATGAACGGTCTCTCCCTAGGAGAGCAGCGCTCTTACATCCCTCCCCACATGCGTGGAAAGATGGGTGGTGCTCCTCCAGCGGGCATTCCCCAGGTCGATGGGCAAGGCCCAGCTCCTGCTGCCAACGGTGGCGGTATGGGTGCCAGCGCATGGGCTCAACCAGCTCCGTAGGTTTCCAACACTCTTCAAATCTCCAAACTGATCATCCTAACAATCTCTTAGATCCAACGGCTTTGCCGCTGACGGACCACGACCAGGCGGTGACTGGGCTGCGGCCCCTACGTTTGCCCCACGCCCAGGAGCACCTTCCGGACGCGGTGGTGGCAGATGGCAAGACTCCCGCTCCGGCGGCTCATTCGACCCCAACGCATACGGTAACCCTGCTGCAGGTGGTGGCGGCGGTGGTGTCTCCGCTCGTGGCGGTGGTGACGGACAGTGGAGGGATGGCAAGCACATTGCTGGCCCAGCCAACCCACGTATTGAGCGCGAGCTCTTCGGTATCGCCGACGACCCAACCAAGCAACAGACTGGTATCAACTTCGAGAAGTACGATGATATCCCAGTTGAGGCTTCCGGACACGATGTCCCCGAGCCAGTCCTCAAGTTCACCAACCCTCCCTTGGACGACCATCTTATCCGCAACATCGAACTCGCCCACTACAAGGTCCCAACTCCAGTCCAGAAGTACTCCATCCCAATCGTCATGGGTGGTCGCGATCTGATGGCTTGTGCCCAAACTGGTTCCGGAAAGACTGGTGGTTTCCTCTTCCCAATCCTGTCGCAGGCTTTCATCAACGGCCCATCGCCAACCCCAGCAGGCGCAGGTGGCAACTTTGGTCGCCAACGCAAGGCTTACCCAACATCTTTGATCCTTGCTCCTACCCGTGAGCTTGTTTCCCAGATTTTCGAGGAGTCCCGCAAGTTCGCCTACAGATCGTGGGTTAGACCATGCGTCGTCTACGGTGGTGCCGATATCGGTTCCCAGCTTCGCCAGATCGAGCGTGGCTGCGATCTCCTTGTTGCCACCCCAGGTCGTCTCGTCGATTTGATTGAGCGTGGCCGCATCTCTCTTTGCAACATCAAGTACCTCGTCCTCGATGAGGCTGATCGTATGTTGGACATGGGTTTCGAGCCACAAATTCGCCGCATTGTTGAGGGCGAAGATATGCCCGGTGTTCAGGGCCGCCAGACTCTCATGTTTTCCGCTACCTTCCCACGCGACATCCAGATGCTCGCCCGTGATTTCCTGAAGGATTACATTTTCCTGTCTGTTGGACGTGTCGGTTCCACTTCTGAGAACATTACCCAGAAGGTCGAGTATGTCGAGGATATGGACAAGCGCTCGGTTCTTTTGGATATTCTCCACACCCACGGCGCTGGTCTCACTCTTATCTTCGTTGAGACGAAGCGCATGGCCGACTCCCTGTCGGACTTCCTGATCAACCAGAACTTCCCAGCCACCTCCATCCACGGAGACCGCACCCAGCGCGAGCGTGAGCGTGCCCTCGAGATGTTCCGTAACGGTCGCTGCCCAATCTTGGTTGCTACCGCCGTTGCTGCGAGAGGTATGTATTTGTTCTCTCATTCCTTCTACATCCGCATTCGCCCCTTCTAAATTCAAGGCCCAAGACCAATGTAGCAAGTGGTACACAAGGGTCCTGTTGTCGTCGTGAAGGATCTTCCTCCACGTCAATAATATGTATATTAAACTCTTATCTTCAATAATTCACTTCATAAACTCTATCTTCCGCAATTCATTTACTAACCTCTATTCAGGATTGGACATCCCCAACGTGACTCACGTTGTCAACTACGATCTCCCAACCGACATCGACGACTACGTCCACCGTATCGGTCGTACTGGCCGTGCCGGTAACACCGGTATCTCCACTGCTTTCTTCAACCGTGGCAACCGCGGTGTTGTCCGTGACCTCCTTGAGCTCCTGAAGGAGGCCAACCAGGAGGTCCCTGCATTCCTCGAGAACATTGCTCGCGAGGGTGCTGGCTTCGGTGGCAGCTCTCGTGGCGGCCGCTCTGGTGGCCGTGGACGCGGAAGCGGAGCTAACCGCGATTTCCGTAAGCTCGGTGGTAGCGCCGTTCCATTCTCCGGCGGCTTTGCTGGCGGTGCACCATCTGCATACGGTGGGGGCGGTGGTGGCTACAACGCTGCCCCTCAGGCTTCCTACGGTGGCGGTGGCGGCGGCGGCAGCTACGGCGGCGGCGGTGGACAGGGATACGGCGGTGGTGGCTACGGAAACCCAAGTGGACCTGGCGGCCAATCCTCTTGGTGGTAAATATTCCACTCGAGGCAGCTCGTCGCTACTCCTAGGACTTTGACGACGACGCCAGACGGTACCTGCAAGACCGAGACTTGCGGAACTTATATTTTCTTTTCGACCACTCTGTACTTGCTTCGATATTTTTTTGCTTTTTATATCTCATTCTGCGAGATTCGATTTCACGGTGGCAGCATTCACGGGCACGCTGCACAGAGAGCAGACTTGTGAACTCGACCATTCACCGGCATACGATAGATAGCGTTGTCTTTTGTTTCTGGCTGTCTCTTCACCTTTTCTTGATACCCAATACATCAAGGAGCGAGGTGGCATCAGGCAGGCTGCATGAGATGTCTTGGTGGCGTAAGAATTGGCCATCTGATGCTTTCACACAATGGGGATAGAGGAGCCGGAGGGACAAATCATCTGGGATTCGAATTACGCATTATGACCGTCATGTTCAGCGCCTAATCTCTTTATTCGCATCGCGGCTTCCCTTACGAGAGGCGCTATGTGATGACTTGCGATTTTTTTTTTCCTTTTTCCTCGCATAGACTGGCTGATATTTTGTTTGTCACGCTCTACCAGATCATATGGCTTCGATCGTAGACAAAAGTGGATTTTATTTCGATTATACAACCGGGCCGGCAGACCTTGTTGCAAGCGGCGGATCTCTTAACGCATTCATGGGATCTTCTTCGGGCGATGCGGTAAATATTTGGGCATCGAATGTGCTATTCGGCGGGCGGCGTCTTTGAAGCAGGCATATTCCTTTTGTTCTCTAGATACGCATAGAGGATAGAGAGGAGCGTGCGATACGACGCTATGGCGCTGATGGCATTACGGAAGTGCTCCGGCCTCTTTGCACGCGTGAGGGCGGTGGCTACCCTTTTGGGGGGGTTGGGGATGTGCTGCACTCAAGTGCGAGGACTCGACGGGATAACTTAACTTAGGGTATCCGAATTGAAACGTCTACGTATAAGCAATGCTACCTCATGGTGAAATGTAATCAATCATCTGATCTTATGTGACAATGAAGTTTCTGATAATTTTTCCTGTAGCCGCGTAGGATATGCAAAAGCTTGATTGATGCGCCAGGGAATCTGCCGAAAAAATAACCCCGTCCGAAGTTTTCCCATGAGGTCCACCACCAAGAACTAGGAGAGCGTGGATGGACAAATTGTGGATAAATACTCTAATTCATATCACCCATGGAGCCGGGCGCCCCGCCTTTAGTCCTCGATCAAACGGAGCCAAGCTTCAATACCGGCATGGCCAAGTTGTTCCATCAATTAGCTGTGAGCTATCTACGGACGTGCGTTCGTGGGTCGAGTTCGCCCTCGGTATCTGTCACCAAACCTTGCCACGCGTTGTCTGGCGTTTCGCCATATATTAACTGACCCCTGTTCTCAAACCCCACTATATACCACTATATATCAACACGCGATGTTTTGCGGCGGGGCAACATCATGGCGGCACTATATGAATTTTGCGTTTAATTGCAAGGACGGAATGAAGGCTCCTTGCTAGCTTTCAAGAGGGTCATGAGGTCTTTCGTGTATCTCCCCTATCCACTCCGCCGGGGCGCATGGCCAGACTTAAAGGGACCGCTATGTTCCGTTTTTGATCTCCTGCTACGATCTTCAAGCTTCTCGAAACATTGATCTGCTTCCGCCTTCGTTATGCAGTTTTCTTCCGTCATCGTCGCTTCGGCGATCTTCGTTACCCGGGTATTGGCCGTTGGAGTCGTTGGCACGCCTGAGGGATTCGTAAGTGCCATCCCTCCTTATATTCCCTAGATTCCCCAATCCCTGCCCCATCACTAACACTTGTCACAGGGTGTAGGCACAACCGGTGGTGGCAGCGCAACTCCCCAGTACCCTGCCGACATCGCCGAGCTGACCACCTGGCTCACCGATTCCACCGCCCGTGTCATTGTCCTGAACAAGGAGTACAACTACATCGGCTCCGAAGGTAGCGTGACAGAGACTGGTTGCCGCCCCGCCTCCAACACCTGCCCCGGCAATGGGGGCCAGGACGCCATCAACCAGGCGAGCTGGTGCACGAACGGTAACGCCGGCACTGGCGCCACTTCCATCTCCGTCACGTACGATAAGGCTGGTATCTCTGGCATCAATGTCGGCAGCAACAAGTCCATCATCGGCATTGGGTCGGCAGGTGTGATCAGGGGTAAGGGTCTGCGCATCGCGAACGGAGCCACAAACGTGATTATCCAGAACATCCACATCACCGAGCTCAACCCCCAGTACATCTGGGGCGGCGACGCCATCACTCTCGCCGGAACCGATTTGGTCTGGGTTGACCACGTCAAGGTGTCCCTCGTCGGCCGCCAAATGTTCGTCGCTGGCGAATCGGCATCCAACCGCGTGACGCTCTCCAACAGCGAGTTCGACGGCAACACAAGCTGGAGCGCAACCTGCGACGGCCACCACTACTGGACTATCTACCTGACTGGCTCCAACGACATGATTACCATGAAGGGCAACTACATCCACCACGTCTCTGGACGCGCGCCCAAGGTCGGAAGCAACACCCTGCTGCACGCAGTCAACAACTACTGGTACGCCGACTCCGGACACGCCTTTGACATCGCCTCCGGCAACGTTGTGGCCGAGGGCAATGTCTTCCAGAATGTCGTCACTCCTCTCCTAGCCAACACCGGTAATCTCTTCGGTAGCCCAGACACGACCACCAACACGCAGTGCGCGGCGTACTTGGGGCATAACTGCCAGCTTAATGCGTTTGGCAGCAGTGGAACGCTTGGTGGAAGCAGCGTTAATGCTTTGGTTAACTTCGCGGGGAAGAATGTCGCGACCTCGGTGTCGTCGAGTGGGTTGGCGAGCAGCATTGTGGCGAATGCTGGTATTGGGAAGATTTAGGGTGTGTGCGTGGAGGTTGAGGGTTGTAGATAGTAGCTGGTGACGGTTTGTGGCACCGAAAGCCGTGTATATATATGCTTCGAGGGCTGTTATCAAATGCCCAGTATATATATCATCAAAGGCAGATTACAAGCTACAGTGGTATGTTGCAGCTGGGACAATGCATCCCCATTAACCAGTGTTGTGATTTATGGCATAATTGATATGCTGAAAGCGAAGTAGGTTTCCAATTTCAAGCATTAAGACCCCTACAAATATCAACGATGAAGGCGTACCAACCATTGGCTGCGATGTCCCATGTTACCCATGACCTACCAATACTGTACTCGTTTGAAATATTGGTGTAGAGTTTATCGGTTCTGGCGCAGGTTATTGGCCCCATTTTATCCATGACGTTTGACTTGTTGAAGGGCAAGGAATCACACAAAGTAATTCCCAATAAACCATGGAGAGAGAAAATGAACTACGTTGATGGAGGGGATATTGTTTTCGGAGAGCCACAGGGGTTTAGTCAGGGGAAGTGTATAAATGCCAGGGACGAATAATAAACGAATAAACTAGACGTCCTATCCAACCGACTACAGATCCATAAGACTTTACATGCGTATATAAGTTTGGTCGGGTCAGTATTCTGCCCGAGACATGTTTTAACTGGTCACCGATCTACGTATGACACGTAACTTTTGCTAGATATTCAATTCCCCCTTCATTAGGCGGGAGGATTAACATCACGAAGACTTTGACTAGGGACAACATGGCTGCAATAGTGCCGCAAGTAATTCCGCGGGTTTCACTTCTGTAGAATTGGTGTTGATCATGTATGGCATCTATCCGTGGATAGATTTTTTCTAGGAGATGTTCACCGCATCTATGAGCCAAGAACAGGAGCCTACATTTTCAGAAAGATGGGGCCAGTGTGGTTCAAGGAAGGGCTCAAAAACATACGCCTCTAGGCTTGCAGAGAACCAGAAAGAAGTGTCTGAAGTGTCTGAAGTGTCTGCTACAATGACCTAACATTACAGCCAAGAAAATCATTAGCGACAATGTTAATGGGGCACCAGTTCTCCTGGGCATCACCAATTACAGATTACGTATACAAAATCCACGGTTGATATTAGCCGTTGGAAGTTGGAAGTTCAATGTAAACTTGTCCGTTAAGGAGGTCTGATTCCCAATTAACTGAGAGCTGTGGCATTAGTGGTAGATAACCATCTGAGATCATCACAGCCAAAGCAGCTTTAGGGTTGATTGTGCCTTGGAACAAGCTAATAGAGCTATCTCACGCATTTGTGGTATGACAGGTGCCCACATTGTTAAACATTATGTGTCAAGTTATATTATTACCTACACCCAGAACCAGTCGTTTGCAAGGGGCAGGTCTTGGCGACTGGTCATTAGAACTAACCCCGCCTTCGCCTCCTCTAAGCTCTTGGTATTCACAGAGCAACACATCGGCTACACAAAGAAGTAGTGAGTTTGTGTTATGTTCTTCATGTCTAGTTTGTTATGCGCAAACTTGACTGCACAGTCACTGGCAAATGTAGGTAAGTTATACAACAAAAACGGTGTAATATCTACATATAGTGTCTATGTGGATTGTCTGTTACAGTTCACACTTAAATTTATATGTGGGCGGCGGTGGCAATGCGGCGGCAGCAGCCGCGCCACCCCTTGCGCGTGGCTTGACTCGATGACCTTCTACTTTAGCGCCACTGGGATGGCAAACTCGTAAGTTCGAACCAATCGACGAAACTGTGTATCAAGTATCATCTGAATGGAAAACCTCCCAACCCTGCCAATGGCAAGCGTAGAGTCCCATTCCCTTGCTTCTTGAGGTTCGATCTTTGAGTAATAATCGGTGCAATGTTTTTGCGCGCCTTCAAGATCTGTGTGTCTCAGTTCAGCTGCTGATGAAAAGTTGTATAGTAACTTGCATTTGTTTCGTGAGACCATGTCTAAAAATCTGTTGGAAAGTCCGCATCGCAATAGAGGGGAATGAGGGGAATGAGGGGAAGGACCGACTCTTTGGATATAAAAGAGTTCCATTCTCCCTTTCTTCCATATCACAATCTCCATCGCTTTCTCCAACTTGTAAGAAGTCAAACCTCAATAATAAAGCACTCAAACCTCCAGCTCAAGCTCAAGACGTAAGTCTTCTCTGATGCTTTATCAATTTAGTGCAATTCCATAAACCCAACGCTTTAGGTATCCTACAGTTGCCTCAATACGCTACAATGGTTAACTTCTCCCCACTCGTACTCGCCGTTGCTGTTTTAGCCACCGCAGCCAACGCTTGCGATATCGCCTGCAGCGTATCGAGGGATACCGGGGGGACTTGCCTATATTCCTGTTTCGATCGATGTAACAAATCGTCAGCCCACCACCAAAGCAAATTTTTAGTGGGACTTTCCGGCGCCAAATATGACTGCGTGCCCAATGGACCGAGTGGCGTATCATGCAAGAAGACCGCTGCCTTTGACAAATGTGGCTCGCACTACTGGCAGTGCGGGAAGTGTTAGGTTGATATCTCGACCGTCGGATATAACTGAGCCTTAGAATGGACTTGGTGGTGCGCGATGTGGGAAGACTGGTGGTTTTGGGCCGTACTGAAGAGGCTGGAAATATTTGGGTGATGTCGACAGAAAATATGGCTGGAGCTGGGGTTGAAGCTGTTGGCTTCCAATTAAGGCAGTTTCCTGTAGCAAATATAAAATGGTTCTGGTCGATATGGAGCATTTCATTTGAGTCTGTTAACAGAAAAATAATTAGTACAAATGAACTCTATGCTTCTCACGCACTGAAACTGGTGTCAGATTCTTCGGGTACATGCCAACTCTTTCGATGACGCCAATATAATAATATTTATAATTAATTATTTTTGTAATGTTCATCGCCATATTCCAACTTGCCGCGGAACTCCAAGTTGTGTTTGGAACAGTGATGTTTGTATGCACGGACCACAGACATTTTGCGGGCCCTGATGTGTAACCTTAATCTAACGTGAAAATCGGTACATGTTAGCCCGAACATTATAACCCATCGACATTGGCACAACTACTGGATTGGGGCAGAGGCTGTGAAGATGCTGTTGAATGCCACTGCAGGTACTTTTATTTCTTTCCAAGAATGCAGAATGAGCGTTTGACTAACCATTTGATGTCTAGCTGTCTCCACGCCGGCTATTTTGCTCGTTCCATATGGAGAACAGCACGTGCTACGGTACCACGAGTGGATGAAGTCACCGGTATGATGCTAGAAGCCTAGGTTTACGATGGATGGGCGGTTGATTCGAAATACAGGATCTTCAAGAGCTGACGGCTTCTGAACCCCTGACTTTGGAGGAGGAGTATGCGATGCAACTCAGTTGGCAAACAGATCACGACAAACTAACGTTCATTGCCTGCCATCCTCTTCCGGAAGGGAGTTCGAACAATGGAATTGTCGTATCTCAGGGGTATGATGCCCCTGAAAAGATGATCGGCGATGTGAATCTATTTCTCAGGCTTGCCTATGAGCTAGACGGAGAGGGAGAGGAGATGCTGGATCGGCCCTACGTTCGCGGCGAGATTGAGCTGATGATCGCATCCCCAAGTGATCAAGGGCGCGGATTTGGGAAAGCGACATTACTCGCTTTTCTACAGTATATCAAAAACCACACAGTTGAGATACTCGACCAGTACAAGAGAAATTCACAGGATGGAGCGCATAAAAAGGACGTGGCGATCAGGGGATTGGTGCTTGTTTCCAAGATCAACAAAAGCAACGTGAAGAGTCGAGGGCTGTTTGAGAGCGTCGGTTTTAGTCAGGTTGGCAAAGAGGACTATTTTGGAGAGATAGAGTTGAAGCTTGCTGGAGGTATGGATAGTGTGAAGCCAATAGATAGGTGGTGTGAAGTTGGGTACTGGAAAGCGGATGTGCCACAGAAGTAGCGACGATACCATTGACGAATAGGATATATGATATCGCATTACCTGTATGCAGAGAACAGCACTGGAATAGATCAATTGACATGGTAAAAGATAAGGGTTACTTGTGGACATGAGTGGTTGCTGGCGTAAGGAGCTATATGAGCAGAGGTCATGCGGCGGAACGTTGGGTATAGCCAAATATAACGCAATGTCTTTCTAACTATTTATGGTGACTATCGATCAGATCAAATACACGCTCTTGATCACCTGAGCCTGTGTTTATCATATTTACAGTCTGTCGGCAACCAAGCTACCCAAAACTATACAACGGGGAAGAAGTATCCCACCATTCGCAAATTTAAGTGTCAACTATTAGACACACGCGGCCCCATTCTCGGACTTCTGGGCCCGCGACTAACCCTACAAAAAAGCACTTGGCAGTTGTTATCATGACAGTTAGTTGATAAAAATGTGGAAATGTTTGATAAGAGCGGGGTAAGCTGGGTTTCCTGACTGTTGCTTTTCTCGGAATGTGTATCCGACAGGGCGGCACGCCAGCCAAAGATCGTGGTCTAGCCCACTGATACCGATACCACATACTCGGCAGATAATGAAAATCAACTTTGGGGGTGATTAACTTGCTTTAATATAAAGTACCATCGTCAAATCCATTGTTTACGCAAATATCAAGTACACATCTCCTTGGGGATTCGGGTAGCCAGCCATGTTTTTCCGCCCAACCTTACTGGCGATTCTCGAGGGTTTAACACGCAGCGAGTCATACTTTCTGGTCGCCGTTGCGGTACTTGCCACAGGTGGCATTTTCCTCTTCACGAAGAGATGTCGCAATATCCCATCACTCTCCACGAAAGTAAGTACAAGGCTATCGTCAAGGTTCTAACATACTGATTGCTTCATTCAGGATAGGCTTATCGCAAGAGAGAAAGGAGGCATCAATGGCCAAAATGCCTATCCGAGAACTCCTACCAGTTTGGGGCCAGTTGATACATTGGTTGACTTCGACTGGAAAACTACAGCGCCCCTGAAGCACCGTCCCTTCAAGCCAAAATATCACCTTACTATGGGTAAGCATATTTCCCAGGTCCACGCGCAGACGATGTCACTAATTGATGATTTTAGCCCTGGAGAAAACAGACGTTAATAATCTAATCGTTATGGATAAAAACTATCTAGACCGTGTCACTATACGCCGGAGATGTATATCCAACTACCCAGATACTGTTATCGGGCATCTGGAGGGCTCGCAGCCAGCAGTCAAAGAATTATATGAGTTCCTCACGGACAGCCTGCTTCCCGTGCGGTGGCCCCAGATGTTCCAACGCTCAAATGGCCAGCTTAGCAACCTGGTTACAGGTTACAGCTTACCCATCAACTGCCCAGAGTCATCTACAGAGGCACTTACCCAGATTGGAAATAATTTAGACGAAGACTTTCTGATACTACTTCCTTCGGATGATGGCGATAGTTATACGCTAAAGGCTTTTGCAACGTGTTTCCCCAGCGGGTTTGACGCGAGCAAAAAGCTTGGCTTGAAATTGCGAGATATCCATGGACCGGTCCCGAAGTATATGAATATATTGAACAAGAGTATGGACCGATACTTTGGTGCCCTAGAGGTTGGAAAGTTCAAAAGGAGATTCAATGTAGGTTGCCGTCGTTGGGCCTTTACAACTCATATCTAAACTAATCGTTGTTAGTGGAGTGTAATGACGAATAGCGAACTCTTTACTCCGTTTGAAATCACTCATTTTCATGACGGGAAGCATAGCAATGCCGATCATCCTGCTCCAGTCGAAATAGAAAACGTATTATACTTTCCATATTTCTCTTGTTCATCACGAGAACGTTACTAACGCCAAAATAGACATACCAACGAACAGAAATGCAGTCTCTATTCCGCCTACCCCAGAGCGGTGCAATCGTCTTCACCATCAAAACATATATGTATCCCATACAGGAGGTCAAAGATGACGGATACGGGGAAGACCTGGCAGCGGCCATTGAGGGCTTGCAAACAGGGAATGTGCCAGAAATGTTCTTTTACAAGAGGTAGGCAGCGACTGTTCTCCACTCTGATGTTTGCTCGTTCTTTTGGCTAATATGGAGTGTGTTAAACAGGGGCCCAATCTGGGGAGAGCATGTGAAGACGTTTTTGAGAAGTTGAACGAACACACGCCACAGTACCCCGCGCTTCTGGGATACCAACTCGTGGTTCTTAAGAGACAGTTCTTGAAAGGACTACTCTGATGTTACGAACGACCTATAAACAGTGTCTCACATATATATTTAGTGCTAATGGGGAAGGAGGGTTACAGTGCGGCGCCACAAGTTTCCGTACGGGTCTATGTCCCGTACAAAAAGACACTTGTTTTGCACAATTTGAGCGCAGGTTCGCACGGAGACTTTTATCGCCGTACTGTAGTCGTGGGAGCTTAGCTCTGGCCCGTTAATGAGTTGTGGGGTAGTTGATACTTCCCCCCCCCCCCAAACGTCAGTCTAATAATAAACCTTTTGCCAAGACTCCCGTTGTATCTAAATATCTAAATATCTAAATATAGTAGAGGGTCAGGTACAGTTCAGTTTGGAAGATATCCCCGACACTTTTATTTCCTATTCTGAAATGGCCTATCCATTGCTGCTGCCCAGTATATGCTGGCGCACCAATTCAGTTCTCTCTCCAATCGTGTGGAGCTCTCTACAATACAACCAGGTGATGAGGTTTGTTGCGTTGGAGTGGGACATGCAGCGATGATATGCAACCAGGGTTTCTGACCCATACATATGCCAAGACTCTCATTTCCCGACTTCTAATTCAAGTTCCCATGAAAGTAGAGTACACCACGGCCTGTTCCACGCCACTCGGCCCTCAATCCCCAGCATGCCCAACCTTGGATTCTTATCCCATTCGGTCTTAAGTCTCTATGCCTTGTGGTTTAGAAAGTCGCTGTTCAATGTCCAGCTCTACTTGTATATCTGCTCATATTTCCAATCATCCGCGAGATTTGCTTACTGTATTGAGGAACGTCTATTTCGGCCTAATGTTCCAAACGCCGAAGGTCGCCAATCAGAGGCTGCCTGTCAGCATTAATATAAGAAGCGATCCCGAATCCTTCATCCATCGCGCCAAAACTAGCAAGTCAAGATCCTTTGACTAGGAACCCATGGCCTAAAGTATACACTGCCCGCACGAGGCGCACGCCTCCTCAGGGGCGAAAGCTTCGCCTCGGACCGTGGGTCTATCCACTTTCGTTGAAGAACTTGACAGGTGCTAATGAATATTAAAGGTGCCCATCTCCCCCAAACATGAAAAGATAAGCATCGTAGATCTCTCAAGTCCACGTAGCCCAGCCAGCAAACGATTTCTCAAACATGGCGAAATTCTCCATCATCTCCGCCGTTGTGGCTCTTCTCGCTGTCGGCGCCGCCGCGTTTGCCGCTCCAGCTCCAGTCGACGAGTTGATTCCTGGTCCTGGGTTCCCCAGCCCAGAATCACTTGGTCTCACCCGCAAGGACCTTCTAGAGATGGGTCCCGTCAAGAGTTTGTCACCCGCCGCCCTTACCTACCATCCACCCATTCTAACCACTAGCATAGTCCCCGAGTCGTATAACGCCCACCGTGCCCGCAGCGCCCTTCTTTCCGGCAAGCGCGCAAACGCCGCTACTATCCCAACTTGCGAAGACAACTATACGGTACCCAAGAGTGGCGCACAAGTGTGTATCAACTTCATCAATGCCCTTGGCTCCAAGCCTTGCACCGTGTCCGGCAAGTTTGTCCAGAATATGTGCACCGACCATGGCGTGTCCATTATGGGCGCCAACATCAAAAACCTAGCTAGCGTATCATCGTCCTGTAGCGACGTCGCTATCGCCGCACAGTGGATTTACGACAACTGTGGCGTTGACACTACGGACATGAACGCTGGGGCTCACTTTGCGCATGGCAATGGTGATCTTCTCATCTCCATCGTTCCCGCATAGAGATAGAGTTGTCATGTATATAAAGCAGGCCGACTGAGTTGGAGGAGAACAGTTTTAGGATCCAGGGTTCAAGGGAATCAGGGCCTCGCGTCCTGTTAGGGCTGAGGATAGCGGGAATTCACGACGACAGACCCGCTTAGGCCCATTGTTCACATAACCTCCAGGGCATAGAATCTCTGGTGTAATTTTTCAAAATGTATAAACGTTAAAGAAGGAACAGTAGCTACGCGCTATATGCGTGTTTCCATTTCTAGTTGTACAAAAATGGATTTAGAGATGTTGTGACATCTAGCTACTCTCCTTATCGAAGCACCACGAAAGTCGCAAACATACGCCACCATCCTCTAAACATCGATATTAAATTGTACAAATAATGTAGGGAATTAAATAATCGATTAGATTGTCAAAAAGAAAGTTCGTGAGTTGAAATGCAACAAAAAAATACAAAAATATGGGCTCAACCGGGATTTGAACCCGGGACCTGTCACATTCAAGCATCTGTTCTTTGAGAACAGGGGATGAATCCCGAAGCAACAATCATACGACTAGACCATTGAGCCTGTGATTTGTTTGGTAGCGCCCTAGATGGTATTATAACCCACACAGCGTTCATAGCTAATGAGCTCTCCTCGCCACTGTCCACATCCACCAACCAATTACCATTCTAGAAGTGCAGCACATATTTGCAACGATTGAATGATAGAATGATATTTAATTAGCATTATTCCATCTATGAATCGCCATTAAAAACATCGATAACTACACGCTCAACCTCCAATGTCTCCGAGTCTACCAGGAGCAGCTCGCCCGTCTCAGAGAATCGTGGTACAGCTATCAAACGCACCATCTGTCCATCCGGGCCTTCAATGACAGTTGTGTCAAATTTTGGTTGGGATCCTACTATATAAAGATGCGGGCAGTCCTTGATAACAAATGGATCGTCATCCTGGAATGGATAACTCCCTGTTCGCACCCTGTTAGCCTGGGTAACTTTTATGAGTGTAGAAAATGCGAGACTTACAAAGCGTATCCGGCGCAGTTGGTGCACAGCACCTCCACCTGCACATTGCCTCCATCATTCCCAACCTATCCTCTCCTTCCACATACTTGAACACATCGTCCACATTCTGCCCGCCAGATCCCAGTACCCTCCAGCCCTCCACCTCCCCCTCCCACGGATTGGTAACAGCATCGAACCACCCAATCTTCTTTTCTCCATCAATGGGTGGTCCCGATCCATAAGCTCGCGCCTGTGGAAACATGGCTGAATGCACAGGTTGCTGGGGAAGACTTGCGTTTGCGGGGTCTGAGGCGCCGGGTAGTAACGTGATAGGTACGCTAGGCAGAAGGGCGGCGAGGAAATCGTCGAGGTGAGCGGTTGGTGCGGGGTTATAGGAACTGCTGTCATAACCGTATTTCTTGTGTGTTGCTTTACGAGTGTTTCCAATACTTCCGCCGTCGTCGACAACGATTGAGTTTCCGGCGATTATTAGCCGGCTGATTTGGGAGGCTTGTTGTTGGGAGGCTGGGTCGAGAGCTTCGCCGAGGAGATACTCCAGGAGAAGGTTGAGTTGAATAGTGTGTCCTGTGTTCGAGCCGGAAATGCCGAGACCTGACACGATAGCAATCTTTCCGCCACTTCCAGGGCGAGATTCGGTCATCTCCTCATCCTCGTCTTCCACTTTCTGCTTCTTGATTTTTCGACCAGATTCAGTCGCTGTTTTCGACGAATCCGAGTATTCCCAACGGGCTGGTTGGGGTGCTAAATCCGGGGTTCGAATGTCGATAACTTCGAATTCTCCGTTGGCGTTTTCGGTGCCCATAACGGAGACGATGCAACCGGTCACCATCATCTCATCCGCAAGGCGCGCGCCAATCAGCCGTACCCGTCCGGATTCATCTTCCAGCATTGTCGAGTCACTACCATCCGACGATTTGTATTTTTGCCTCGGTGGGACGGCTGAAGTCCAATGCTATCAATGGTTAGCCGGCTGCGTTTACCGGCAGTTGTGAGGCTTACATCTTTCGATATATCGTCCAGAATATTCGGTTTCAGCGCCATATCCATATATATCGTCCCCGTCACCCAACAAAGTTGTCCCTGTCTGACATCCAACACTCTCTCCACCTTGGTGGCTGCTTCCCCGCCAATCTCAAAGCCATCCCAAGCCTCAGCAGCCACTTTCTCCGCAGCAGGCTTCAGTTTAGCCAACCGTAGGAAATACATGTCGCCATATTGCTGCCGATATTGCTTATCCTTTTCGAGGTCGAAGGTGTACAGTGGCTTGTACTCGCAAGGTAGTCGCTCGATGGATTCTGGTGTGGCCTCACTGGGCTTGTCAATCATATGCGCCGAAAGATTAGGGGAAGTAAGCCTTACGATGGCGCCCGTAGTAGACTCCCCGCATTGGTTTCTTTTGTTTCCGCCATCGCACCAGTTTTGAGAGAGCAGTGGGTGTCGAGGCTGCTTTTGCTGTCAGTTGAATTTACTGTCCAAGCTTCCTCAATTGGGTCGACGCGTCAAGGCTTTAGCGACGCGGTTCGCGTAAAGTGGCCATCAAGCTTCAAACGTCATACTAGCCCCCCAAAAGTCCCAAATAATTATATACTCATAACGTACATGCATAGCGAAAGCTCCAGCATAGCGAACGCTCCACCCCACCCCACCTGCACATTTTGTAACAGCTATTACGCAAACCACAATGCTTAATCAATTCAAACTACATGGAATCATCTTCCTCAGATGTTTCTACTACTACCTGACAGGTCCTCGTGTTATGTCCAGCCTCCCCGCAGTTGCCACAATGCCGAGGGCGCGTTTCAGTCCTTGGCGCACGACTACTACCCACGCGCATTTCCTCCTTTATCTGCTCACTCATATCAATCTCAGCCATTAGGTCTTCAGCTTCCTGTACACTAAGTGACCCTCCATTACGTAGACGTGTTTTTTTAGCTCTCCGACGCTTGCTAAGGTCCTCCATCTGCGTTCGGAGCATTTGGTTCTCTGCTTCTAACAATGCTATCCTATGCATTGCACCCATTGTAGCTTTGCTTAGTTTCTCAGCTGCGTCGCAACTCTGCGTTGGAGAGCTACCTAGATAATGGATGATCCGATTCTTTAAGAATGTAGACTGAGAAGTTGCTTCAGCTGGGTTGTTTGGTGTCTTAGAGATCCAAGATTGGGAGGTTCCAGGACATGATAATGGGGGTGTCGGTGTCTTTAATTGAAGATCAAGCAACCCAATGACTACCCCTATGTCAAACGGAAGTAGCCCTGCCCCACAAAACCCTCCCTTAATGTTTTTCTCAGTTATAGCCACTTTAAAGGCAGTGTGAAATGCTGGGAGGAAGTCATCCTTAGTGATATAGGTTTGGCCCCCTCTCATTAACATCTCAATTTGCGTACTATAGGCCTTTTTTAATAGGCTAAAACAGCCAACATCAAGAGGTTATAGGAGATAGGAGGAATGTGGAGGCATGCAAAGAGTAATAATGCTATTATCCTTGCAGTATTCCTCAAAGGCGATAGAGTAGTGGCTCTTATGACCATCAAGGATTAAGAGGCGATATACACCAATAGTGTGTGGCTTAGTATATTGATCGAAATGCTTAACCCAATCTAGAGTGATCTCATTTGTTGTCCACCCATTTTCACTTGGATGGACCTTCCAAGTCTTAGATAGTTGCCTATCCTCATACCAAGATCAGAGGTGGAATTTGCCCTTTACAACCACAAATGGCGGTAAGGCCCAGCCAAGTGCACTAACACCTTGGATTACTGTTACCTATTCCCGATTGCCAGGTTGCTTTGATTTTGGCCTTCCCTGTTGCTCAGAGCTTGTAACTACTGTTGTAGTTGAGATCACACCTATCAAAAACCCAGTCTTGTTGAAGTTGTAGATATCTGCATCTTGAATAGTGTATTTCGCAATTGTGTTCTGCACAAGCATAAACCAACTATGAATAAGCTTTGGATCTTCACATTTATGTAACACTGATGAGTCTAGACTGTAGACTATCACAGAGGTTTTATTGCGTCGGTTTACTTGTCAGAGGAGGCAGGGGATCATACACAAAGTCTTTCGTAAAACACATTACAGTATATAAAGAATACTATATTGAGTTGAGCACAAAGCTCCTATACTAAGAAATACTATCTACTTATATAGTGGCATTATGCCTGATGGATCCTATCTGCTACTCAGATGATCCCTAGATGATACCTAGATGCTCCTTAGACGATCCTGGATCTCAGCAGGATCGGGTTCATATGACCATGCCCCTTCCCCCTGCTTGACCAATGATCGTGTCCTCTCAAATGCAGCTTCTCGTCCAATCCCTCATCCTAGCGCTAGTGGTGGGGTCAGCTGTAACAATTTAGCCCTCTGATAGTCATATTTTCGATTAATACGCATATTAAGTGCTAGTTGTCGCCTAACGAAGTTTGAAGCCCAATGCGGTCCAATGTGTAGTATGTCGCGGTCTGCAAGGATATAGTTGGCTATATCTTCCACACCACGAAGTCTAAGAGGGAATCCTTTGGAATCTAAGTTAAGTATATATTGAATAATGACAGACTCTTCTAGATTGGTCAATTTCTTCGAGTTGGCTACTTGGTCGCATCGTGACTGCTTTCTACATATGCGACGGCTTAGCTTTATATAGTGTACCCTGTAGATAGCAGCTGCATGCCTAAGAGTTAATGAAGCATCATTCTTAATAGCTAATAAGGCTAAGTTTACTTGAGCATCATCATTTTTTTGAGGCATGTTGGGTAATGGAGAAAACGAGGTTGGAAGGTAGAAGATAGTAAAATGTGGTGGGGTGGAGCGTTCGCTATGCTGGAGCTTTCGCTATGCATGTACGTTACTCTACTCGTGCCGCCGAAAAGTTTGTACAAGGACCGTACGTCATTAGGACCAGCAGAGTTCCTATAAAAGTATGATACGTTACTATCTTTAAAATGTATATAGCAAGTAATTCCTTTTAATAGTATTACTTCTAGAATCTGTTGGAATTATTATGGTTGATACTGACTGTTAATAGTGGCAGGAAACACGGTCCCTAAACTGATTTTTGGATACATTCAGGACTGCAACAAGTAATTACTCATAGAATCGGAAGCAGTAGAATTTAGTAGCTTAAATACCTGATATCAAAGTCTGATAATAATATATTAATGGTATATAAAATAAGATGTAGTCAATTTTATTTTTTCACAAACCACCAGCAAAAGTATCAAAATATACTCAACTTTATTCTATTTATCAAAGGGTATACAAGATAAAATTTAAAATTTAATCTGCTTCATCATCGCAGATACGCTAACACAACTGGTATTTATAATAAAATTTAGTCTGCTTTACCTATCGAAGAGACAGTGGCAGAATCTCTAACTTCCTCGATTTCCGCCGGCATGATGAAGTTTAAGAGCATAGCTACACTATTTTCACAATTATGTTAGTAAATAACAGAAATAGACAGATTAACGGGAGCAAGAAACTTACAAGGCGGTAACAGCAAATCCAGTTTCTAATACCAGCTCAATGGCCTCTAAAAACCCCCGCAGGCTTTTATTGTCTGTTGCACCAAAGACGTATGAAAACCATGTTGGGGTAAGAGTCGCGCCGTAGCTGCATTTCCCATCAGTAAATTGAAGGCCATGATCGAGAAAGGATTTACACTCACCCTAGCGCCAGAGCAGCAGTTAGAATGAACCGATTGCGGCGGTTCATGGGAACCTTTGCTACAATCGCCAGGCCGCTGACTGCTACTGAGCCAAAAAGAAAGGTTGTCATGCCACCGAGGACAGCGGCGGGAATAGCTACGATAGCTGCGGCAAATTTCGCGAAGATGCCGGCCACAAGGAGGAAGAAGCTACAAGATCCAGTTAGCTAATACTATACAAGCGGAGTAAGTGTTGCAGTGATCGTACCAACAGAAATACCCTGCTTTTCGACTGGCACATCGTGTCAGGGCAATAACACCGTTGTTCTGCGCAAAAGTTGTCATCGGCGTGACAGTCATAAGAGCTGCGATAACGCTGTTAATGCCGTCTGCCAACACGCCGCCTTGGATTCTCGAGTCGTATGTCTCCCCCTGAACTTCTAACCGGGAGACATCGCATGTAGCTGTTATATCTCCCACGGCTTCACAAGCAGTGATGATGTAGACCGCGATCATTGGCAAGACTAGAGGACCATAGACTTGGAGTTTGAAGGTGTGCAACCAGATGAATGATGCTACTGGAGCCTAAAGGGTTCAATTAGCTCCGGTGTGTCTTTTTGTATTGTTAAATCCTTTCAGAGAACAGATAGACTCACCGCATCAATACCAGAACGATCAAAATATCCACACGCCGCCGCAATAATGCATCCAACCAGCAACCCTATTATAACTGAAGAAGACTTCATGATGGGAGACCCCAGCCTCTCACAGATTAGAATGGTTACAAACACCGAAAACCCCAAACCGACAAACTCGGCGCTTCCCCATGGAAGAGCGTGTGGTGCATCCACAGTGGGGCAATTAACAAAGAGACCCGATTCGGGTCTTGACATACACAGTCCAGAACCGCCCATCCACCCGTTAAATCCGCTCTGGATAAGTGAAACTCCGATCAACATGACGGTGGGACCAGTTACGATCGGAGGGAAGACCTTCTGGATCATTTTTGCCGGCATGAAGGAAATCAGAACCAAAATTAGCGCGCAGCAGGCGCTGGTTCCTACCAGGGCACCATAGGCATCAGGACAGGGTAGCGGAGTGCCGTCTTCTGCGGAGGGGCAGAATCCATTTTTGTACATCTGGTCGAAGGCGCTTGATGACACAGTTATGACGGTGAAAGAAACGCCTGCAAGGGAGAGGATTCCAGAGCCAAGGTAATACCTGGGCTTGTTAGCTCCTGCTATTGTGCGAAAAATGCACCATTTATAGACGGCGAGTATTGGGCAACATACGGCGTGCCATATATATGAAATCGGGTGATTTGTATGAGACTCAGTAAACCGCACACAATTAACGTGGTTGAAACTAGGTACTGGGTCTGCTCGGTGGAGAGATATATTGCACTGGATATGATAATAGGCGGTGTAACAATACCTCCCAACATGGCGAGGGCGTGCTGGAGACCAAGCAGAAGGGCAAGTAAAGTGGGCATTGGATCATTGAGGCCGAAGAAAGGAGCCGCAGTGTCCGTCTTCGCCATAAATGGAAGATTAGGGCGGAAGAAAAAGGCGTAGTCATAGTTGCCGACTAAGCCTTCCCTCGTGGTTAAAGAATTGCGAACTCGCTGTAAGCGTTGGCGGATTGTCTTCTTCGGGTGCGGATCAGGTCCGATGGTGTCGGGACCATCGGTAGAACGGATCGAGTTGTCCATGGTACAAATAGAGGATGGATTACGAGACTACTGATGATTGCTACGAAGAGGGGATGCCTACGTATTTAATTACACGGTCCTATATGCTCGACCCGAGTTACAATGCTGCTATCTCCTTTCCCCACGTTCTCACTATCTTGGCGATGATAACTGCCTCGTGGCAAGATAGTAATAGATAAGGCTTCGGGGTACTCCATGGGATTCCGGGAATAGCGACTTAACCTTAAATAGAGTGGGCTATAATATTCCATAAATTACCGGAAGAGTGAGAGCTAATCCTGAATTGCAGTCTACTTGGATTGAGTACTAATTGAAGTGTGTAATTCTACAATGTTAGTAGCTGAGCTAGTCCAGCTTATCGTGGCGGATTGCTGTCCCCGTTGTTTTGTCATTAGTCCCGTATATCGGCGGACTCCGCCTCTCCACAATTGCAACTGATATAGATAACGTTGAAGCTATGGCCGCAGTCTGATTCTCGGATTCTAACTTGTAAATATTTTAAGCCTGTGGAAGGATTCAGTAAATCATTTTTCGGCAGGATGCTTTATACACACGCAACAATCATCACAGTCGATCCCTCTCGGCGCATCATTAATGATGGAGCCATTCGCGTCCAGGGTGATTCGATTGCCGATTTAGGCAAGACGGACGAGCTGAAGCAACGATACGTCGATGATGAAGAATGTGACCTTTCTGGCCGCATTATCATCCCCGGATTAATTTCTACACACGTGCACACAGCGCAGACATTACTGCGAGGCACAGGTGATGATTTAGAATTGGTTTCTTGGCTATGTGAGAGGATCTGGGTATTACAGGGCAATTTCACAGAAGCGGATGGCTATGCGGCTGCGCGGCTTAGCATTGGTGAGATGCTGAAGACAGGGACTACATGTTTCTTGGAGAGCATGGTAAGCACGTCATCTTTCATTCTCCAATCAATTCGAGATGTCTTCGAGCATAAATACCAATTCCTGGAATTAGTTCGCCGATCGGTACGGATATGATGGGCTCTGTCGTGCTGTAGAGGAAAGTGGAATTCGCGGGTGCCTGGGCAAAATCGTCATGGATATCGCTAAATACGCCAAAGACGATGCCTGGGCGATGCATCCCGGCCTAGTTGAGGACAGAGAAATGTCGTTACTTGGAACCGTTAAGATGTGGGAGAAGTGGAATGGTAAAGCGAATGACCGGATTCGGGTTTGGTTCGGAGCAAGAACCCCTGGAGGGTATGTAAAAACAATGCCAATTTGAAGGCCGACTTCCCCTTCCAAGGCGTCATAACTAATTGGAGTTAGGGTATCTGATGCTCTTTACAAAGAAATGACAGAGATATCACGCAGAAAAGGTATCCCTATTACAATGCATTGCGCTGAAGTCCGTGCCGACCGCGACTTCTTCGCCTCGGTCTCCCACACGCCGATGTCGTACTGTGATTCCGTTGGGCTTCTATCGCCTTCAACGGTGCTGGTTCACATGGTCCACCTCGATGATTCTGATATCAAACTACTCTCCGAGTCTGGTACTCATGTTGCACACTGCCCGACATCAAATGCGAAGCTCGCATCTGGTATCTGTCGTGTCCCGGACCTGCAGAAGGCTGGTGTAAATATTGGCCTAGGAACGGATGGCGCACCATGTAATAATTCCTGCGACATGCTCCAGGAGATGAAACTCGCAGCTATCATCCATAAGAGTATTTCATATAACCCCGAGGCAGTTCCAGCGGAATCGGTCCTCGAGATGGCCACAATCAATGGTGCCAAGGCGTTAGGGTTGCAAGATCGCATTGGAAGTCTAGAAATTGGTAAGAAGGCTGATTTTGTAGCCGTTGACGTTCGGGGGATCCATTCGCAGCCGTGGTTTAACCCCGTTAGCGCTGTGGTGTACACGGCGACAGGGAGGGACGTTGATGTTGTGGTGGTGGACGGCAAGATGGTCGTAAAGGGTGGAGAGCTGCTCACGATGAATGAGAAGGAGATTATAGAAGAGGCTAGGACGAGAAGTCGAGACGTGGTAGAAAGGGCAGGTTTGACCCAGAAGGTAAAAGGGAGATGGCCTCAAGAATAGATTAATAACGACCGAAAGTACCAATCTATGAGAATCCATAACGCCGTTCGAGGCACCCCTTGTGAGATATTACCATTAGCGTTGTCACATAAAGTTAGCTGGGTTATCGTGTCACAGAAGCATCGGTTGCTTAAGGGAGGAATGGGTGGAATGCCGAACAGGCATGGCTCCATGTGTTGGCTAACTTGGTTATTGTCCCGTATTTTGATCCCGAACTCACCTAACGATACGTAATACATAGGGCTGAGCAAGCCTATATTTTTGAGAATATGTCACCTTTGATGGGACTTTGGGTGGCCCTTATGGGAAAGCGGCATGCAAAGAGTTGCCATGGGAGGACCCAAAAGGCACAATGAGGGATGATCCGGACGATCCTCCGCTGCTTTTGTGGGTGGGACGGAGCTGAAATTTGCTTGGCAAAAACAACCTTGATGAAAATCATTGTTTATTGATTATAAAAGGTACCTATGTCGCCTAATTAGGGGTCCCTGCGACTTTCAATAGTAAGGCTGTAATTCCGTAATTTAAGCTCATGAGATCTCCATGCTGAAACTGTACGGAGTATAAAGTTGGTTACCCCTTCTTCTGACTATTTGCAACTACAGGAAATCAGCCCAAAAAATCTAGGCATTGGGGGACAGATTTTTTTTTTTAAAAAAAAAGTCCGATATCTCATTGAGTGTCGCTATAACGACAGCGATCTCTCGAATAACAGCAGTGATGGCCGACATGGTCTGGCAAAAGGTATTGATACCTTCGGAGATGGGAAACGGACCCAATTTGAAAGTGACACGGAACGACCCGCACCCGGACGCCCATTGGCATTTGCTACATCATTGCGGATCTTTTGACTGCAGATCGCCCAGCTGAAAAGGCTACTTAGACCCAGAGTCACATCGTTTGAGATTCGCACTACAAAGGAGAATTTGAAACCGGCTGAAATCTTAAATGATCTGCGCTGGGCAATGGATATTCACAGGGGACGTGCATGATATATAGATCCTATGCTCTTGTTGTAATGCTTGTTTCGTCTTATATTTCCCTGCAGTCCTGCTTTCTGGTAGAGACCATAAATACTGTTGTCCTTTTATGCATCGGTATAGCGCAATCAGATATAAAATGACTGTTGTGGAGAGCGACAGTGCATCTGCACAGCAGAAGTTTCCAAATGACCCAATCTTCACTCGGCTTCGCGAACTATCCATGGAAATGCCTGGTGTGTTATTCCACGACGAACATGGTATCGATGCCAGTTATAACGACTTGATCAGAGATGTCATACACCTCCGTCGGGTCCTACGAGAGCAACTCCCGAGTACTTCATTCAACGAGCAAGGCTGCCTTAAAAAAGATGCCGTTTCTATAGCATTCCTTGCATTGAGTGGGTACTACTTTATTGTCAGTTTCCTAGCAATTGCTGCTCTAGGAGGTATATGCATACCACTGGGTAAGTCAATAATTCATTCGATGTAGGGTAGAAGTACTAAAGTAAGCCGATCATAGCAACGGGCCTTACTCCGGAGGAAGCCCTGTACTTCTTGAATAAGACCAAAGCAACCTACATCCTGGTAGAGGAGAGTACCTTTGGCAACGCCAATGCAATCAGAGACCATGCCCAAAACCAGGCTGGCCAAAAGTTGAGCTTGATTCCGATTACAAGAGCAGAGTTGAAGCCAAGCCTATGCTCTGCCCAATTGGAAATCAACGAGGAATTGAACTTCTCACCCACTCTTGGATGTATAGTTTTGTTTACATCTGGAACAACGGGGCTACCAAAAGGCGTCGTCCTCCCCCGGCAGCTGTTCTACTTCACGGCAGAGGGATCAGAACCCGCAATACTCTATCTAGCATCCTGCCCCGTGCATTGGGTAGGAGGCACAGGTCTCATAGACAGTGTACTGACTGGAGAGAAATTGCATATCATGAAGCACGGATCTGGACCTCCAAGATTCTGGGAAGTTCTGAGGGAGGGTAAAGTTACAGAAATGAGCGTATCTCCGACACTTTTGAGGGAATTGATGGAGTATTACAAGGAGAATATTGCCAATCTCCCATCCGAAGATCGCGACAAGTATATCAATGGAGCTAAAAATCTAGAAAGAGTGTACACAAGTGGCTCAATGCTTAATCCTTCGACTCGGCAATTCTTTACGGACCTGACCAATATGCCCATCACAAATGCGTATGGGATAACTGAGATGGGCGGAGGCATAACAGCCACTCCGCCTGGTTCAATCTTCAAGGAAGTGCGTGTATTCTTTTGAGTCTTCTCTATATTGCTTACTTACTGTTATGCAGCGCTATATCGGCACTCCGCTTCCGGGGAGAATAATAAAACTCTCCAATGGTGATAGTGGAGAAGTTCTAGTCAAAAGCCCCCATATGTTCACCGGGTGAGAACATTGATATCCTATCCTTCCTTTTTTCTTGCGAAACTTCTTACTTACAGTAGGTATAGGTATATCGATGATGAAGCAGCAACACGGGCAGCATTTGACGATGAAGGATTTTACAAAACAGGAGATCATGTTCATCGCGTTGGTAATGATTACTATTTCGATGGCAGGGTTTCATCTGACTGTAAGTTTATTCCTTGAAGATTGGCATACCATTCCTAGAGTCAATTTAATGACAAATGTAAGGGATTCGCTTTCATGAGTACACGATAAACATTCTAGAGCTCGAGCTGCGTCTGATGGATCTCCCATACATCTCCGAAGCCCACGTGCTCCCAGTCCTAGATCACGAGAGTGGCGGATTAGTAGCTGCACTTGTTCGACTCAGGAAGCAAAAGCCTGACCAAGACCATAGTGGCATTGCCCTTCGGCAAATCCGTGAAGATCTCGCCGCCAGGAACATGGTCTCCTACAAATTGCCCGTGCTCTTACGAGTTCTCCAGGATGATGAACAAGTTCCTTTGACAGCCTCTGGAAAGGCGTTGAAAAAGGAGAGCCTCCAGAAATACTTCAACATATCTGGGCACTTGCCTGATGGTTATGTAGCTGATGGTGTGGAGTACTGGGGAAACAAACTTGATACTGCGGCTCCAACGCGTCTTTTCGATTGGGGAGGTCTATAGATAGTCTAGTAATGGGTTCTTTTAATGCTGATATCTACAATGAAATTTATTATGGCCAATCTATTCTTGGTATTTATCTCGCTATCAATCCAAACAACACCAAAACGCTGCACAGCGCTGATAACCAAGCCCCGAAAACCGTTCTACAAACTCAGAGGCTCATTGTAACAGTCATGCTATTACTATGCACCATCAAGCATGGCGGACAACCCCGCCCCAGAACCTCCAAATCGCTCACGTATGCTATGCAAGCTTCCTCGTCCGTATGTGTCCCTTGGGATGGGCTTGGAAGCGTCGTAAACATCACCGCAGTATCCTTGCTATTCTGCCTCATAAGCTCGTTTAGGATCAGGTGCTGTGCTCGGCATGGTAGATCGTTGAAAGACAACGGGAGAGATTGTGTGGAATATGTCGATCCAAGAGATTTAGGCGGCGACGAAGAAGAATTCTTGGATAAGGTGCCTCCGTTGTCATCTTGGGAGCGATATGCTGATTGTAGACGATTGCGTCTAGTTGGCGGAGAAGGGGTATCGATGAACATAATTGAAGGTCCCGCGCCGTCTTCGGAGGCAACTTGAGAGACTGGTACCGGCTTGGAACTGAATTTCTGACTTGAAGCATGGCGAGATAAAATCGGTCGCTCTCTGGCACTACCAGCATGTGATGATTTTGTTGGCGAAAGCTGTGATTTGCTCGAAGCTTCACGAAGTGCCGAGAATCGTTCCTCAAGTTTGCGGGGAGGAGGAGGTTCCATATTTCCAGATGTGGCAGGAGCCGTGCTAGCATCTCCCTGTGACTCTTTCAGAGATGGAGAGCCACTAGAAGTATCGAAATCCTTCAGAGACCTTGCTGGCGTAGTTGTGTTAGACACAGTAGCCGATTTATTCTTGTTCTTTGAGGCTGAGGATTCTTTTGATGCGAGCAGATTCCTCGCTGGACGTGGTCCCCGCATGGCATCGCCATCGCTTTTACGCCTCACAATCTTTGTCGGGCATCGAATATCATCATCGTTATCCAATTCTTGGTCGTCGGCGTCGGCCTCCGAAGCGATACTCTGATCGTCGTCATTATCCTCATCAGAGTCATCGCTGCTGCTTTCCGAGTCACTATTTTGTTCCGAGCTAGCCCGGTGCGTAAGCTGAGCTGGTAATCTTTGGGCACGCATACCGAGGTTGACACCCAACTTGCTGAAACCGCTCATCGTACGTCTTCTCTTCGACTTATGTAAAAGATTCCTTAAGCCCAAGAATCGTTCAACCTTCTCATGCCTGGGTCCCTGTTGGAATGATGCATCTGGCCAAACAGACGACCCGAGCAAGTTCTCGACGTCAAGGCCGACCCCACTTTCTCGCCTCCCTCTCATTCTTTGCATTTCTTCCCACCATTCTTGATCCTTGAGACATTCTTCAACTTCAGCTTCAGCCTCTGCACCGGGGCTATTACCATTCACAATAATTTCATATGTCGGGAGGGATCCTGACGCTAGCCAAAAGACCTTAATATCGGCCTGAATCCTAAGATTTTCCAGCAGGCTCTTGACACGGATCCTCTCTTCCTCTACGTCGGTCTCATACTCCACAAAGACGGCTACGCGTAGTTTATATGACTTTTTCCAACTTGGGACTGTGTTTAGAATGCATCCGAGTTGCAGGATAAGAGTATCTGTATCGCCGTTAGTAAGCTGCCCCTACTTGTCGAGATTATTAGACGAGACTTACAAGTATCAAAGTTTGTCGTAAGCAAATTGGTCTTCATCGGCCCATCCGTGGCAATTTCAGCAGACATCTGGATTGGCCAGAGATCAATATATTTCTTCTCATTATGGCCCTTGGGGTTTGGAATCTCGAGGCCGCTAAACCCCCTGGCAACGGCAACGTTGATCTGTAGGCGAAGCAATAAGTCTTCGAGGACAGTAACATAGCTCACAATACTAGTGGTGCTCTCTGTTTGGCATGAGTCCGTTGGAAGGGGCGCCGCTGGTTTTAAGCCGTTGTTATCCTCCACTTTGCCATCTTTTGGGCCTGCCTGTGCATCACCATCTGTTGGAGTTTGTGTACCAGTAGTATCCTCCGGGGATGTAGGTGTTGTAGATTTAGGTTTGTGCAAGTCGTCCATATTATAGAATCCGATAACCGCGATATTAGGCCTCATCCCTCCGAGACCGGCACTTAAGGCCAAATTTCTCACTCCCCATTCCAAGGCAGGGGAAATTCCAATATTTACAAAAGCCTTTACGTTGGAAAAGTCGATATATTTGGACCATGCCACTTGTTGGCGTCTTGCTTCTGGTACCGCACGCCCAAAATCGTCGCTGACAACTACATGGCCTTGATACACAGTAAGTATTATCTTATAAAAAGTTGATTTGGTGACAAACCTAGTATATATAGAGAGCCCTTCTTCATAGAGTTGCAGAACTGTATGAGTTTATATTGTCGACGTGGGTCGTTTACAAACAGTAAGATTTGTGGTCTCCAAAACTTGACGTGCTCTGGCTTCAACCGGAGAAGGTACTTTCGAACTTGATGGTAAATCAGACTCTGAGAAACATCGCCCCAGCTTCTCGGTCGGGAAGTGTAGTGCACCAGGAGGAACAATACTATCAATATTGCCACACAGACGCTGGCATAAACCCCATCAACAAAAATCATTGCAGTCCCAGAGAAAACCGCACCGAGAAAAGCGGTTTGCCAACTGAAAAAGTGGAAAGACGGTCGGAAGTTAGGAGCAGATCCTATTTTTAGGAGGAACGTGGCTAAATTCATAACCAGGAATGTCATCTGCCATAGTCAGTATGATTATTACTTTGCTCCAATTTGTAGGAGCATCAAATTTCTCTCGCATGTAAACGGGTAGTATGGATAATAACTGGTGAAGAAATTTGTAGGAAACTTAAGAGTCTGAGAGGTAACATACCAGATAAGCCATGGTTATCAATGATGCAATTTGGTTGATATCAAACAGCATTACAAGTTGCGCTGCAACGTAGGTCGCGCAAATAGCATAGACGGGCTCATCGCCTTTTTTGGTTCCTTGTCCAAATATGCTAAGCCCAGGATAGAGTTCGTCTCGAGCGAGGGCCTGCATAAGCTTTGCACACCCGATAACACCCATCAATGTTGAAAAGAAGGTGGTTGCAAACTCTCCCGCCAAAACCAGGACCGCAGAAAGGTTCGTATCTTGAATTATATTGATGTCGGCAACGAATGAGGCTCTGGTAACCGTACATGCCAATGACAGTATAACAAGTGCATACGAAACAAATGTTAGAAGGAGGGCCCATAAAGTACCTTTCGGAATAGCTTTGCTAGGATGCTTCAAATCTCCGCTCATGCTTGCGCCAGCAAATATGCCTGAAGTTGCTGGGAATAGGATGCCAAAAAGCCCTTGGAAACTCTCTCGTCCTTTCGACTGGCTGCCAGCGGCTCCTTTGGTAAAACGGGGCCAAAAGTTGCCCTTGAAAGTATCCAAGCTCATCCCGGTAAACTGGATGCCAAGTTTCCGACTCTCGAATGGTGCTCGAACCAGCGCAGAAAATGGGATACTCAACGTAGAAATGAGCAAAATGATGAGCAAGCCATTGCTAGCACGGGCAAAAACGCCACTTCCTGCAAGGCAGATGCCTGTGCATATAAGAAGCACAACAGTGGCCCACAGATAGTTATAACCTTGAGACTCTGGCAAGATCCGAGCCCAGTCTCCAGTGGCTGCACCAATATTATTTTGAATGGCATCGACCAAGGCAACTGCGTTTAGACCAGTATTGAAGACTTGGCCCATATAAAAAACAAGTCCTATTGCACCTCCAAATTCCGGACCTAGTGATCTTGATATGAGATAATAAGCACCGCCCCCACGAACTGTGCCATTCGATGCGATTGCTGAAAGAGAGAATATCGTTATGAGGTCGATTGAATATGCGGCAACGAGCATTCCTATGGTATGATGGTCAGAGTGGTTACAAAATTAAATGGGAATAGCATTGCCTTACCAAGTATACCAATAACTCCCGCTTGGCCTAATATAAATCCGAAGCGCAAAAACATAAGAATGCTCAGCACATTCAAACATGTTGGTACGAAGACTCCCGAGAATGTCCCAAGCTTGTCATGACCTCCAACTGGCCGTGGGCCCAGCCCAGGCTTCGTCCGTTTGTCGTCGCCATCAGGGTTTCTTTGGTCTGGGTGTGGATCTGCCCGTGTCGGTGATGTCTGTGATTTCTGCCCGTTGGTCGTCGTTCGCTTTCGGAGTAAGGGTGTAGTCTCGGTCGAACTGGAGGCATTATGGATATTCAAAACTCGCTTGGTAAAGTTAAATGGTGACGACAAGATACTGCCGCCCTTTGAAGTGCCAGAGTTTGGAAATTCATTGCTAGCAGCAGGTCCGTCTCCGCCCGCCTGGCTTTCCTGAGAGGGAGCAGAGTCGTCGACAAAAACAGAAAAGCGCCTATTCAACTCGCCAGCAGCATCTACCGCAGTTCGAGTCTGGAATGTTGGTCGGTTAGTCGGGGGATGGTCGTTCCCAGAAGCCATTGCCCCTCACTTCAGCGATAGAGTGCAAATGCAGATCAAGGCAAGCACGATAGCGACGGATCGAATAGGCCTTAGACCACGACACGAAATAATAGCACGATTATAACGATTTCATCATGAGAATTTTCGAGTTGTTATTCAGCAGGTTGACGTAGCGATATGGCCAAGAAAGTCGTAGATATCAATTGAAGATTCTTGGCATGAGCTCCAAAGCTACTCCGTATGCTCTGATGTCGGCCAGGAACATAAAACAGGGCAACCCGGGTAGCTCCACTCCATTGATTGGCGGCACTGATAAGAGAGAAAACGTGACCAAATTCTCCCAATAACCCCCCACACAGCCTAGTACTAGAGGAGAGTGGTGTGTGACAGGTCTTGTGCCTCTGCGATCCGCTTATCGATGACACCCAGCATATGGCAGTATATACGAGTAACTACTCGTCGTACATATGCAGAGGAACAAACGAAATACAGTATAAGTATATAAAACCACGTCTGCCTCATAAACTCAGCCGACAAAACTGTCTCTACAGAAGACCATAGTTTCTGCTGCTCTATAGCACGAGTATTGAGACAAAAAAGCAGGTTAGACGCACACCTTCTAGTTCTAGTATCCAAGCTTTGTCTCGCAGCCGCAGTACATGGCGCTAACAGGAACAACCCTTCAGGCTACTCGACAAGAGCATCTTGCAGCCATCCTCTCCCAACGCCCGGTATGCTGCGATAGAGACCACGATTCGACATCGACATTGTGAAGAAACTGCGACAAATCAGCTGTTTGCCGCATCTACGACAATGGACCATTCGGCGTCCAACCCTCTCCTTAGCACATCTCCTGGATCGTCTCGACTTGGGAGCTCCGCGCCTCGTGCAACGTCCACTGCCCGGCTTGCGTCACCGGTGCCCTCGAGCCATTTGTCTGGAACTCCTCCAGTGCGGCAGATACCTGTCTCCGGCCAAGCAGGTGTCGTGGGGGGTTCATTGACGCCACTTGCTGGTGGCCCGACCGAGCATTCGTCCCTCACGGGACCTGGAGTCTCTGCCCTTGCTGCCGCCTTCTCAAACTCCATTGGCAATTCTCCACCTCGGTTTGGCACTCCACCATTGCGGCCTTTGTCTCCTGCAGCTGCGGCTGCGAATTTGCACTCTGCCGACCAACAGACCAACTACGGCTCATTCACTCGATCGATACAAGGTGCTCACACCTCTGGCTACCAAGGTGCAGCCGGACTTGAAGACCCAGAAATCGTTCAAAGGCATCTTGTTAAATCCTCGGAGGTGCAAGAGAGCGACGATACTTCTGGTGCATCTGACACACACCGCGAGGGAGCCACTTTGAAGACAAAGATAGACTTCGATTCAGTCGCGCCAGGTTTAGCCGATGATGAGTTTTCCAGCTTGCAGTTGCAAGGAGGAGATATCACTAGACCGATATACAAGTGGACCGAGGAGGCTCAGGCTAGAGCGCTTGGCCGAGGGCGTGGGAGGAGTCACAGCTTCAACCTGTCAAGGCCGCATACGGATGACGAAGTGCTTGATATCAACTCTATAAAAGTCCCAGGTGGAATGCGTCGGAATTACCTACGGAGAGCGGCTGCAAGCCCCAGCCCTAATAGAGATATAGAAGAAGGTGAAAGTAGTGGCTCACAGAGACCTCAGAGGCATGCAAAGCTGTTCACGAACAACTTCATGGAATTCCTAACGATATACGGCCATTTCGCTGGTGAAGAGCTCGAGGAAGACGATGAGGCGCTGGGCCCTAATGAGTACTTCGCCTCTGATTCATACGACGAGTTTTACGATGAGGGAGAGGGTAGTGAGGGAGAGCGCATGGAGGAGAGCGCTCTTCTTACCCCAGGCACACGTAAGAAGAGGAGAAGGAAGGACCGCGGTGGAAGCGGCCAAAATGACTCTTGGGGAGCACTTCTACTTCTACTGAAGTCCTTCGTTGGAACTGGTGTGCTCTTCCTGCCAAAGGCCTACCTAAACGGCGGAATGCTCTTCAGTAACGTGATTCTACTTTTTGTCGCAGCCATCAGCTACTACTGCTTTGTGCTCCTGGTCAATACACGATTGAAGATAGAGGGTTCGTTTGGTGACATGGGTGGAATTTTATACGGGAAGTGGTTGCGAACAGCCATCCTTGGATCAATTGTTATCAGCCAGATCGGATTCGTCGCTGCGTATATCGTTTTTACGTCAGAAAATCTGCAGGCATTCATACTCGCTGTGTCAGACTGCAAAACGCATATCGAGATCAAGTATCTGATCTTGATGCAAATGGCGATATTCCTGCCATTCTCGCTGATGCGAGATATCAGCAAACTAGCATTTACGGCCCTTATCGCGGACGCCTTAATTCTTCTCGGGTTGGCTTATCTATATTACTTTGACTTTCTCACTATTGCCACACAAGGAGTCGCTGATATCGTCAACTTCAATCCGAAAGACTGGACCCTCTTCATTGGAACCGCCATCTTCACGTTTGAGGGGATTGGCCTCATCATCCCTATCCAGGAATCGATGCGCGAGCCCACGAAGTTCCCACGCGTTTTGGGCGTGGTCATGGTTATCATCACCGTCATCTTCCTTTCCATGGGTGCTCTCTCTTATGCCGCATTCGGCTCCAAGACTGAAACCGTTGTCATCCTTAACATGCCGCAGGACGACAAATTCGTCAATGCGGTGCAGTTCATGTACAGTGTTGCGATTTTGCTGTCAACGCCTCTCCAGATCTTCCCGGCCATCCGCATCACCGAGACCGAGCTTTTCACGAGGAGTGGAAAGTACAATCCATACATCAAGTGGCAGAAGAACGCTTTCCGCTTTTTTGTTGTGATGCTTTGTGCAGCTATTGCTTGGGGAGGTGCCGCAGATTTGGATAAGTTTGTGGCCATCGTTGGAAGCTTTGCTTGCGTACCACTTGTTTATATTTACCCCGTAAGTTTCCCCGTCATACCCCGTTACCTGTTCGCCATACTAACATCAAACAGCCTATGCTTCATTATCGCGCCGTTGCAGTGACTCGTTTCCGAAAGTTCTCCGATATTTTCCTCTGTGTCTGTGGCGCTATAGTCATGATTTACACAACATCAATGACAATTATAAACTGGGCTGGCGACGACAAGGCAGTCCCTGTACCGAAATTCTGTGACGGAAAGAGAGGGGTGTGATATTGATGTATACAGGAGATCAACTAGACGATTATGTTGATATAGATTGTCATCTTCACGGATCCTGTACTACAATTTGTTTCCTCTACTTTGTTTTGGTCATCTTCTAGAATCCGTTGTTTTGCATAGCCTGCCTTTGATTACAAGCATTTTGGCTTTGTCTCATATATATACTCCCTGAAGTCAAACTTAGAAACTAAATATATACATATATCGTATACCATGATAGTCCAGTCCATATAGGCATTTATTACTCTATTGGTCTATCAACATGATCCAAATCCATGTGACCCTCGTGTTTTATCAGCCTTGTCAGCCACAACGCAACAATCAGAATTGCTGCCTGTCGAACCTTTTGTCAAGTCAACATCATCTCCCAAACGATATCATAACACTATGAGCCGCAAATGTCCAATGTGTGGCGGTGCGGGGTGTACGGATTATACAACATGGAACTGGTTACAAAGTATTCGTCAGAAACCCTATAGTCTTTTGACTATATTCGGTGACAAAAGAGGATCGTCTAGCAACCAAAGCCCCTCTTCTACGCCATACCCACCCGGGATATGCAGGCATTGCAGTCCCATTCTCCCTACACCGCGCTCTCGTGCTTTGACTCTATACTCATCGCCGCATCTACCTAATCCGACGGAGACGCCAACTGAAAACTTGCGTACTGCTTCTCAATCATCAGGTCCATTTTTTTTTCGGTTGCCCCTAGAACTACGGATCCTCATCTATGGCCAATTATTCGGTAACCGGACGGTGCACATAAATCTGGAATACCCTCATAATTATACCAATGAACCACGCGGTAAAGATGGCAAGTGGAATCTTACCGTGAGTAGGAGCGTTGGTAAGCCTAAAAATTGGTATGCATGGCACTGCGTCTGTCATCGGAATCCCAGGGGATCCGAATGGCTGGATTGCTGCCGAGAGGAAACGGATATAAAAGGCTACAAAATCAATATTAACTGGCTTTTCACATGCCGTCAAGGGTGAGTCTCATTTTCATGTGTCCGCAAGTGTATAACTTGAGGCTTTGTCAACCTCTAATACAAAGTAGATACTCTGAAGCTATCACGGTATTATATGGAACGAATAGATTCCATTTCAGGGAAAACGCGATCGGCACCTTCGACTTACTCCCCCTCACATTCCTTCCTCAACGTCTTGCGAATATTACCGCCGTAGATATCAACTGGCCCGAGCAGAGTTCGCTGGAAACGATAAAAGACTGCATGCTTTCCTATATCGGTCTCTGGGATAGGATCTCTTTATTAACAAACCTGCGCTCCCTCCGCCTAAACCTAGTCATGAGAACAAGCTCCGTGGGCCGAGTCCCACCCGATGCGTCCGAGCAGAGCAAACTTGCTGCGGAACGTGAGTGGCTCGGACCGCCTGATGAGCTTGTTCGACGTCTCGGCTCACAGTTGGAAGAATTCACGTTTATGACGTCGAGCAATTTCTACTCTATGCTGCATAGTCTAAGGAATGAGGAGGAAAGGGCTTTGAATAATTATAAAGGCTTGAAGTGCTTTACTAGAGTTATTGGTGGCTACGAGTATGTCATTAATGAGGCAGTAGATGACTCTTCAACGATACACCTGCTGCGGTGGCGGAGAGGCGTAGGCTTTCCGTGACCTCCTTATGGTATATAATTTAGTATATCTTATATTAGGAAATAGAGGTAGATTTCACGGTTCTCTCTCTAAAAATAATAATAAATTATAGCAATAGTTGGACAATTTCAGATGGCAAAGTGTCCCTGGCAGGAAATGATGAACCACAATAAATATCACAGCCTCGCATGCGAGGCTGATAACGACAACTGCAGTTCAGGTCCGCCCAGTCACCCGGAAAATTTTGAAAAGTTCCAGGGCCATTTTCAACATTGAATCTGATTCCATCAACAGCATCGCCAGTTTACAGTTCGCCAGTTTATCTCTCAATATTCGGCGCACCGCTGAGAATATAGACGAATTTCACCAATATCCATCTAGGATACGGAATATTGAGCCATGGCCGACCAAGACGGGCAGAATGGAGAGGAGGTGACGAGGTCTGGTGGACAGGTTCAAGTCCACTTCGTGACCGAGGAGAAGGAATTCGAGCTCGAGGAGTCCAAGAGGGTCCTCCTCGTGCCTACTGGTAAGAATCATTGCCATCCTCTGCTTCTATATAGCCATGCTAATCCCTTCTCGCAGACATCCGTCGCTACAACCTCTCTCAAATCCTCAACTCCCCCGCCATGCTCGATCTCCCCCCCCCCACCCCATTCGACATCCTCATCAACGGCACATTCCTCCGCACCACCCTCGCCGAGTACCTCGTCTCCGCCGGCCTCTCCGCCGAAACAACCCTGACGCTGCAATTCCTCCGCTCCAGCATTCCCCCCACCTTCACCGCCGCCTTCGAGCACGACGACTGGGTCGCAGCCGTCGACGTCCTCTCCACAACCACCCCCCACTCCTCTGCCCACGAAAAAGACCCCCGCATCCTCTCCGGCTCCTACGACGGCCTCCTCCGCATGTGGTCCCCCTCCGGCACCGTCATCGCCACCTCCCCCGGCGCCTCCAACGGCGGCCACACCTCCTCCATCAAAGCCGCCAAGTTTCTCTCCCCCACCACTATCGCCTCCGCCGGCCTTGACCGCACAGTCCGCATCTGGTCCTACGCCGACGCCACCGGCCCCGATGCGCAAGGCAAGCTAACCCCCACCCTTGCGCTGTACGGGCACACCCTCTCCATCGACTCTCTTGCTGCGCACACGCCGTCCAACCGCCTCCTCTCCGCCTCAGCAGACGGCTCCATCGGTCTCTGGACCCCTAACAAATCCGCTCCCGCTGCGCCCTCTGCGCTTCTCCCTGGCTCTGCACCTTCGGCAAAGAGGAGGAAAATGAACGCCGCTGTCGATGTCCCCGCGCGCGGCGCGACTAGCATGATGGCTGTGCACACTGCGCCTGCTACGGGCGTGATATTCCACCCTGACGATGCTACGGCTGCGTACTCCACTTCGTTGGATCATACTCTCAAGACGCTTGACCTTGCGACAGGAAATGTGGTTGATACTCGCGCGACTGGACATGCGCTGTTGTGCTTGACTACCCTCGCGCCTGGTGGTAGCGGACACGTTGTAGCGGTAGGGTCGGCGGCGAGGCACATTACGCTTATTGATCCGCGTGCTGGAGGTGTGGTGATGACGCTGCGTGGACATAAGAATAAGATTGCGAGTCTGGCACGGGACCCGGGGAGTGCGTTTGGACTTGTTAGCGGTGCGCATGACGGTACCGTTAGGGTGTGGGATGTTAGGTCATCGAGGGAAGGAAATCTTGACGAGGGTGGACGGGTTGGCGAGGCGGTGTTTGTGGTTGGGCGTGATGGCGCGGGGAAGAGCAAGGTTGGTGGTGAGGGCGAGAAGGTGTTTGGGGTTGTGTGGGACCAGACTGTTGGTATTGTGAGTGCTGGTGAGGACAGAAGGGTGCAGATTAACGCACCGGCAAGGTTGGAGAAGTCGTAGGCGTTGAGACGGGAGGATTATACCCGGTAGCTGGCGGATTGGACGTGCATAGGTTGGAGTAAATGGTGTAATAAATCAATGGCTTTATTTATTTCGTATTTATTTGAGCGGCATTGCCGTCCGTCTATCCCAGCTATGTGACTTGGTCATTTTATCCAGTGCCATGCTTTAAACCCATTCATACCCGGAAATGCCATTGGATGCACCCAATCATGCATCTCGTCCCATTCATGCCAACTCAAGCGACGGTATTCATGTCGGCTTGGTGTTTTTCCTTTCTCCGCCAATTATCCTCCACAGTCCCCTAAACCTCCACCCAGATGTATCCCCTTCAACTCCTTCTAGTAACTCTCTCACTCTATCCTCTCTTCCCTTAATATCTAGACCCCTCTCCCCTCGGAGTCCCGCACCACTCCCCAGCACCCCCCGGCCCTCCACTCGTAGCGCCTCAAGAATATATCCCCTTACAGTCCCAGTCTTAAGCGGCGGATCCCGCAGCAGCCCTGCAATCTGCTCAACTGACAGATCTTCATGTGATGACCAGATATGGTAGGCACGTAAAGCCGCGGGTGCTGCATTGGTAGAAGGGTGTGCGGCACGGTAGGAGACTGCAAATTCTGCTGCAGCGTCGACACAAGGGTCTGCGGGTCGTTCAGATTTCTTGGCAGGGCGCTTAGGGGATTTGGTAAGAGGCGGCGGGGGTGAATCATCATCGGTTTCTAGAGGAATAGAGAGGGACGGGTCCTGGGGGGCAGAGGTCGACGTCTTGCGTGGCTCGAGAGCCGCGGTAGCATCATCCAGGGACTCGTCGGCCGTGACGATTTCGATGCCAGATGCAAGGCGAATAGGAAGACCTAGTTCGGCGTGGTAGGGGCGTGGCGGCGTAGGACGTAGAGCTTTTCGTTTCGCCTCGAGGACATCGTACAAGATGAACCCCGCATAGGCATCACTAGCCGCATACAAGATCTGCTCCATGCTCAGGGGCTCACTCCAATCGCTGCCACGGACCTCTCCCTTAAAGATGGGGAGGGAAAGATGCTCAGATGCTTGCGATGTGAGTGATACGAGCTTCTTGTTGATTAGTGTTGGATCGCGTGCGGCGGAGCCTTCGATTAGGCGGTGTAGATGGCTTAACTCGAAGATGCCCCGTGTATCAACTTTGAGGAATTTCCGTACGCGTGTGCAGTCTGCCTTGATGGCGACGCCGCATTTGGAAACATCTGGGTCCTCAAGGATGGCCTTGAGGGTGGGTGCAACTAGGTCATTGACACCATCTTTGGGAAAGAGTGCCAGGTGACTGAGGATGATGCGGTCTTCACAGGCGAGCTGTATAAGGGACACATTTTTCTTTGGAGAGGAGAATCGAGTCGCGTCAATCTTCCATTCAATGTCAAAACCGACGATAGGTTTACCCAAGAAGTGCTTCTGGAGCACGGACTCGGTAGTATGTCGGGATTTGCAGTAATGCACTTTCACTTTTGCATTGCCAGGACCTGTGTATAGTCTGTGCGTCCAGAATGAGTCGGGGGTATCTGGCGGAGCATTTTGGGCTTTCTGAAGGACGTCGGCCGGAATCGCGAATGAGAGTGCTGTGTGGGCTTCCTCCTCTTCGTTAGGTTTTGGCTCTTTCGCGACAACCTCTTGTTGTTGGGAAGCCTGTATTTGAGAGGGGTCCGTCTGTGAACCAGCCGTCTCGGGTACCGAACCGGCCCAGCTGCTGGTATTGCTCAGCTGGGATGGTATTCCCTGGTCAGATTCCTGCGATGTAGTCGCATTTTCTTTATTTGACAAAGTATAGGCATTCTCAATCGCAGCTGCTGAACTTTCTATTGTGGATAATGTGGTTGTGCTGTATGCTCTCAGGTTGCTCTCGCGCAGTCCAGTTTCGCCATTCCCAAACACTATTCCTTGGACTGGGCTCCATAATCTTCCCAGGCTTGATGGTCGTGCAGATGCAGCGGTCGCTCTATTTCAAAGGTCTATTAGATTTTTATGTAACCATGTTACAACGGGATAGAACTCACGGTGGTTTCGTCCTCAACGCAGCCAGAGAGCGCATCGCATCGTTAGCAAGGCTAGTTGTGCCCGTAAAGCTGCTCATCGAGGCCTGTGTTTTAAAGAGGAGTCTGCTCGGTGGTGATACTCCATGATGGCAAAAGCGCATGTCGTGGGGTGTCGGATTGACAGGGCGGGGGTTGATGGGATCCCTACACTCATGGGTCACCTTGGTCCCCTGGCCGCGTCGGGTTTCGCGTATCGGTGGCAAATGAGTGGCTATCACACGCGTAAAGCGTGGAAGGGATGATTATTTCCCATTCAGCTTCTCAGAGAATCAGCTGGACAAATGGATAGAAGGCCTATTCACAATCTGCAGTGTATATAAATACTAGGGGTTAACAAAGGAGAGTAGCTATGAGAATACAGTCTATATATACGTGAAACAAAGGCGACGATGATAACAATATCTAATTGAACCGTCCATAAATGCAACCCGTCCCAGTAAATCAAAAGCACGGACCAGGACTTATTTCAACGTTCACTCCATGTTTGACCATCATTCTCCACTAGCGCCGAATTTGTCTTGGTGATAGAGTTGTTCCGTTCTCGACAACACCAAAACTGAACATCACCATCCCATAAACGCAATCCGACCGACAGTCTCTCACAACGACCCAAAACGATATCGCTAGGCCGACACCACGACTAAGCGACCAGACTTTTAATTTCACATCTCTATATTTTGTCCACAAACAGTAAGTTCTTTTCACTTCCTCGTCTACTCCTTCCCTGCCTCTCTCACCACACTTCTTTTTAGCACATATCACGTGCTGTTCGTTCTGTGTCCCCTTTCTGTTCACCAAGACCCCTATTGCAAATCAAATCTTTCTTTCAATTATTCGTCCTCATCATGAGCTACGACGAGAAGGGGGTTGCCCCTACCGGCCCCCCTGCCGACGCACTTGCCATCGCCTCTGCCACTCTTCTTAGCCTCAAGGAGCGCATCAAGGCCAGGAAGGAGCTTGTGAAGGCGCAGATAATCTCCTGGGGTCATGATATCGACGCCCTTCTTCGGGATTACTTCCACGTATCAGGAGGCCCATATTACTACCAAGTCGCGGCACAAGAGAGTCAGCTTCTTCTCCCCTCCTCATCTAAACCGTTCTACCCATATTTTCTTTCATGTCGTCATGCTCAAGTCCACAGTCGCACATGGTCAACCAAAATCCTAGCTAACACTTCACAGAGGTCAAACGCAACGGCAAGAAGGAGAAGCTCCGTAAGAAGCACCCCACAGGCTCAATCCTCGTCAACGGCATCCGCCATCCCAAACCCAGCGCCTACTTCTCCCCCTTGTGCCTTCGCCTCCTCTCAGCAGGCTCAGTAGCCTCACTCAGCTCTGTACACACCCAACTAACCCTCACATAGGCTTGCACCACGAGTTTCGCAAGCAAAAGAAGGCTGACTCTAAGCTTCGAGGTGAACGCTACGTACAGCCTAAGGATCCGTACCGTACCTACGGGACTGTGAAATCGAAGCTGGTCCTCTCTGAGAAAGTCACGGAACCCGTTGCTATTCAGCACGCTAGCAGCCACGATGACTTCGACGCAATTACTCCCGCTTGGTATGTGCTTGTCATTTTGGATCCCATTACCATTCTTTATGGATCTCGAGATTGAGCGGTGCACTGACGGAGGTAGAACTCATCGATCGCTGTGTCGGAAGTAAGATCTGGGTTGTCATGAAGACCGATAAGGGTTTTTACACCCCACCCCTCAAAAGTCGCATCCATACTGACCCTTCGTAGAATTCACGGGCACCCTCACCGGTTTTGACGATTATGTAAACATGGTACTGGAGGATGTGACGGAATTGTATGGCACACCCCAATACCAAGACCTAGGCCAGTACTGACCAGTCATAGTGACTACACTGGCGCAACGACGAAGATGGAGAAGATTTTATTGAACGGAAATAATATCTGCATGGTTCGTTCCTCCTCACTCTCTCCATTCTGCTCTACCCCCTTTTCAGCCGTCCCCTGTCCCCGTTCATAGGCTATGGCTAACCAATAACAGCTGATTCCAGGAGGGGAGGGACCGTTGGCTTCTGCGCCGTAAGCCGCCTTAGTAAATGGCAGGATGTGGAGCAGATAAATTAATGAAAATTCTTCTGTGCTTCTTGATTATGTCTGCACATGAGATGATTTTTCCCATTGTGGCAGCAGGGCTATGTCTCCCATGTCTGTTACTACGTTTACCATATATTGTATCCAAATAACCATTCACGTAAGATATGTAATCGCATAGACACACAGAACTAATGGAAATACGCAAATTGTTGGAGAGATATTGCTGCATGGGTTTTCTCCCACAAAAACGTATCAAAGTCCCCACATTACCACGCCAAACCCAGCCACCCACCCACCCCTAAAACTCCCAGCGCCCGCTATGCATAAACCCCAGTACCCATCAGTATTCCTCCGGTCCGTTGCTTCCGATGACCAGTACAGCAAAGCTGAATTTACTACTGTTGGTTGGTGTCGGCAGCAGCGCCAGTCACCATCTTGCGCAACTCGAATTCCTTGGTGAATTCACGGCTCAGCTGGCCCAGCTCGGCCACGAGGGATTTGGCGACGCCGATGACGGCTTCTTTGGGGGTGAGGGTGCCATCAGTTTGGACACGGAGCTCGATGGTGGCGAAGAGGGGATGGGGGACTGGAGGGGCTGTTAGTGGGGTGACGTCAGCTGTGCGGTGGCATGGGGTGAATACCTCTGTAACCAGCGAAGGTGACATGGGGGTCTTTGAGCAGGTGGGCACGCAGAAGGTTCGCCAGGGTGTGGTCTTCCTTCAAGATGGTAAAGATAGATGAGTTTGGGGTGCCTGTTCGAGAGGATTAACTCAAATTCAAGTGTATCAAGCCTAGTTCAGGTGAACTTACGAGTATCAACGGCTTCGGTGATCTTCTTCTCTCCATCACCCAAGAGGAAGAGTTCGAATCTGTCAGTGATGTTAACTTCCGTTCCCACACGTTGCACGTGCTCGAAGCGGTCCAAGAGGTGGCTGTCGGGGTTGAAGGCGGCCATCGTGTTGGGTGGGCGATTGTAGGCCGACTTTTGGTTGGCAAGCTGGACCTCAAGGCGGTTGGGCACGTTAATTAAGTGTGCGGTTTGTATAATAGGATCGCTGTAAGAGTAGGCCATAGTTGCGCTTGCTAGTGCTTGCTTTTGACCGTTTTTTAATAGAGACAAACGGGGGCATATCAACAAAACTCAGACGGTTGGTTTAATGTAGAAGATAAAGTTGCGACGGGTGGTTTGTATGGTTGGTGGGATAATGTGCCGGGTTGTTTTTCGCATAGGAAGGTGCCTGGAGTGTTGTGGTATCTCCTGGCTTACACCTCTGCATGGCCTCCCCAACCCTCAGATCTCCTATCGGCAGCATATATTATCCCGGGGCCCTTGCCATGCATGTCTCTATCTTTCGAACGGCCCGTCATAAAGGAGTCTCTTTGTATGTCGTGTGTCTTCTCTTCATACCAAGCTGATGATCCCCAGGTCATGTCCCATTTTCCTGCTTGCGCCATGATTCGCCGACGCCACAGAACGCCCTCTGCACACTCTGTATTTTCTTGCCGTGCCCTCCCAGCTTACGCCAGAACCAGTCGCCATTCGAGGTTGTTCTATGCCCGCCTACGCCCTCAAATTCCTTGCCACGATGTCGTTCCCCACGTTCCAAAATATCCACACGCTCCATAGGACCGCAACCAAAGCAAGGACCAACGGAAGGGATGCAACTAACCTATCCGGTGCGTTCATGATTATATATATCGGTTTATCGTCTAAGTGTTGTCGTACTTTCTCCAAGAATTCGTCCAATAAATCTCCGCCGAATGGGGGGGCGCGACAATTGCGCAAAGGCGGCAAGAAATGGTACGGCACTTATAGCAATATTAAACAGGGGGTATATAAAGATAGACAGGGGGCAAATGGAAATGGAAAGTGGTCCAAGTGAAGATAGATGCCAAGGGAGCTATTGTATGTCGTATCTAAATAGGCCTTCGACGGGGAAATTTACCTTCGATGGCCCTATGTCTGATGCGCGGCGCGGCTCTGCGGGAACGCTTGTCTATTCTTGGATCTTGGCGGTGGCATGTCTTGGCAAGGGCATTGTCTCCTTCCGAGGTCCAATCTATGATGTGCATTGTAAATCATCTCGGAATCTGCCCGAGAGCTGACTCTTACATATAAATCCGCGGTAGGTCGTCGATGCTGTCGATTGTTCATATGATATCTATTATATATTCTCCCCCCATCATATATATCTCCTCATCAATCTAGTTCCCAATTCGCTTTTAAACCTACCAGCTTGACGTGAATGTGATAAGATACAGTACCCCGCCATCTACAACAAACCAAAAGGAAGTTCAAAAGCAGATCATCTCAGTTCCTCGCAATGGCTTCTAACACAGCCAGCTCCGCTGCCAAATCCCTGGTGCAGCAATATCCCGGCACCAGCTCCCCCCTCATCGCCTGCGCTCCCATGCGCCTCATCTCCTCCCCCGCTCTCGTCCACGCCGTCTCCCTCGCCGGCGGCCTTGGTTTCCTCGGCTTTGGTATTCCCGGCACTGATACCAGTATTCCCGCTCTCAAGTCTCTCATCGACGAGACTAACGCCCTCTTCTCCTCCTCTTCCTCCTCCACCGGCCCCGCCTCATTCGGCATTGGCTTCCTCCTCATCACCGACCCATCCCCAACCGAAACCGTCAACCTCCTCGCCAATCTCCCTCCCTCCCAAGTCCCCGCAGCAGTCTGGCTCTTCCCCGCGGCCTCCCCTGACACGATCGCTGCGTGGACCACAAGCCTGCGCTCCCTCCCGACTCCACCCAAAATCTGGCTCCAGGTCGGGACGAAGGCCCAAGCACTCAGCTATGCTAAGCTCAGTCAGCCTGATGTCCTCGTCCTCCAGGGCGCAGATGCGGGTGGACACGGTCTCGCGGCTTCGGCTTCGATCGTTTCGCTCGTTCCTGAGACGACGGATGCCCTGCGTGCTGGCGGGTTCGATATTCCCGTCGTTGCTGCGGGAGGCATAGCAGACGGACGTGGGGTTGCGGCTGCGACGGTGCTTAGTGCGCAGGGGGTGGCGATGGGGACGCGCTTCCTTGCTTCTCCTGAGGCGAAGATTGCAAAGGGGTATCAGGAGGCGGTGCTGGTTGCGTCGGATGGAGGTGTTAATACGGTACGTACGCGACTTTATGATACGTTGAGGGGCTCGAAGACGTGGCCTGAGGGGTATAATGGGCGGGGCGTTGTGAATCGGAGTTATGAGGAGAGGGAGGAGCTTGGGGTGGAGGAGAATGTGAAGAAGTATTTGAAGGCGATGGAGGAGGGGGATAAGGCGTGGGGTGTGGATGGGAGGGCGACAACATATGCGGGGAGTGCGGTGGGGTTGGTGGTTGAGGTGAAAGGGGCGGGTATGATTGTGGAGGAGGTTCGGGGGGAGGCTATAAAGCTGCTAGGGGGTCACAAAGCCTAATTATGGGCATAGCCCTCTGAGTTAGATTTCCTTTCCCATAGACGCACGTACTGAATTATGATTATGATCTCCGAAGTAATATCTTCAAGTCTATCGGAAGGACAAAGAACTGTATGTAGTTGGGAGATATTGGCCCAGTCACGATCTGACTATAAGTTAGTACTGTACCTACTATCCTACCTTCAAACCAGCCACGATATCAGGAATGGCACTACACGTGTTGTGCTTGCGGCAGTTTTTGATGACCCCAACCACTGATATTCACTGGTCCCACTACGGATCGCTCCTTCCCCCCCTCCAACACTTCTTGTCACCGCTACAGTAGCTCCTACCGCCGTTCACACCTTCCTACCATCTCTCCTTCGTATTACCACTCCTTCTATCACTATTGCTTCCTTAGTATATTCATACCAATCTACGCTTTCTCTGTGCTCCCGTACACTAATACATAGCTATTACTATTATCAGGGTCTTCCCAAGACCCATGCTGTCGCCTAAAAAGAAGCCCCTAGACTGTCCTTCGCATACCTAGTGTGCTTGAGCAGCTGCTTTTAATTGGTAGTCATGTGGTATAACCATCATGTTCTCAGGATATTCCATCGTCTCGACATTATAGAGATCCTCCTGTTTTCATGGCACAGTAGTATAGTACGCAAAACAAATACAGTGAGTTCCTAATAGCCACCACTCTATACATGTCGGATATTAGAGCTGGGCATCTGGGGCAAACGAAATTACTGCCAGCCATCGCTATGGGCAGTGACGCGAACAAAACTTTCACAGCAGCATCATGAAAGAGATTGGACGAATATGGGAGCGCACGAGGTTATAAAGTCAATGTCTGGGATCCTCTAAAGTCTTCGATATAAGCAATAAGAACGCTTGCCAATGCGCCACTCAAAACAAACCCATAGGTAAGTAGGCAAGGTCCATATCCCACAGTCCTCTACTCCGCAGAGTAGTCAAATAAGCAATATCCATACAAAATCCGTTGTTATCATGATCACCATTCCTGTCCCATCTACTCCGACAAAACCCCAAATCTAATCCTCCTTATTCCCCCAACTGCGCAAAAATAACACCTATAGCCAAATTCCCAGCTGATACACACATAACCTTCTTAAGTACCTCTGAACAGAAACTGCATATCCTCCGGCGTCAAGCTCTCCATAGCGGACTCATCATTGTTGATCGTGCTACGAATCATGTTGCTCTTCTTCTCCTGCAACATCACCATGCGGCTCTCGACACTATCCTCAATGCACAGACGTGTAATGCTGCAAGGGCGACACTGTCCGATACGATGGCAGCGATCCGCGGACTGCCACTCCGCCGCTGGGTTCCACCAGGGGTCGACGATGAATACATGGCTTGCCTCTGTGAGGTTGAGCGCGACACCACCGGCCTTCAGCGAGACGAGGAAACACTCGATAGTTGGGTCCGTCATGAAGGCATTGATACTGGCCTGGCGCTGCGCGGGCGTCATGCTACCATCCAGCATGACCGTTGTGATTCCAGCACGTCTAAGTCGCCACTCGACAAGTTGAAGCATCGTGGTGAACCCAGAGAAGATGATGCTCTTCGTTGACGAGTTCTTGGAGCGAAGAAGGTGGAGGTCGTACAGGAGTGCCTCGATCTTGGACGAACTAGTCCAATTCTCCATCTTAATCCTGTTGATGATGCTTGTCTTCTTAACCGCGGACTCGTCCTGCACCATCTCTGGCTGCTCAAGGTCAATAGAGAGGGGAAGATGGCAGCGTGGACAGTCTGGGGTTGCTGTAGATTCTTCGGACGAGGCGATGTAATTCTTCACACATGTGCGGCAGAAGTCGTGTTTACACGCTGATCTAACTGCATCTTCGGCCGGCTCGTCACAAATGCAGCAGCACAATATGTTCTGCCCACCTGCTCCATCTTTCTTGAGAATCAGATCTGGATGATCCGCGACTTGGCGCATTTGCATAATCAGACCGAAAATGTTGGCGTAGTTATTCAGCAGAACACCTTGCGAAACGTAGGTTTCAAATTTACGTGTGCCACTATTCATAATGCTTCCAGCGAAGTCATTTTCCTCGTCCCCAAAGAACTTGCGATCAACATAAATTTCTTTCGCTGGCAGCTCCATCGCGGCAGAATGGTCTTGCTTGACCCGACGGAGCATGAATCGGTCAGTAAGGAGGCGGAGTTTGGCAAATGCTTCCTTCCCCGGACCAAAGTTGCCGTATTTCTGAATTGGGTTGAGTAGCTCTTGGTTGAAGACCGATACATGCTGCATGCCATTGTGGCTGCATTTGACACAGCGGTTCCTTTCGTCCATTGCCCACTCAAGTTGGCTGCAAGGGCATTGCTTGCAGAAATAACTTGCAAAAGGTCGGACATCAAGAAACCTAATCAACGAAAAGAATTCGCCAATACGGTTCTGAAGGGGGGTACCGGAGAGACACCACTTGTGGTCAGCTTTAAGTGCAAAGCAAGCTTTAGCACTTCCGGTAGTACGTTGCTAAAACAATAGTAAGTCAGCTCCTATTGAAAGAACAAATCATGTAACTTTCTCACCTTGATGTTATGGGCCTCGTCCAGAATGACCCTGTGAAATTGGATTTGGTGAACAGGACTCTTTTGGAATGCAACCTCGTCCTTTCTCTTCCTTCCCTTCTCCTGGAAACGGTACAGCGACTCCAAACTATTGTATGACATCAAAATTACATCGTACTTTCGAAGAGTCGCAACTGTGACACCTTTCGCAGCGCTGTTTGTCCCGTGGTAGACGAATGTCTTTAGTGTGCCATCGGTATACTGCGCGATTTCTTGCTGCCACTGCATGAGTGCGACAGGAGGAATAAGGACAAGCGAGGGATTCTTGGCTGGATAGTCAGACATAATCAAGGAGACAGCTTGGATTGTCTTTCCCATGCCCATCTCGTCGCCTAACAATCCTCCTGCCCATTTAGTTTTCTCCATCATCTTCATCCAGTTCAGACCTTCCAGTTGGAATGGTTTCAGTTCCCTCGATATATTTGGAGGCTGTTCTGCTTTAGTAGGTGGAATCTTCGGTAAATCTTTAAGCTCTTTCCACATCGTCAAAAGCTCTGGGTGATGTTTTTCCAATCTGTCACGGCTTGCTTTAGCCCTTCTCCCCAACCTGTACGCTCTCCTTTGTGCATGTGTCATCGTGCTAAAATCGGGAAGCTCAGATTCATCACCGCTATCCTCCTCGTTGACAGCATCGGGTTGTTCAACTGGGGCAGTATCATCTGTGGGTTCAATGGGAGCAGCATCGTCGGTGGTGTCAACTGCATGGGCAGGTGGTTGTTGGACGGTACCTCGGCGCTGCGCTGGGTTGTTTCTTGGGCGACGACGAGGTTGAACCGGACGTCGAGGTGGGTTGGGAAGCTCATCTTCATCCGTGAGATTGAGAAAATTTGGCAAATCATTCCGATCCGCGGAAGAGGAACCGTCAGTGAACTCCGATTCTTCGTCTGAGTCGGGAACCGTAACTCCACGTCCTTTACCCTTTCTATCAGATAATTTGGCCTTCTTCGTGGGTGGATTAAAACCGTAGTCATCCTCAGAAAGATCAGCTGCATAGTCCATCTTGGGCAGAACTGATCTCCGAGGTCGTCCACGTCGACTGGTTGCCAAAGATACCTGAGGCTCGGTGCTCACAAGTTCGCTCCGCTCATTCTCCTCATTCTGCAATGCCCTCGCGAGCTGAGCATCCCTAGAGTTGTCTTCGAAGTCATCTTCCTCATCCTCGCTGTCCAACACCTGCTGGGATCTCTTCCTGCTACTACTTGGAATTAGAGCAAATTCGCTATTGCGGAGTGCCTTGGCCCGGTGAACCACGGTGGCTGTAGCTGAAGATACTTCGTGGGAAAGAGATGAGGCCATGCGGCGCTTGGGACGACTAGTTGAGGCTTCATATTTCACTGGCGCTGGAGTAGTGACGGCGCTTGTAGCGGGAGTAGAATAACCACTGCTCTCATGTGTGGTAGATGCCGACGATACGGAAGTCCGGCCGACTGGTTCGGCGATTTGTAGTGGGTCAATGTCGTTCTCATCGTCAGCGCCATCGTAGTTGGCTGCCATGGAACTTCTAGTCCAACGTCTTGTACTGGGAGCGACCATGTTTGTGTTGAGGCCCAACTAAAGGTCGTATAGTTGCTGCAGAGGAGTGATGTCAGCTTAACCCAATATCAAGAAGCTTGGAGTGGATAAGGAACCTATATTACGGAGGTAAAGACGATGCATAGATTACGTGTACTTACATGTCTTTCACTGACCAAAATAACGAATGGTATGGGTACCCCAATCAACAATGAATCGATAGAAATGAAAACTCTTTGCAGTAGAGTTGTGAAACTTGAGGTTGGTACCAGATGCGCCCAGGTGAAGCCAGGCTGATAAGGGTTCGACAAGAGGCAGCGCTGGCAGGCGGCGGTTTGCTTTTGGGGAATAGATTGAATGAAGTGAGGCTAAATTCACTCTGAGACTGAAACGATAGGATTCGTAGTGGCCCAAAGACAGCCAAAGAGGTTGTCAGGCGGCGACGGGTAGAATTAACGAATGCTGACTCGACAGCCAACAAAGGTGGGATTGAGCACGAACAAGTACTCAATGGCACAAGTCTTTGGTCGCTCAGCATAAAGAATCTTGAGGAGAAATACTATATATGCATAGATATTTATTTGATGAAGAAAGATGGGATGTAAACAAGAAGAGGAGACAAGAGATTAGACTCCCATTACGCCACTCTCGTACATTTGTCTACATCTGACCCTTTTCCCCCCTACGCGTTAACCCAAATAGGTGTCTCCTGTCGCGGTCTCACGTGATTTAAAGTGCCGATTTTCAATCGAATTTTAGGCAACAGCGGCATCTCGTTGGCTAAAATTAAATAAAATACTCCACTTTGAACTGCTCCGTACCTTCCCACCTATCGATAAGCCTTTCGGCCTTTCAGTTTTGAAGCTTGTACCTTTGTACCTTTGTACCTCGCCCCATCCAAAGTCACTCCCCCACGACTTGTCCTCAGTTACATTTCATCATTCGACTTCTCCTTCATATATTCCAGGGTCCTCAGTCCTGAAAGGGCTTCAATTCTTCTTCTCTTCCTAACTTCTACATCCCTCACATACTTCCGTCTACACCTAGGCTAGCTACGTCCTAGGCCTTCCATATCAGTCTCACAAACCACCAAACTGCCCTCCTCAATCTTCAGCTTCATTATTGACCAAAGGTTATAAAAACACCGCGTTTGGGCAGGAGCGAAGTTCATAACCCACTTCAAGTGCTTGAATCACTGTGATCCATCAAAATGTAAGCCAATCTCTCCATATTGACTTCACTATTGCCCTCTTTACGAATAAATTCTCACATACGAAGGTCGAATCCTCCACCACCACCTCCTGGCGGGCCCAGCCGTCCGCGACGAATCCAAGGACCGTATGTATAATCATGACTATGAATACCCTCTGAACTTTCCACTAATCTATAACTCAGAACATCTGCGTTGACAGACTTTCTTGCTGTAAACTACACCACTTCCAAGCTCTTCTCTTCGTAGCTGCTAACAACTACAGTCTCACAACATCGACGCCAACAGGATTCGGAGAGATGCCGAGGCTCGACGAACTGCAGCACAGGCTTCTTGGGAATCTGAGAATAATCGAGAGCAGCAGGCAGAGAATGCAGAACTCGAGGAGGAACAGCCTGTGGAGGAGAAACGGTTAACCAAGGCCCAGAAAGCGAAACAAGTCGCTCGTGAGAAGGCTGTCGCGAAAGCCAAAGCCTCCAAGGCCTTTCAAAGGGCCCAAAAGAAAGGCGTTGACTTTTCTGACTCGGACGATGTTGACGAAGACCTCTACGGTGCATCTAGCCTGCCAAAGATCGGCCAGTTTGAAAACTGCGAGATCTGTGCCATCCGGTTTTCCGTTACTCCATACAGCCGCACGGGACCTAATGGGGGACTACTATGTATTAAATGTACCAAAGACCTGGACGACGAAGAGGGGGGCCCCAGGAAGAAGCGGAAAACTGCTGCCCGTTACAACCGTCGCAAGATTGAAAGCGAGCGACTTGAGGGCGCATCTGCTCGTGGGGCAAGAGACTTGGTGTCGCAATGTGTGAGTACACTTGCGAACAACGTCCACCAAGCAGAAGATTTTGGCGACCTGCCACCGATACTCGTGGATAAATTAGCGCAGCTCTTGTCAAAGAGGCGCATGCTCGATTCTAGGACCCTGGACCTATTCTTGAAGCCAGGTGTAGCGAATATCACTGCATATGATGGCGCCAAATTAAAATCCGACGACTTCATTCGCATTTTCCAGGTCGCCCCAAGCCTAAAACATTTGCGTCTGAGAAATGCAATTCAGTTCAAGGAGAAGGTCATGGATTATCTGACCGCTTCTACAGTGGAATTAGAGTCCCTGAGCCTGCACGGTGCAAACCTTATCGACGACGAGCACTGGACGAGCTTTTTAATGGCAAAGGGCAGCCACCTCCGATCGCTCAAGGTCTACCACACTGATGTTTCTTTCGGAGATGAAGTCATGCGCTCCATTAAAGACCTCTGTCCCAATCTCACCCGCCTCAAGATCTGTCACAACCAAAAGGTCACCAGCGCAGGTCTCTACCACATCGCATCTCTCAAGCACCTCCAACATCTCTCCCTCAAACTATACAAACCCACCATCACAGAGCCCTACGTCGAAATAATCACCAGCCTCGGCGCCAACCTCCAAACCCTCTCGCTAGTCGGCATCCCTGACCTGGACGATTCCCTCCTCCAAGCAATCCACACCCACTGCACCTCCCTCTCCAAGCTCCGTCTCAAGCGCAACGAGGCCTTTACCGATGCCGCCTTCGCCTCGCTCTTCAAGCACTGGCGCAACCCCGCCCTACGCATCGTCGATCTAGGAGAGTGCCGACACGTCGACAGTCTCACTCTCGACAATCCCGATCGTATTGGCCTCTGCTCCGCGGGCTTCGAAGCGCTAATGGCTCACTCGGGACGGCATCTGGGGTCACTAAATCTACTCTCGTGCCGGCACATTGAGAGGGAGGCGTTTGAGCGAGCGTTTGGCGAAGGGAAGACGTATCCGGAGCTGGAGACGGTGGATTTGAGTTTCTGTGGGAATGTGGATGATTTTGTGGTTGGCTGTCTATGGCGCAGCTGTCCGAGGGTGAAGAATTTGAAGGTGTTTGGATGCTTTGGGGTGAAGGATGTTAGGGTACCGAGGGGGAGGAATTTGTTGGGGAATCCGAATGCGAGGGGAATGATGATTGAGGGTGAGGATGAGTAGGTGTTTTCGGTTTTGGAGAGTGCATGTTTTGATATGTGTATGGCGTTTTTATGTGGCATTAGTGCCGTATGGGGCAATATTGTGTCTGGTTCCTGGCGTAAATAATGACTCCATTCGATAGAGTTACTTAGAGCGATTATTTATTTACTTTGCGTTGCATTGCACTTCGGTACGTACCATACATGGCTGGTCGCACCTTCCGAATATTTTGGCACCACATCAATTAAGATGGGAAGGAGCGACCGACACAATCAATAGTTTACATAAAAATTCTCATATGAGGTTCCTGTTCGATATCTTGGAATATAGACGTTCAATCCGGTATATAACCTACTCTAAACCGCATCCTTCCAATTAAAAAGGCGTGGTGCCAGAGTGGTTAATGGGTATGACTCGAATGCTTCAATGCGATATCATATGGTTTCGGCCGCGTAGGTTCAAATCCTGCCCACGTCGTTTAATATTTTTTGACATTTTTTTTTCACCTCCACTAGCAGAGGCTCTGGAAAAAATTCAGGTGGTGTGAACGATATATATAGTACAGGGGCGTAGTAGCGCAGTAGCGTAGTAATTATTATAGTTTTCTTTACTCTTGTGCTTTGTAGAATTTATGTTTTTACAGGATTTACATTAGAAATTTAAGTTCATAATATCTCTAACGTACATGTATAGGGAAAGCGCAAAACAAGCGAAAGCGAAAAAATGTCACCACCAGCCCCTAAGAATTGCAATAAATCCACTATAACACATTAACACATGAAATCAATTGAAACTACTTGGAGTCCTCTTCCTCAGATGTGTCTACTACAATCTGACATATGCATGCATTGTGCTTAGTCCTACTACACTTGCTACAGCGACATGCATGCGTTTCTTCCCTTGGCTTCCGACCACTACTCGCCCTTATTTCCTACTCTACCTGCTCTACAATATCCCTCTCATCTTGTAGCTCCTGCGCCTATTGTTGGCTAAGTGATCCTCCTTGCTGCAGTTGTGTTTTTCTAGCTCTCTTACACTTGCTTAGCACTTCATTTGCCTATTGTAGATATTGGTTCTCTGCTTTTAGTAGGGCTAATTGATGCATTATTTGCAATACACCCTTTGTAAACTGATCAACAGCTATATAGATTGTATAAGGACACAGGGCACTGGCTTCAGAATAAGTGCATATGGGAGTGCGAGTCTGATGGGTTGCAGTGCTATCCTATAGGTCTACTACAAAAGATACAAAAAAGATGAAGGGGGAGCTTTGTCGCCCAGAATCGTGAAGTACCCGAAACGGGTCCGACTCGGCTAGCCCTTCACTAGCCCCCAACCCCTACTCCCGCAATAGGCCTGCGTTGACCCTGAGTTCCTGGGTGCGGTTCGACATGCAAAGCATGACTGGTTCGCCTCGGTGCCTACTCTGGTTTAATCCATCAGGCGGGGTCTATGACTTCTATCGGTTATAGGACCCGAGTCAGGTCCGTAAAGAAAATAACTATATAAGGGGTTGCCTGTCGGTGGCCTACAACGGCACCGGGTAAGGAGGCATCCTTACAGATTGAGGTTGGAAAGCTATTTTGATAATATGCAATTCAGTTTTTAATAACGGTAGACTATAATGTAGCTTCAGTTGGGTTGTTTGGTATCTGAGAAACCCAAGGTTGAGCAGTACCTAGGCAGGAGCTTGGAGGTATTAGTGTCTTCAACTTAAGGTCAAGTGTAGAGATCACTCTCTCAGGGTCGAACAGAAGAAGCCCTGCTCCTTAGAAGCCACCTTGAATGTTGCTTTCTATTATTGCAGTTTAAATGCAGTATGGAAGGCAGGAAAGAAGTCATCCTTAGTAATATGAGAAATATGAGCTTGTATTATATCTTCAATTTGCCGATTATAAGCCTTTTTTAAAGGGCTAAAACAGCTAATATCAAGTGGTTAGAGTATATAGGAAGAGTGAGCAGGCATATAAAGTGTAATAATATTGTACTCTTTATAGTACTCCTTAAATTCCTTAGAGTGGTGGCTCTTATGACTATTAAAGACTATAAGGCAATAACCACCAATACTCCGGGTCTTTATATACTTCTCAAAATGCTAAATCTAATCTATACCTCTCTCGTTTATAATCTAGCTATTTTCAATAATAGCAATTACCTAATCACTTGGAAATCCACTGTTCTTATACCAAGATATAAGGTGGTTTTTGCCTATAATAATGACAAATAGCGGTACTACCTAACCTTAGGAACTAACCCCTTAGATTATTATAACCTATTCCCGATTGCCAGGCTGTACCTTTTTTGCTTTTGCCTGCCTGTCTGAGCTTATTACAACTATAGTAGTTGAGATAATATCTATTATAAACCCAGTCTTATCAAAGTTGTAGATACCTGCTTTATAGATACTATACTTTGTAATTGTATTGTATATAAGCTCAAACCAAGTATAGATAACCTCTGGGTCTTCACACTTAGCCCTCTGGTAGTCGTATTTATACTGAAAGTGTATCTGGAGCTCTTTATAGTACTTAATAAAGTTTGAAGCCTAATACAACCTGATGTATAATATATTGTATATTGCAAGTAGTCGATTTGCTATATCTTTAACAATAGAGAGCCGAGGAGGAAACCCTTTGTATAACGCCGAGAGTCTAAACCGTAGACTATCACAGAGGTTTCGTTGCGTCGGTTTACTTGTCAGAGGAGGCAGGGGATCATATACTAAGGCTATTGTAAAACACGTTACAGTATATAAAGAATACTATATTGAGTTGAGCACGAAGCTCCTATACTAAGAAATAACTATCTACTTATATAGTGGCGTCGTGCCAAAGGGATATCATTGGATATCATGGATAACAAATATCCTTGATATCCTTTGTTATCCATCACGTGCCTCCTAGGGCTCCCTAGAATAGTCCGGTACCTGCGAATAGCCAGGTACCTGTAACCCTAGGTACCCAGTAATTATCAGGTGCCCGATAATACTCCGGTACCCGTAAACCCAGGTGCCTGAAGAAACTCAGGTGCCTGTGTTTACCCCCATGTTATAGGCGGCCAAATCGCCAATATGTTTAGTACTATTATAACCAGAGTGTCGGCGGCAAAGCAGCTGAAACCGCTAGCCGTAACACTTTGGCAGCTAGATCGAGTATATATTAAATAAGGACTGATTCCTCTAGGTTACTTAATTTCTATAAGTTGGCTTGGATATCATATCTTAAAGGTACACCTTGTAAATAATGATATAGCTTACGGTAGTCTATAGAATAGATCCTACTTGCAACTCGAAGGTATAACTTTAGGTCGCTTTATATAGCTTGGATAGCTGACCTTAATTCTCTTTTATCATTTTTATAGTGTATATTTTGTTATAGAGGAATTTAACATTTGGTTGAGGGGTTTGGTCACTATATGATTTTGGCACTTTCGCTATATATATATAAGGATGCCTCCTTACCCGGTGCTATCGCGGCCTACCGACAGGCCATCCCTTATATAGTTATTTCCTTTACAGACCTGACTCAGGTCCTGTAACCGATAGAAGTCATAGACCCCGCCTGATGGATTGAACCAGAGTAGGCACCGAGGCGAACCAGTCATGCTTTGTATATCGAACCACACTCAGGAACTCGGGGTCAATGCAGGCCTGTTGCAGGAGTAGGGGTTGGGGGCTAGTGAAGGGCTAGCCGAGTCGGACCCGTTTCAGGTACTTCACGATTCTGGGCGATGAAGCTCCCCCTTCATCTTTTTTGTATCTTTTGTAGTAGACCTATAGGATAGCACTGCAACCCATCAGACTCGCACTCCCATATGTACTTATTCTGAAGCCAGTGCCCTATGTCCTTACAATATATATAGTTGGGTGTCGGAAGTCTTCGTCACTCGCCAAAATCACGACTACAAATTCAAATTTAAATAACTCAACAACCACAAGTTCAAATTAGATAAAAATTGAGTTGTAGTGTAGCTAGAGCTCTATAGATTTAATATTTAATACTGGCCCCTTTTGCTTTAATATATAAAGCAAGCCTTTTAGGCATTGAACTAGCTAATTTTTCAAGATAATCTGCCTTTGCTTGTGTCCACTCCTATAATACACCTACCCCTATTTCCTCTATATTTTTAATGCAGAGCTATTGCCCTACTATCTGATCTTTTGGTTGCTTCTATACCTTTTCAATAGGGGCTAGGTCAGGGCTCTATAGTGACCATGTAATGAGTATAGGCAGAGTGCTAGAACGCATGACTGTATTCCCCAGACTGAACTCTGCCCCTCGACTCAAGGGGGAGAGTTACTGTCTATATAATAGGACTTCGGCACCGATACACAGGTGTACTCGTGGCGAACTGTAATTGGTAGGCCCTCCGATACCGTGACAGAGACGGTGGCGGATCGGTGCCGACTTCAGACTAGTCCGCTAGAGCCTCTAGGCGGTGCATCACGTGCCTTACCAATATGTTCTAACTCTATGCTACTATACCCCAGCGTGAGACCGAGCCTTAACAACCCCGACACACCCTCCGGATCGACACCGCCTCTCGGGCGACTGTGACAGACCACTTGTTACAGCTGACCCCACCACTAGCGCTAGGACGAGGGATTGGACGAGAAGCTGCATTTGAGAGGACACGATCATTGGTCAAGCAGGGGGAAGGGGCATAGTCACGTGAACCCGATCCTGCTGAGATCCAGGATCGTCTAAGGAGCGTCTAGGTATCATCTAGGGATCGTCTGAGTAGCAGACAGGATCTATCAGGCACGACGCCACTATATAAGTAGATAGTATTTCTTAGTATAGGAGCTTCGTGCTCAACTCAATATAGTATTCTTTATATACTGTAATGTGTTTTACGAAAGACTTTGTGTATGATCCCCTGCCTCCTCTGACAAGTAAACCGACGCGACGAAACCTCTGTGATAGTCTACAGTTTAGACCATCAGCGTTACACCACTGTAGGCACCGTACTATATGGAGCTTCTTATATTTTGCAGCAACAGGTGCAAAGTGAAACTTAACCCCACCTTCCTGAATTTGCACTATAGGGCCATATTTTGCAACCATCTCTTGATAAAATGGAATGAAGTGAGGTTTTAGAACAAGTTCTGTGTAGAGAGTCTGGTTCATTCTCTGCCTCTTTGGGAGGATCACAAGCGGCCCTCTCTCTGCTCCCATAAAGCAGTCCTATACAGAAATTGAGGTCCGGCCAGACTTAAATGTAGGTTTTAGGTGCTTTTCCCAGTACTCTTCACCTGGGCCACAGGTAATCCAGAAGTTACAGCTATCATGGCCTACTTCAAAAGTGGATTCATCAGGCCATATTACCCGGCTGAAATCTGTAGTCTGGTTGGCCTTATACCACTCTAGCCGCCCACTCTTATAGGCAGGCTTAAGGAAGGGCTTCTTCTGTGGCTTACGCCGGCCCTTATTGTAGGTTTTGAAGACTTTCTATACTATCTTCTTTGAGATTTGAGCCCCTGACTTGCTTGGTGTACAGAGCTCAATAAGTGGAGCTCTGCAGTTGGCTACAGCAGCCCGTATTAGAGCCCGCTCTGCTCTAGAATTGAGCTTCTGTAGAGCCCCGGGCCTAGGGGCTGACTGGAACTGGTCCATCTTCGTCTTTGGGCCTGAATCTATCGCTCGCTGTAGAATTGAGGCCACAGTAGTGCGGGGTAGGCCCTCAAGCCTAGAAATCTCAGTCGTAGTCTTCCCGGCCTTTTGCCATACCCAACAGGCGGACTGTTGCGCAATTGAGGTTTCGCGGCGACTTGTCTTATGTACATAAGGCATTTTTGAAGATATCAATTCAATACTATTCTATACTATGGAAATATCGAGGTTTATGACGGGGGAGTACCCCTCTCTGGTGGCGTTTTTAGTGGCTGAAAAGTGACGAAGACTTCCGACACCCAACTGTACATTAGCTATAATGATATTTAAAGCTTATGGAACTTCGCCCATGGACTTCATCTCTCAGTAACTAGGATGGGGATTTAAATAGATAGGAACCCCCCCCTTGGGCCTCATTTCCCAGTAACTACGATGGTTAGTAAAGTCAATAGGTCCTCACCCTTGGATTACGTTTCCTATTGACAGGGATGATAATACAGGTAGATGGATCTCTCTCCCTTGGGGTGGGTAAATTGACCTAATGCCATCCTAAAATACCCCGCTTGGTATTACATACAACACCCACGATTTTTACAAGTGTGTAAGGGGTATCTATCATATATTCATAGCTCATCCATTCTACCAAGGCCCCTCTAAAAGACACCCTTCCCCGTTCACATCTCCTCCGGCGCCACCCCCCGGGGAAACGGTTCACTCCTAATCTCCGCAATCGCCTCCTTCGTCCGGCGATTCGTCTCAAAGCTTAGCTCAATCAAATCCACCACCTCCTCTGCCCCAAAATAAAGACTCAAATCGCTCTTCGACCACAGGAACATCAAGTCTCGCAGGTTACTCTGTAACACCTCGCTCAGGAAGTGCAATTTAAGCCAGAACGCCGCATAGTGCGAGGTTGTCGGCACAGGCGGATTCTCTGGGTCCTCGTCGGCGCCCTCGGGTGTGAAGAGGTCATCCAGCTTGGTCACAAGCGCGATCAAAGATGCTACACGGAAGGCCTCATCGGCTCCTAGCACAGTAAGATCAGTGACATCGCGAATCATCTTCCGTGCCACGGTAGACAGTAGCGCCCCGACAGCCTGGGACCAGGCGGACTCGGAGAGAATGGAGCGCCACTCCGTTGCGAGCGCGCGGATGTGCGCGACGACAGACTCGACGGCGACGTGATCTGCCGTGGCATCGCCCTGGTTAAGGAAGCTCTGCGCGCCGCCGAGGAGATCCGTGATGATGGTGCGTTGGGTGCTCATTTCGCGGCCGTAGGCGGTGCGGCTGAATTTCAGGAGGGATTGGATTTCGCCGTCGAGACGAACTTTGCCTTTTGCGCGAGGCCCGAGGTCAGTGCGTTGGGACCAGTCGGCGGAGAAGTCTTTTAGGAGGTCAGAGAGATGCATGGCGTCGTTGTAGCAGTACCTGGAGGTGTCAGTAGTGTTGGATGCTAATGAATATTGGAAAGACTAACATGTTCCCGCCAGGGGCGAGGTTATAGTATACAGGTGCAGAAGCACGGTACATGGCTAATACTAAAGTTGGAAGACCAAATAGCCCAACTGCAGCGGCGCTGACAGGGTTGGTATCATGGCTAGATAAGTTAGTATTTTGACAGATATTGTGATTTGCCAACTTACCTTTCCCGTGTCAATGTTACTCCATCTTCAATGATGTGCCTAATGGTATCGAACACTGGTTCTGGCATAGAAGATACCGTGTACTTTTCAGTCAAGGTTACTTCTCGTTGCACCTCCCTTCTCGTTTGCGGCTCCGATATTTCAGGTTTCTCAGGTTCTGGAGCTGGCTCCTCTACGGCTTCCGCAGGTGCGTCTTCCTCGTCTTCGTCGCCCCATCCCCAGGCATCAGCCCCGTCATCATCCTCAGGAGTCGCTTCATTCAAGATTCCAGCAGTCCAGTTGTTGTCTTTGGGAGAACCTCTTCCTACGCTTGATGAAGATCCTGTACTTCCATCGGTATCGCCTACTCCACCGGCATTCTTGCCCTTGTCTTTATCGTCTCCTCCTAGGCCGCTGTCCTCATTGCCCTTTTCCTCGTCGTCAGACCACTCAACATCCCAGTCATCTTCCCGTTTAACTGTCTCCTCGCCTTTAGTTGCAAGTTCCTCGGGAAGCACGTCCTCAATGAATTCGGTGAAAGTTTGGGTTTCCGTTCGTTCAACCCCTTTGGTACGTCCAATACCCTTGGATAGCTGTTTCCTCGTGGAATCCAGTGCTGTCTCCCTGCGCTTAGCAACCCATAATCGTGGAGAGCTCTCAACCCAATCGTTGAGATTATCCGCCCCGCCCCACCCCAAGAAGGTGATCTTTTCCGCAAACTCATGGACTAAAGCAATAGCATTCCTAAACTCGGTCATGCGATCTAACGACACCGGTACTGCAGAGTCCAGCCATGTCTCTCTAATTAGTGTGGTAAGTTTTGGCATTAATACTGAAGATAGTGGTTGGGCGAAGTCGGCCGGTAAGTTTTCGGAAAGGAAACGGATCATCTTTTCGAGGTCAACAACAAGTTCCCTTATTCCTAACGATGCGGGAATTTCTCCAGAGGCACGTATGGTAGTCTAGATTTAAATCAGCCAAAATCCAGTACTTCAACCAACGGGAACGACTTACCCCTTCAACGGAAATGGACTTTAATGGGCCATAGCCGATGAGAACTCGAGGATGTAAGATTGCAGCTTCAAAATCCTCACAAAACTTTTGGATTCTCTTATCATCCTCCTTATAAGCCTTCATTATGAGAACCGATTGAGGTATATCTGTTGGGCCGACTTTTCCTTTGTTAGCATAGCACAACCATAACCCAGCTTCCAATTCTTACCAAGAGTGCTGTCTATAGTTAGAGACGTCATTCCCTCGTCGAAATGCACAAGCGTATTCCAGATGTGGCCGAACTGTTCATGGATAGACTTTTTTATCAAGAACGCCCGCTCATTCAGTACCGATAGTGGCCGAATGATTTCATGTGCGGGGATATTTTCCATCTTCTCCCATGATTCTAAAGAACGTTAGTTGATGCAAAAACAACCTTCCAGGTTAACATACGTGCAAGTATGTTTAAAGCTTTCAGAAGTCTACCCTCAACACCTGCGCCTTCGGCACCATCTAACATCTTCTGGACGTCCTGGATTCCACCCAACGCCTTTTTTAACTGATTACTGTATTCCACCTCCTTCTCGAGAAACTCAACGTGCTCAGCGTCTTCCTTCATCGCTCGTTGCAACGCATCCCCGCCTTCTGCCTCACGGGCAATGTCCTCGGCCAGGCGCTTGGAGTTCTCGATATCCTCCTCGAGGGCATGTGCATTCTTAATCCAGGTATCAACTTCCGGTGCGCTGTCGCGGCTAGTTTTCCGGATCTCATCCTACATAGGTCATCAGTACTTGTTACCACAGTGGCTTCTGCCCCTCCACAGTGATGCCCTCGCAGCACTAACCTCTAGAGAAGATCTGGCTTCTGTCACGGCTTGCAATGCCAATGCCAGTGCTTCCCCTTCTACATAACTTTTGGAGATTTCGTCGTCTCCTGGAAATGCTCCATCGCGGGCGAAGTTGGCAATCGATTGCCCCAGGGCTTTTGGTGCTGCCATGCTTTCTCAGAACCGTTGTCTCAAAATTGGCCCATTAATGAAATCGTAAATTTAGCTCGTAGCTACCATGGCATAACAACCATTCATAGCAACATGGCTGCAATGCTTTCTTTGGAACCTTACTTTTTCAAATATATGGAAATCGTTATGGACATGTATGAAGCTTGGGTATATAGCTTGGTCCCGCGGGTACCTTTGTACCTCGGAATATATTTAATCCATATTGTAGTCAAACAGGACAAACACCTTGACCTTGGAAGGCAACATGTACGAAATTCACTCAAGACCATTCACTATCACAATCTTCACCAAACTTCGCCCTAACCGCGCTATCGCATCCATCAATCCTCACACACTCTCTTTTCAGGTGAGTCGTGCCTCTATTCCCGCAATCAGCGGCTCGCCATACCCCACCATCACTACACGCGCTCGAACACCACCATGTCCCCCTCCAACGACCCGCCAGGCCCCTTCACCATGAAGAAATTCTCCCTGGCCTCCAAACCCTCGAGCTCCTCACCCTCCTCCCGTCCCTCGTCCACGAAACCCCACTCCTCACTCGGAAAGCGCACCCGACCACCCCTCCACCACGCCTCTGACTCTGACTCCGACCGCGAGCCCGAGCCCGTCGCCGTAACCGCCTTCGGCGCTTCGGGCGCAGAGACGCGCGAGCGACACACACGTAGCGCGCCCATTATCGAGAAACTGCCCAATCGCGACTGGCGCGCTGAGGCGAGGCAGCGACGGGGTGGGAAGAACCTCCTACCACCTGAGGTGCAGGCGCAGCGCGAGGGGGCGCGGAGGGCTGCTGAGGGGAAGGGTGAGACGGAGGTTCAGGGGCAGGAGGAGATTAAATGGGGGCTGACGCTAAGAGCTAAGGAGGATAAGGTGGATGTGGTTGAGGGTGTTGAGCCGCCTCGATCGGCGCCGCCGGAGCCAACGGAGCCGGTGGTTGAGAAGGTGAAGACGGATGATGATCGTGCGCTTGATGCACTGCTGGGGCGTGAGGATAAGGTCAAGCGTCCTGATCTTGTCATTGCGTCTCGGGAAGACACAACGTATGTGGCTCCTGTCAGCGAAGGAGATGCGTATCAGCGCGCTATTGCTGAAGCCCCTGAGGCTTCCACGCTCCAGGACTATGAGGATATGCCTGTTGAAGATTTCGGGGCAGCGCTACTTCGTGGCATGGGGTGGAAAGGAGAGAAAGTTGCGACGCCTAAAGAGGGAAAGAGACGGTTAAATCTACTTGGCCTGGGAGCGCGAGAGCTAAAGGGGGCTGAGGAACTTGGGGCTTGGGTGCAAAAGAGCGATGTGAAGAGGCTTAATACTGGGGCGCGGAAGGAGAGACGGGAGAAGCCAGGGGAATATAGAGAGAGGGAGGATAAAAAGAGGAGGGAGCGGGATGAGAGATATGGAGGAAGAGATGACAGGGATCGGAGGGAGTATAGGGATCGGGATAGGGAAAGGAGGCGCTAAGAACTGCTGTCAGGTTTGAATAGTGCGGAGGCAGAAGTGCAGCTGGAAGAGCATCGTCAACCGTAGCGCACGAACGACGAGAACAACGATACCAAAAACTAGAATTATATTGATGGGTCGCTAATATACAAAATTCAAAAATGAAAGACGCTGATGATCCAAGCAAGATATTTGTGCTTTCATTCAAGTACCATATATACACTCTCCAGCCACCCACGCCATACAATCATTAAGCCACCACTTTTCCCCGAGGTGTCCACGCAATCTACCCATAACAGAGCAACCGAACCCACCGCCAAACGAAATCTAACCACACCATTGAGATAGAAATAGCCCTCCGCCAGTCAACCAGGCCCCCCAAAAGAGGGATAAGGACAAGGCCAACCAAGGCCACCAATAGTAATGCATGTGGACGAACTCCATGCCTTCCGATTACAAAAAAGATACAATGAATGCGATTGTGCAGCCCGTTAGATTCCAACTTACTCCCTCCAATTCTTCTCATCCTCCTCTTTAAAGGGTACATCTTCGCATTCCCTTGATTTTTTCCCTCAGCAGCTCAGAGCTTATCTCGCCCCTCCTTGATAATTCGGGTGGTTCACTGGATAATGCCCCGGTGCCGCCCCAGCCTCATCGAATAAATCTTCAAGGTACGCGCTCGGTGCTCTCCCTCCAGGCCTCTGCGTCAAATCCAATGTGCTCGTGCTCAAGTGCACGCCATGTTGGGCGCCAGGGCTCAACGCTGGTCCTACACGTGGACTATCAGGCGGCGTAGTGCCGAGACTCTGCGCGCGCGCGTACCCCTTCGCCTGGGGTCCCAGGTTCGATAGTGAGATTGCCTCGCGAGCTGTGAGTCCGCTGCCGCCCAAGTGCGCCATGCCAGATCCGTTTCCGGGAGCTGAGGCGCCTGCGGCATAGTAGCCCGACGGAAGGTAACCGGAGTTGCGGTTGCCTGGGTTGAGCATAGAGCCACCGGCGGTTGGAGAGAAGAAGAGGGACTGGCCTGGAGCGGCGCCGCTTGATGTCGTGGGCCGCGTTGGCTTGGGGCTTTTTCGGAGGTTGGCGAGGGAGAGAGTCGAATCGCGGTCAGAGTATCTGTTATATACTGGTGCGGCGGGTGGACGGAAGTTGAGGAGGGCCTTGGTGTCTTGGATGTTATTGGCTTTGGCAGCACGCTTTACGGAGCGCTTCAGAGCCCATACTGTGAGGCCGCGCCACAAGATGACGGCTAAAGCGAGGAAACCAAGGATAGCACCGACGACAATGAAGACCGTGCCGGATGGGAGATTAGACACCTGCATATACGGTGCATTGAGTGTCGGGGGAACTTGTGCGACGGGAATCGTGTAGGCACCAGGAATCACAGGCAGGTCCGTGGCTGCAGCACTATCACTCTCGGTCGACGCGTCCGAGGCGCTGGTCTGGGAAACCTGTACATCATTTGTGCCTGTACTCTCTCCTGTTATGACAGCATCAGATGCTGATGTTGGGGTCGCTGTGGTCTCGTTTCCAGTTTCTGTGGCTTGTTCAGAAGTACTATCTTTGTCTGTTGCCGCTGTTGTCTGTTTTGCAGAGTCGTTGTTGGTCGTAGTAGCTTGACCTGCGTCTGTTTTCCCTGTATCCGTCGCCGTATCCTGGGCGTATGCTGTTGACGACAATAACCCCGTAGTCAACAATGTCGACAGAAGGGCTATAGCCACTGGTTGACCCCGAAACAGTTGCATGGTCTTATATATACCACGAAGGAAGCCCGTTTGCTATCCAATACGAGAATAGAGGTCGTCGTAGTCCACGGAGCCGACTGAGCTTGTGTGGTTGTCGCCTCGACTGGAGGGCTTTGCGGTCTCTGGTCTCCAAGTGGGGGCTGTGTTGTTGTTGGCGCCGATAATAAGGGGCTTGACCGCTGGGCAGTAGTCGTCGCGATCGAGCGCCGCCGTCACAAATGTTAATACTTTCGATGAATGTCCTCTGTCGATAGATGATGCGTCCCAGGTGTCTCGGTCAATTTGAGGGGTTGACGCAACGGTTTCAAGGCGTGGATAATACAGGAAGAATGTAAATAGACCAAGAGGTTGAAAATAACGAGCGTCGTAGAGATACAAGGGATACAATATGCGCTATACAGTATAGTCGACTGGATATGTAAATTGAAAAAAGTGATAGAGAAGTTATTGATCGTGGTGAGAAGGGAGAGACAGGAAGAATGAAGGACTTGGGAAGTCAGCGTGGTCCCCTGTCTTGGATGGGAATACCCGTACAGAAAGTAGGGTACAGGGACTTGTGCTGTGCTTCAGTAACAGGTACGACATACGAAGTACCCTACCCGCTATTTTTAGTGCGAGGGTGACATTTTAGCGTTCGCAACACGAGAAAAAGAATCTCTCACTCCCCCATGTCGCTAACTTATCGGCCTCACTATCGCGATTAAGAAATATTGAAAACATCCATCCGCACTCCAACACCACCGCCACCACCTACGCTCCTCCCTTCACCCCACATCCACAATCCACAATGGGTGTCGCAAAGAAAACCCGCAAGTTCGGCCAGGTAGGTCTTATATGCAGCTCATGAGCAGACCCAATTTGTCTGACGTTGTCTCCGTAGGTCAAGCGCCTCATCGGTCAACGTGATGCGCGCCTCAAAAAGAACGCCGACGCCGCCACCGAAGGCCAGAAGAAGAAAGAAACCACCGTTGTTCGCCAGATTCCCCAGGTCTCCTCGGCCCTCTTCTTCCAGTACAATACCGCTCTCGTGCCGCCCTACTCTGTCCTCGTCGACACGAATTTCTTATCGCATACCGTCCAGCGCAAACTGCCGTTGCTCGAGTCCATGATGGACACACTTTACGCCAAGTGTACACCCATAATAACATCGTGTGTCATGGCTGAGCTTGAGAAACTGGGACCGAAGTATAGGATTGCGCTGCGGATAGCAAGAGATGAGAGGTGGGAAAGGCTGCAGTGCGATCATAAGGGCGTCTATGCAGATGACTGCATTGTGGATCGTGTGATGAAGAACAAGATTTACATTGTGGCGACGAACGATCTTGACCTTAAGCGGAGGAGTAAGCAAAGCCCATATGTCCAAAGCACTCCTACAAGAATGATACTGACACCCAGTAGTAAGGAAGATTCCCGGTGTCCCGATTATGAGCGTGGCGAGAGGAAAGTATGTCATTGAGAGGTTGCCAGATGCACCAGAGAAATAGAGATTTGCAAGTACAAGGGATGGGATACGATTTTTGAAAGGTTGTGTTTACTGGCATAGCGTACGGAGTTTTGGGCGTTGAAAAGGGCCACGGTGACATCCTGTACTCCATCAGGGAGATTGGGGGGGGGGGGAGCATCATTGACCGCAGAATGGAAAATATAATCAATCACAATACAGTCACTAGCTACTTGCTCTGCCTCCACCTCCACACATGAAATAGATCAAACGCTTGCAGATCTCATATTGTAATTCTAGGAATCCCACCAACTCCGAGCAAGCACATACGGCCGCTGCTACAAAAACTAGGAATACAACTCGCTCTCGTACACATGGTATCCCACATTCCCATGAACCCCTCTACTGCACCTTCTTCTGTGCCGCAGGGCCCATCTCCTTCTCGAACGCGGCGTACGGCACCTCTAGGCCAGCGATGGCTTTGACACCCACCGAGAGGATAGCCACAAGGAGGATCGTCACCATTAGACCCATGAAAATTCCTATAACTATTTAGCTGCAGCCCCTTAGGAAAAAAAGGGAGATACATACCTGGTGTAAAGAATTGATATTTCTCAAAGAGTGGTCTCGTGTCCACCTTGCTGCCACCATCTGCGCGTCGCACAGCCCCTATCTGTCTCTTGATCTCCGAGTGCAGCGGCTCCTGGAACTCAGGCTTATAGTGGGGGACATCAGATACACTGTCGTGCACCACTGAAGCGGGGGCCTTCGAGTTTACAGGTGTCGTGGCGAAGAGCACGGCATAGCTACGTCCCTTGAACTGGGCCAGCACTTCTTGCAAAATGATATCTGGACGTGTCAGTGAGTGAACTTCAAAGTAATGGCAAAGGGGTACCAACCGTGATACGCAACCTGGCGCACACGCTGTGCCGGTTCGTTCGACAGCGGTTGTAGGTCCACCCTAATCCCCACGGTCGCTGATTCCTTGTCTGATACGGGAGTGAAGTCGATCTTCGAGACACCGTCTTCGCCATAAGCTTCGACCTTTTGGAATTCAAAGCCGCACGAAGCCTCCACAGCTGTTTGTAGGCTGTCCACGTCCACCGCTCCTACAACCTCCGCTACATTGAGACCGACGTATACGGGTCCATCATTAACACTGGTCTTCAGTGCTTTGCGCAGGTGGGGCGCCGCTGCCTTGGTTGTGTAGTCGGCGGCATTGGCGTCAGGTTGGACGACGATGAGGAGGGTGTCGACGGGAAGGCAGACTAAGCTGTTAATAAGTGAGGTCGTCACCGAGCTTGCAGAGTCGATCTGATTGAGGTCAGATAGGCGTTCTGTTTGACCTGCTTCTTGGGACGCCCAGATACTGTGTTTAGGTTAGTTAGGGATAGGCAGAACCATGTTAAATATACGCACTCTTGGTTTGAGAAGAGGAGGAATGGCGATGTATCCTTAAATGCGCTAGCTGCAGCTATGCAAGCCGCAATCGTTCCAGCTGTAGAGAAGCGCATTCTGGCAATTGTGTCTTGTAGCTTCTCTACCTCCGTTGAAGCATCCAAAGACCCATGATAGGCACATACGTCGGGAGGTGTCTAATGTAACCCTAATATTTCAGGCCGCAACATGAGCTTATCGGTGGTCCCCAGAAATAATCGCCAGAAATTATGGATAGATACAAGTCGAGGTAGACCATGAAAATAAATTTATAAAACAATCACCAACATACTGTCATAATGTCGTCAGAACATTTCGTCGTGCCGAGGCCGAAGAAGTCGATATTACCGCCGCAACCAAAGAAAAGAAAGAGGACCGCAGCAATCGAGGAGATCAGTTTCGATTTCGATGCCAGAGCAGATTATCTGACCGGTTTTCACAAGCGCAAGGTAGAGCGTATGAAGAGGGCGCAGGCGGAGAACGAGAAGAAGGCCAAAGAGGAGCGCATCCTGCAGAGGAAACAGGTAAGTACACCGTCGTCTTCACATAGAAGACATTTTCTAACGTATTCAGTTACGAGAAGAACGAACACAAGAGCTTAAGGCGCACGTCGCCGCCGTCGATGCGATATTAGCGGAGTCAAAGTCTCCATTTCTGGATCATGAGGAATCTGGCGAGGATGGAGAGTGGGATGGTATAAAGGAAGAGGCCCCGGTGGAGCCAATCGATCACGAAGAAGAATACATAGATGAGGACCGATTTACGACAGTTACCGTGGAGGAAGTTGGCGTGACTAAGGATGGATTGCATACAGCAGCAGAAGATGAGGAGGAAGCATTAGAGGCGAAGAAGAAGGCAGACGCAGCGGCCAAAGCGGCAAAGGAGGCAAAGGCAAATCCCAAGAAGCAGTGGCCGAAGAAGGAGAAAAAGAAGCCGTTCAGGTATGAGAGTAAAATCGAACGGAAGATAGGCAGAGCGAAACAAAAGTCTTCGAATAAGAAGCAGGCTAGCGCTAGGAGAGGCGACGATTAAAAGTCACGATAAAGTCACGACACGAATAATATCATAGTTTTGGGTATGTGATATCTGTTTTAAGTGGCCTGTGATTACAGGGAGAAGCTCATCCACCCCAAACAGCAGTAACAGGAACTTCTATGGCGGACAGTCGGAAGAGACATAAGCGGTATGAGAAATAACGGTGTGAACCGCCTGGTAATTACTGCCCAAACTGAAATCGCAATGTGACGCGTGTAAAACGGGAAGGTAGGTCGTGGCCCCCGACACTAGATCTGGCCAATCTCGTCCTGGAAGTCCTTCAGCTCTTTCTGCACCGCGGCGTACTTCTGGGCCATCTCCTCGTATTTCGCCTCCCATGAATCCCTGTCGTTCTCGAGCGCCTTAACCTTACGCTCGAAGTGGCCGGCCTTGACGTCTGTTTGACGGAGCCTGTATAGTTTATCAGTACTCTTCCACACCATCAAAATAGGGTGCGAAGCGGCTGAGAGGTCTCCAACGTACTTGTCATTTGTCTCGCGCAGGTTCTTGTCGGCCTCCTCTGCCTCTTCCTCAAGGAGCTGGAGGCGGCGCTGGAGTGTCTCGTTCTGGTGACCGTGTTGGGTGCTCTCCTCAGCTGTGGCCTTGATCTCCTTGTTGTGTGCCTCCAGCTTCTCTACCTCAGCCTCCAATAAGCCGTTCTTGTGTTGGAGAGATGTGACTTCCTGCTCCTTGGCCAAGTTCTCCTGCTCAAGCGTCTTAACCTTATCCTGGAGCTCCTGAGCCTTCGCGGTTGCCTCATCCGCCTCGATGCGGAGAGAGTTCATTTTCTGAGCATCACATTAGCCAGTTCACATTATAGACGCAGTAGGGTCGGCGTTGGATGTGCTTTCGCTCATATCTCGTGAGACGACACGAATATGGTCTCAACGGTGGCATGGCGGGGTTCAAGGCGGTAAGGAAACGGGCAAGAGTGGACAACTCACTTCCTTGATGCGATCCATGGTAGCTGATTTCTTTGAATTTCGCGGGGAGTTAAATCAGAGATGAATAGGTATGAAATTTCGAATTTAGAACAGAAATGTAGTAGTCGTAAGGTTCAGGTGGTTATTTGGTGGATGAGGGGGTTGAGTATCGCAACCGAAAGAGCTGCTGATTAGCCAACAGGGGTTGCCCCTACTAATTTTGGCGCGGCCATCGTTGTTGCCATGTCAACCCAACACAAGGAAAACAAGCCTTGGCTGGTCCCCATTCAGGTTACGACAATCGAGATCAACCACCTCATTAAACTACCGAGATACTTTATACTTGCACATAATTTGTCTCATCGCTATGACATTTACACCATAAGCAATTCCCCATTGAGTAGCAAACCATTCACAATGTTAGCAGCTCGGGACCAGGAGAATCTGGTCCATGGCCAGCAAGCTCTGGCTGCTTCGAAGCCTCTGAACCAAGGCACAAGAGCTGCACCACCGAAGACGCCAGGGAACCGATACCCCAAGACACCACTAAAGATACCTCTACACGACGAAAATGCACCGACGGGCTTTGGGAAGAAGAGCGTCCTTCAAACAAAGGGCAAGGGAAATGAGAATCTTGCTACTGGCGGCAAGAAGGGCGCGGGTCTCGACAAGAATGCGTTCATAACTCCAATGGGTATGGCACAGAAATACTGATCGTATTGATTCGTTGCTGACCGTGACATAGGTCCCCGGACTCGTGCACCTCTTGGGATGAAAACGACCAATGCAAAGACGAAGGCATTTCAAACTCCAGGCGGACCTGAAATGGACAAAGCCCCCGAGAAGACACAGATCAGGCCAACAAGTACTCGCCCATTGAGACAGAAGATTAGTCACGTTGACACTGTTAAGTTGGAAATCCACGGTGACGAGCCAGACCCACTGGGTGAACGAGAGGTTGAATTCTGCCCACCAAAACCTAAGGAGCTTCCCTATGAGAACGAAGACTTCCCCGATGGATACTTGGATTACAGTATCATAAAGCGTGAGAATCAGAGAAAGGATTTCCATACTCGCTACTACAACCCCGTGGGTGCAAATGGTGTGTCTAAAAGAGAGAAGGAGTTCGAAGAGGAGCTTGCTAGATCTTTAAAAGCAACCGATGAGAAGATCCTCAAAGCAGTCGAGGAGGACCCATTTATTGTCCACGACGTCCCAGAGACCTTTCCAAAGGTTAGAAGCAAGAAGCCCGTTGAAGACCGTCGTGCAGTCTCTGCCCAGTTCCCTCCAAAAGCTTCTGCAATGCCCACCAGAGGCCCAGCAACCCTGACGTCCCGCCGCGCTGCATCTGCCCTTGCATTGGCACCAAGACCCACCACTGCCTCGTCAAAGCCATCTCGTCCTCTTGCTCTAACCAAGAAACCCCCACCGTTTTTCCTCCGCGGCTCCAACCCACCGCCTGCCATCCAGCCTTCAACAATGCGCAACGCTTCTGCCAGCGCTGCCTCGCGCAGCACCATGGGTTACAAGAAGGGCCGTTCCGCGTCGTCAGCGCTATCCAGCGGTGCCGTGTCTGTACCACCTTCTGGACCAGTGCGCTCTCTAAGCAACCTGTCCACTGCCTCAGACAAGACGATGACGCCAGCTCGATATGGAGCGAAGCGCGACGAAGAGCACAGCAGGTTGGGGTTCCTCGGGGCGTTCGATATCAATGATGATGATCTGGGTTTTGGACCCGATTCTGGGCTGCCAGAGTGTTTGAGGGGCGGATCAGAGGAGGTCGAAGAAGAATTTGTGATGACTTTGAATTTGTAGGGGGCTAGCTATGCATGGCGTAAAGGAGAATAGAGGTGGGAAGCTCGGAAATTGTCCAGAGTTTGCCGGGGATGAGCTGTATACCTTTGCTAACAGTTTATTTGGAAACCCGATTCATGGTTACTCGTATTTTTGTTGTAATAAATGCTATGGATAGCGAGGGATACAGTTTGTTTCGTCGTAGGATTATGAATAAAATATCATGAAAACACTGCTTTATTATATGTCTCAGATATGTCTCGTATGGGCAAGGGATAAGCCATAATCACATCACACATTATCTAAACAGCTATCTCTCCGCCTGCATAGGTCGGGTATCCTCCACACTACTCTTCATCGCTGCTCTCCTCCTTCTCCTCTTCATCCTCATGCTCCTCCAGCACATCGTCGCTCGCACCCTCTGGTAGGTCCAGCATCACAAACGCAACAAGGCACGTAACCCGATTCCCTGTCTCGTAGTCTCCCACCATCTCCCCCACTAGCCCACCAGCACCACCAAGCACATCGGCTATCTTCAACCTCCACAGCTTAACAGCTCCATCTGAAGACCCCGTAACGATGATCACCGAGCCAGACTCTTCAAGTGGCAGGACTGCAAAGTCCTTGATTCTGTTTGTCACGCCAGCATCCTTCCCACCGAGCTGCGCAAGAATCTTCGCCGCCGGTAAAGCGTCCTCTCCCTCCTTAGCTGCGGGTGCAACCAAATCGGCTGGATCTGTCGAGAAGAATATAATGCGGCCATCCTCAGTGCTAACTGCCAACACCATCTCTTCTCCCTCCTCATCGCGCTTGACATAGCGCACTTCGTGGATCTTCGTACGCCTATCAGGTAGAACCTTACAGCGCACCTTACAATCCATTCCAAACACCAACACGCCCCACTCAAACGCAACCGCAAATTCCTCTCCTCCAGCCGTATTTCCCCAAGCCACACGACGTCCTTCTCCGCTCCCAAACCTCCCCTCGTGAACCTCCCCGAGCATGCCACGCGAGAAATTCAGTACACCAGCTTTCTTCCCCGTCACCAAATTCCACAGTCTCATACAGCGTTCACCCCGTCCCACACTCAGCATAAGCTTCAAACTAGGATGCACAGCAAACGCATTCACGCCCGACGGTGCTCCACCAACCGGCGCAGTATCTCCACTCGGCCGTCCCTGTGCTTTCGGCACGGGCGCCTTAATAGACGAGAGCAGACTCCAATCCCTAGTACGTGTAACAGCCATCGTGCAGTCCTCTGAACCACTAAGTAGCTTCCCGCGAGTCGGGAAGTGCAGCGCCGTAACAGCAGCAGCGTGATGCATCAGGGAGCCCAGCTCGCGGTTGGCTGGGTTCTCCACGACGGCGCGGGAGCTGAGGCCCGGCAGAGCGGGAACGGTGTGCTTGCGCGGCGGGTGTGCGGAGATGTGGTAGAGGTTTATGCGGGAGTCGGTGGAGCCAGTTGCGAGGAGGATTTTTTGAGGCTGGTTCGGGGTTGGTGCTGAGGGGGGAGAGAGGGCGAGGGCGCGGATAGCGGAGGTGTGTGCTGTGAAGAGGAAGGTGTCAGAGAAGGTGGCGGCCTCGGTGGGGGGGAGAGTCGCGGTGATTCCATGGAGAATGCGGTCGTAGGAGCCGGTGATGATTTGGATTGTGAGGTTGCGTCCTGCGGTGGATAGTTTAGCACCGGCTTTCGAGGCTTTAGCTTGCTTTGGAGCATTGACGGTTTTGGATTTCTTAGGTGCCGATATTGGCTCATCTACCGGTGCCGCCGCAGCGGTGAGGTTTTGGTTCCGCTTGCGTTTTGCCATTACGTTTGTTGATTTTGTTGTGGTTTTGGTGGTTGTGTTGACTTTTTAGAGCTTATCGGAAAAGTTTCTGGAAGGAAAATGCTTGGAAAATTTAAGGTTTCTTTAGTGCCGGGCAGAGTTGACAGGGAGGGTCTACAACATTGATGATCCAGGCGTCTCTAGATGTTGAACAAACAACGATGCCTTTCGTAGAGGATGGTGTAAGTTCTTTGATTTACTTATTTAGGTATTAACGGATATTTTACCCGTATTTTAATATTGATACTTTCAGAACAATATCGTTGATAACCAATATCGTGAGTGGTGTCTTTTCTTCCTAAAATTTCAACTACTAAATTCAAACGAAGACCGGTATAATTATTTAAAATAACAAGGAGAAATATGCACAAATATACTACTCAAGTCCTCTCTGGCATACTTTCTAGTAAGAACTACATGCCTTTCAGAGGCATGTAAAGAGTTCCTTTTGACCAAGTGTCCAATTCATACTACTGAATGAGCAACCTGCCAATATAGCCAATCCCCTTTACTATTCTACTAATTAATATAACTATACGAGATAAAAACAAACCTTCAAGAAAAACAGGTGGGAAACACCAAGAATTCAAACACCAAACATTTCCAACACACACCCCTAATCCCCCCCACCATCACGTGCCCCCCATATCTTATCGCCCAACCCCACACTCACATACCTCAAAAAAAAGCTTCCCATATCCCCCCAGCATCCCATCCCAGCACCCTCTCCCGCCCACCACCTTGTACCCGCAACAATGAAGGTCCTAACCCTCAACTTCCTCACCTGCGCCGTCAAGGCCTGCAAGTCCTCCTCCACCTCCTTCCCACTGCACCCCAAGGACGCAGAACTTGTCTCAGAGGACCTGCCTACGAACGCGAAGCTGCTTGCGAACTTGTTACCGCGACTGGATTGGGAGGCGCTGTCCATTGTTTCTGCTGAGGTTTGTCTTATCCGCTCCTTTTAATGACCACCACCCCACTCCGGGACACTTTATGTTTGGTCAGGCGCAAAACAGGAACTGACATATCCCAGCTCGGCCTCCCTGCCCTCCCACCTACAGCCCCGGAGCCAGAGGACCTCGCGAAAGATGACCAGCTGCTGAAGGACCTGCACGTCCTGCTGATGGAGACGCAGATTAGTGCTGGAAAACTGGTATGCGCGAACTGTGGACACGAGTACGTCGTCAGGGAAGGGGTTGCGAATTTCCTCCTGCCGGATCACTTGGTTTAAGAGTCTTGGAGGGATGATGGGGAAGAGGAGAGGGATGGCGGAGACGGAGAGGGAGGGTTAGGAGGCACAGAAATGAAGGCGTTGGGCGTTGGGCTGGGATTTGGTGAATGCATGCATACTTGGGGAGTGGTAGAGATAGGGGTTTGTATGTCGAATACCAGGAAAAAGCGTATAGATCAAATCACATTAACATATCAAAACGAGACGAGCAATCACGAACACAAGAACAGGTTCATGTTCTACAATGCCTTCCATTCTACCGCCAGGCATCAACTCTACCCCAGTCCTATGTTGAGGTCGCTGGACGCCCAAACCCTGTTGAAAGATCACCATCGTCCCTCCAGTGCTGCAGCCCAATGCAGTCATAATAGTACAATACACATATATACGTCCATCTCCCGCACCATGCACATACACCCCACTCCCCTCCCATTTTCCTATATCCCACACACTCAAAAAAATGACCACAAAATTACCTCACCCTTGAGTGAAGGCTAGCTAGTCAAAATCACCACCTCTCACACCCACCACCACCACATCACGGACAAAAATAAAAAGTGAAGACCAAACGCCATTCGCCCCAATCTCCCCGGATTTTCCCGCCGGCGCCACGCAATGCATGATAGATCCAAAGGGAACAAAGGCGCCTTAGTTGAGGAAGCCCTTGCAGGCGACTGTGCCGCAGAGGCACGGGATGCGATCATCGCTGCCAATTTCGCGCTCGAACTTGTAATCGTAGGTGAGTTCCTCGTCTGGATTTCAGGTTAGTTACAGGGATTTCTGGTATTGGTGATGGGGTAAAAACTTACTCAGCTTAATATCACGGAGCGCATAGATGACGATGCGACGTGTGCCCTCGACTTTGATGATCTTCGCCGTGCAGTTCGGCATGCAGCTGTGATTGATGAAACGTGCAATCCCACCGCGCTTCGTCGCGTCCACGACTGTGTTCTCATCGATACGGAAGAGGTAGCTGCTACCAATGCCGCTCTTGAGGTATATACGCTCGCGCAGATCCGCGACGGACTGGCGCAGTTTCTCACCCACGTACTCGATGATCATATCATTCATCGCAATATTCTCCATAGCGTACAGACCCCAGTTATGAATAGCAGAACGAGCGAACTTGACAGGCTTCTTACGCTTCTTGAGCTGGTTGAAGCGCAGGGCATCAGCTTCGCTACCAAGCGTCTTCTTCTGGTCGTTCAGATCCGCAACAAAGCGACGGTTGTTAACACGGTTGGCACGAGAGGAATCTTTCGAGACGAGCTTGTCCGCAACAGCTTGAGCAGCTTGGGCGACTTCCGAGGGATCCTCCTTTCCATCTCTCTTGGCCCGTGCCTGGCGTTCCTCGCGATCTCTCTGAACCTTGATGCGATGTGGGAGATACTTCGACTTCTCCGAGTTGAGAATCTTTGTCGTTCCCTCAGTTCTCGCGGATCCAGTTTCGTTGGGAACGTAGTAACCGTGAATGGAAAGAGGACTTGTGATCGCACCCCTATAACCACCCGCTTTAGCAGCTCGAGTTTCCATTTCTTGCCAAGCCCATGTCGGAGCGCTCCCAATTTCGGCCTCTGGTCCTTCGCCTATTGCTGCGCGAAGACCCTCTTCGTCTTCGTCGTCCAGGGTAACGTGCTTGAGACCAGCCAAGTCTAGGACTATCTTGGGGTCATCTTTCACGGTGGGCAAAGGAACTTCTGTGGGCGCGCCCCATTCAAGGTCTATATCCACAACAGGATCGACCTCGTAGATGACATCAAGGTCAGAATCAGCGTCAGCGTCAGAATCAATGGCCTCCTCTTCGTCTTCATCCTGTACCAACTCCTCAAGCTCCTCCTGTTGCTTCTTCAGAGCCTCACGTTCCTCAAAGAGTTGCTTCTTGGTCTTCTTCTTCTTGGTAGGCTTGAGATCCTTTTTGAGAATAGCCGCTGTGGCGTCGGGAAGAGGAGTTTCGCTGTTGTCATCAAGCTGTGGCGTTTCATCGCCATCTGTCATGGCAATATCATCCGTAGACGGATCTTCACTGCCAATCTTGTGGGCAGATACCTCGAAGATCGCATCGCCCGACTTCTTCTGGCGCTTGGTGACCTTATCGGCCTTCAGGAGTAGTTTTCTCTTCTTTGTAGGAACGGAATCCGAAGCGGCTACGCTGGCTTCAGTCATCGAATCATCGAAGTCCACCAGAGCTTCATGAGACTCGCGCAACTTCGATCTGGGCATGAACGAATCATCTTCCGACTGTTCATCCTCATCATCCGAGCTAACCCTGCTTCGTGGTCGAGATTCAGGCTCTTCCGTATCGCGTGCCGAGATGCGATCCTCATTATCATCATCCCAATCGTCACGGTCTGTGTGGAAATCATGCAGACGGTGTGGGTGCCGAGCAGGATGGATAACCGCGTCCCTCTTGTGTAGCTTCCCACGTCGCTTTTCCTTAGCCCTTGCTTCTGCCACCAGAACGGCCTTCTTGGATAGGCGGCCCTGTGCCTTTCGAATCCTAGGGAGGGCAGTGATATCGAGCTTACCCGCTTTAAGCAGGCGCTTATCGACGATTTCGGCCCTTGAATTGGGAGTTCCCACGGGAGTAATATCCTCGTCCTCGTCATCCAAGAAAGCAGGCGGAGGCTTCGAGTCCGCAGGATCTGCGATATTCAAACGTCGTCTTTTGGCGGCGTGGTTGTCGGGATCCAGATATGAGTATAACGCAGGGGCCGCGACTCTGATTTTCAAGTCTTTGATCAACTTTTCCGTCAGTTCTCGAACAACGACATCCACAGCTTCCTTTGCTGGGTCGAAGTTCTTTGCTCGCTGCTTCTTCTCCTCCTCAAGGTCGATTTCATCATCTCTCTTCCTCTGGGCAGCATCATCTCGGTCCCTTTGGCTCTCTGTTCTGCGGCTTGGGCTGGGGTGGCGCCTATATGACCTCGAGGGCTCGGGATCTACTGGTGCCATTTGCCCAGTTCCCCATTCTACGTGGGGCTTGTGGTTTTCGTTCTTTCCATCTGTGCCAAAGATGAAGATTTCCATAACCATCGTATATGTGAATAAGGACGTTCCGTTGGCCTGTCTGAGACATCTTTGTGCATCTAACCGGCCCTTTACAGAATCTGGGAATAAGATAAAATAACCAGTTTTGTCCAGACGCAAGTTTTCGAGTTCGAAAGTGTTAAGCTTGTTCTTCATATGCTTAACACTGGACCCAAGAACAGGAACGGAGTCATGCCCAACAAATATGTATGGCTGGGTCTTGATTCGGGGTTTGATTGGAACCAGTTCAATGAGCTCAGAGTCTCTTGGTGGGCGAGGAACGAATGCGGGTGCATTGCCGGGCCCGCGCGGAGGCGGTCTGGTCGCAAAGGATGATGCTGGCCCCTTTGGGGCTGTCGGTGGAGGACCATGGCTTTTCTCTCCATCACCAGCTTTGACATCCGCTTTGGGCTTTGATGCCACAGCCTTCTTCTGATCCGCCACGACCTTTGTAACTAGCCGCTTGCTCCTGACCCCGTCTCGGTCGAATTCCACCCTGACGCTTGTACCTCCCACCTTCTCGCCATTTCCCTTTCTCACAGCTTGTTTCGCCGCGTTAATAGCGCTCATCTTCCTGCCCGACTTATCACAATCTGCGTAGCGGAAAGTTGCAATTCCGAGTGGTGTCCCGGTTTCTGGGTGCATCTTGTTGCTGCTCTCTTGGATCTGGCCGTAACTGGCAAATACGTTCAGAACAAGTTGTAGAGGCATGAGCGGATCAAATCCGGTAACCATTACTTGCGTAGGAGGCCCTGGCCCCACCGATATCTTCGGGTCGAATTGGTACGGTCTCAAAAGCATAGGTTCATGCCTTAGTCGCGCCTTCGCGTGCATCGTATAATCGATGTCAATCTTGCGGTCGCCGCCGACAAGGCGCGGATCCTCTGGGGGAGCGTCATCTTCCTAATAACCCGTTAGCACTTCAATGCACTCGTAAGATGACGCTCCCCACGTGGTTTATACATACCCAAGAAATATCCTTGTATTTGACCTTCGGTTTTGGTTTTATGCCAGACTTGTCGAGTTGCGGATCGAACACGCATTTCTGGCCCTTGGGCTTATCTCGATCTCGCACTTGTTCTCGTTGGGGCTCCGCCATATCTTGTGCTGGTGGTGGTGTATCTTGAAGAACGTGCTTCGATGACGAAGATTCTACGTGCTCCAGCGACGATGGAGTCTTAAGGCCCGTTTTGGGACCTCTCGGGCTCGCTACTTGTCCGATAGGCGATGAGTCGTCATTCGTCAATGGCGTGAGACTGACTAGATTTGAGGTTGCCGCGGCGCCAGTTTGTTGTGCAGTAGTACTGAAGACAGAAGACGCGGTGCTTGTGTGCGAGCTAGTAGACCGGACACAATTCAGTAAATCCCCTTGTTGTAGCTCGCCCTCGTCGGTTGCCGCGGTGAGTATATTCGTATCACGGGCTCCCTCTTCGCCAGCCGCGCCAGAAATACTGCCCCGCCCCGACTCGTCGCGTGACCTGGAGGGGGTATGCGCATCACGGTCTGAATTTACTGGCTCGAGCAACGGGGAATCGAGAGGTTTCGACTTTGCGCGTTCGCGCTCTTTGGCCCTGTTCTTCGCGGCTCGGGGGGCTGACGGGAAGAAGTCCGAGAAGCCCGCCGTCGAGGCGCGCGACATGGTGCTCGCTGATCGGTTCAACCCTGGCTCCCGCCAACCATCGCTCTTATGATGTAAATGATCAGAGTCAGGTCATCGGTGGAATTTGGGGGCGGTGTGGGCGATAGAAATGTACGCGACTGGAAAGGCCAGAGTCACGTAACGCGACGTCAGGAGTGCTTGCGTCGCGTTGAGTGGGCGATCTACGCCGGAGAAACCTTGAAATGAGTGTAGAAGGGATCGCAGTGTTTGTATTATGTGAAGCAATAAGGTGGAGGGTCGTGAAAGAGGGGACGGGGGTGCGACGTGTGAGTGAATTTTAGATATGAGGTCGGAATTGACATGCGCTTCGAAATTCATGCCCGCGAGATCAAATTGGCCAACCGCCACTAGGCTGAGTGCGGAAACTAGTACATCAAAAAATTCCACGCCTGAATTACAAGGCAACACAATTTTATGCCCGTATCACAAAGCTCTCTCCCACGCCCCTTTCTCTTCAGCCAAAACTTGGATATGAACAATGTAAATTAATTATTATGGAATTACATATTGCAGAGCTTCTTGTACTTCCTGCTTGTTTTTAGAGTAGAATTTACTTTATTCGCTGTTCCCTTACAGAGAACTTCAACTTATTATCCATACACGCTATGTCGTGCCATGCTTATGCCAACTCATCCAGGGTATATCGCCAACCTAAACCTTAGTAGTTACTCTGAAGAGAACTTTAGTTGTTTTGAAGAGCCGCGGCTTTGGACTTGCGCCTCAAAAGCGCCAGTCTCCTCCCAATGTGCCCAAAGCACAAGACGGAACAAAACAGAACACTCATGATCCAAACAGCGCTTTCAAACAACTCAGTGTTATCACTCTGTGCATGTAGTCCAGCGGGCACAGACCCAGAGGTGTCGTTATATGATGATTGAGCAGAAAGCGGGCTCTGAACCATGCTAGAATCAAACATGAGTAATCCAGTAGTCCCAATTAACCCAACGGTGACAGAGAGAACAAAGCCTGGCTTTGAGCGATCCAACAGATACCACAGGAATGGGTTTACAAGGGCAAGAGTAAGAGAGGCTTGCAGGGTTGAAGTCCAGGCAAGTTTGCGCTGTGTCATGTTAGCATTGAACAAAGTTCATCAGGGGAAGTGGTGACTTACAATTGCAAAAGCAATGCCAACGAACGCCCCAATACTCCTAACAACTGGAGTCCATTGTGCTGCAACACCTTCCTCTTCGTTGGCCCCATCAATCACCTTCCCGCTAATGGCACTACTTGTTATCTCTTCACCAAAGTATTCCTCCCACATACCGTCGAACCAAGGTAGTGCACTTCCCATTGCCACGCCCGCCACACCCCAGAATATTAAGTACTTCTTATCGTAGCTTGGCTGTATAAAGCCTTGAGAGCCGAAAGGCGCAAGGCGCTGTTCGTTGTGGAGATGCGTGACGAGCAAACCGTACGCCGTGCCAAAGAGGAAGAGCAGGGTCGATCGCAACGTGAGGCCAACGATTCGCAGGTATAGTGGTGTGACAGGAACCACATGAGGCGAACGAGCCCGTGGTCTAGAAGGCAGGTTGGAGCCGGCTAGAGACAGTGGTGTCATGGCACCAGTGCCAAACGGAGTGCCGGGCTCATTGTCCGCCATCTTCTCCGTGAACGACGGCGAGTATATCCCAAAGAGCGTCGAGGACGTCAGGTTGAGGACCGAGCGCGTCGGGTTTAAGCTTGGGGTATCGGAGCCGCCATTGGCGTAACCGTTGCCTGGCTTCGCATCAAGATGGTTTGGGGAACCTGGGCGCACTGATGGTGTCGATGCTTCAGACTCGGATGGCGGCGTCGCGGAAGTGAGGTTAATGTCGAATGGACGTCGGGGGACCGGACGGACAATAGGAGGAGATTCGTAAGACATGATAGCTGTATTTTTATCTTCTCGTGTCCTAAGTTAGGAGAGTATTCCGCCCTGAATATTTGTTGAGGGCTCCGAAGAAACGGGTGGGAGGGCGATGCTTCACATTCGCTGTTTCACGAGAGAGATGACAATAATACACTGCTGCTGCTGCCGCGTGTGAGGGCGATGCAAGATAAAGGTAATAGACACGTAGTTCTGGTTCAATTCGTGAAGGTGGAGAAGAATCCCACGATCGTCCGTCCCGTCGCCGTCCTGTTCTCTTGTGTGGGTTTTGTGTGCAGGGGGGGGCCAAAGTTTCAGCCTTGTCGGTATCTGCTCCTCGGCCGGAAATAGTCCCCAATAGAATATTCTCGGCTTGTGAAAAAGTGATGACGCAGGCAAAAGATATTAAATCAGAGAGAACTCCGTAGAATATGAAATGCTTATAAAAGCAATAATAATAAGAGTTTTGGTGGTAGAATGAAGGAGAAGAAGAGGAGGAGGAGGAGGGGAAGTAATTGGAAGGGTAGCTCAAGCTATGTGGCTGGAATGCACGACAGTCATGGACTCATCAAGTGTGATGTGCACCTGGTGCCTCTCTGGTTGTGGTTCTGATTTCTCCACACACACCAAAAACACCCCAAGAATCCATGGAGCAGGAACGCATTACGAAGGACGACAATGCGCTTTCTTAATTGGCTGACGCCCCTCCTCTGGTGAATCGTTAGCTCCTGTATATGGTTAAGCCCGCAGACCAACGTTGAAGATACTTATCATGTGATCCCTGATCCCCTCCTTTTTCCAGCCACGAGACTGGTCAGGAGAGCGTGCATATACTTGATATACTGCATACAGGTGCATCAGGAATGAGATGCAGCGATGAAATGGCAATGCGGTACAAGTTGAGAATGTGACATGCAGATCCTGTGCCACTCCTTAATAGCCATGGCGAGCGAACATATATGCGGCCATCACATATCACATATGTATCAGTATATCATCATCCTGGGCGATATTGTCACGAAATCCAGGAGCAAGAAACAAGGTAATATCAGGAAGTCAGCTTTCATTTCGGTGAATATCGACGAGTATCAAGGTAAAACAGAAGAACATGCAGAAACGAAGTGACACAAGGTGCCAGCAACAACACCACCCACAGACCGGGTATATTCGCAGAAAGACATGAAAGCAGAAAAGCAGAAATAAATCGCGAATCCTTCATGGAAACCGCGAAGGTAAGAGTCCCCGATAGTAAACTCTACTCAGGTATACACCGAGCCGACGCCGAGAGAAAGAGCCAAGCAAAGTGATGGCAGCGAGGCGCATCAGCAGTGCTGGCGAAGAAGAGAAGTGCCAAAGTCGAGCAATACCGGAATCTGGCATCCGAAGACTGGGAGCCACGAGGGCGCAAGCAACGAGTCAAAGCCCAGGCCCAACTTGGCGACCGAAGCGGAGAAACGACATCTGACGACGTGCCAGAAGCGGATTTCAACCGCGGCAGCCGAAGGAGACACCGAACCTTGACCCGACGGCGCGGGATCCTCAAGCACGCTCCCGAGCCTGGAAGTCCAGGAGTTGCTCTTCTCGCGAGAGCCACGATTCTAGCGATCTTTGCTGTGAAGGAGTTAGTGAAGAACGACGACGTGAGGTTGGTGGGGAAGGAGAGGTTGGGAGAGCTTACCATCGCGGACCTCTGTGCGCGCGGGAGATCCCGACTCTGAGTGAACAGCACATCTAGGCGGGCCTGGAGGCGGACCTCAGCGCGGTCGGGAAGAGGTCCCGGATTGGCGACAGCGACGACGGCAGGACGAGCGACCGGGTTGGCGACGGCGGCGACGGGAGCAGCGGCGTCAGCTGGGCCGGCGGCCGGTTCTATGTCAATGATGTTGACGACAGCGACGACAGCCAGAGTAACTGGCAGCGCCGGAGCGACAACAACGTCGACGGAACCAGCACGGTCGGTGGTGACAGCTGCGTCGACAGCCGGTTCCGCAGGGACGACGACAATTTCCGGATCCGAAGGTGCGACAGCAGGCTCCAAGAGACCGGTGCTGGCAGTTCGACGGCGCTGTGGTGATCGGTCACCTGCATTGACGTCCTCCACTGATCTGGAGCGTTTGCTGCTCCAACGAGTCGAGCCAGCAACGCGAGATCCAGAGGCAGAGGATGACGGCAACGATGCAGGGCCGGGTCCACCAGGAAGAGATGCCGAAGAGCGTCGAATCGGATTTCCGGTGCTGGCGGTTCGACGGCGCTGTGACGACCGGTCACCCGTACCGATGTCCTCCACTGATCTGGTGCGCTTGCTGCCCGAACTAGTCGAGCCCAAAACGCGAGGTCCAGAGGCGGAGGATGACGGCCACGGCACAGGTGCGCCGGGCTCAGCATAGAGAGCAACCGAAGAACGCCGAGGGTCGAGTATGTCGCTGAGACTCCGGCGGCGCTGAGACGACCGCTCACCTGCACCAACGTCCTCCGCATCTCTGGAGCGCTTGCTACCCGCCGAAGCTGGGTACAAGACGCGAGAGCAAGAGCGGGAGGGTGTCGGCAATGGCGCAGGTTCGCCGAGTCCAGAGGGAGAACCCGAGGATTGTCGAACCGGAGGTCGTGGACTAGCACTCCAGAAGGAATGCTCGGATGCCTCGCGCTTGATCTCAGGCTCTCCATCGGAACAGGAACCAGCCAGGATCGGAGAGGCGCTTGGCGATGGCCGAGTGTTTCCGTTATTGTCCGAGAGGCTGCGGCCACGAGAGACGGTAGATACTCGTGCCGGAACCAAGATCTCGGAGAGGGCTGGAGTGCCCGAGTCGCTAGGAGAAGGAGTCGGAGAGTCGGCATGAGAATTGGCGCGACTACCCCCGGAATGGACGGCCCAATCCGCCGTGCGCTCGACACTTGGGTCGTGCTCGATCGACGAAATTGGGACATCACATTCCGGGACGTCGGGAGATTGAGAAGAACCGTCCTCGGAATCGTCTTCCTCGGAACCGGTGTATGAGGACGGTGGGGGAAGAGGTTTCCTCTGGGTGAGTGTGAGGTGTCGTGGTGGAGGTGTCATTGTGGTTGGTGGTGGCTTTGGTTGGTTGTGTTGGTGGTGAAATTGTTGGTTGCTGTCGTATCGCTTTCGAAAATTGAGACATCGGAAGAGAGGAAAAGGAGAGGATGCCAGCTTCGAGAGAAATATATAGGGGCCTCTGCCATAATGCGATCCATCTTGCTATTGAGGTCGCCATGATGCTTCATTTGGAGGCTGGGAACTAAATTGTGGGCGGAGCGACAATAGGGGCTGACAATTGAAGCAATCAGCGCTTAATTGGTGACAATAGGGGTAGGCGCCAATAAGCGCCAAATCGTCAATAGACAATAGAGACTGACAATAGGAAGCGATAAGCGATGTACTAACAATAGGAACTGATCGCCCACATTTTTCACTTTGGTGCCTCGCAAATTTGGATGTTATTTTCATTCATTGTGGTGGTATTGTGCTAGGTGGGGCCTGAAGTCTGGATATGCGTTTATGAGAGTTTACACCAACAATTTATTTGATAGAATTCTTTCATCTGACTACATTTCTAAGTGACTGACTTCTGTAAACTATATGATACTGCCAGAATATGAGAATGTTAGCCATTAGAGATTTAGCGTCACAATCCTTGGAATAGTTGCTGTAATCACTGGTTGTTGGGCACGGTCACTGAAAGGTACAGATACTTAATTGGATTCCAGTTCGTATAACAGTAATTTATTTCATTATTATTACATACACTCAATTTGGGCACTCAACTGAAAAAAACGTAAAGTGGGTGTTGAGGAGCTCAACGTAGGTCATACGCTGTAGCACCCCTGTCAAAATCCCCACCTAGGAGAAGAGCCGCACCTTAAATCGCGACCTAAGAGCTGGCCGAGGCCATCGTCAGGGTCCATGATTTCCTTGTCCGCGCAATGAATTTCAACGCCCTCACGTCGAGCCTAAGGCGGTCCGTCCGACCTAGGGCAAAAGTTTTATGGACCAGTGACTGGGTATGCAAGTCCTGCAGGACAAACCGCACTCCGCGGCCGAGGTTTTCAAGCACTAAGACGCCCTTGGACAAACCGTACTACATCACGACTCCCATATTCTACGTTAATGCTGGTATGCACCCTTACAAAGACGAGTGGAAGAATTGTTTCTGACACATTATAGCGCCCCATGTGGGACACCTATATACCATGGTCCTTACGGACATCCTCAAGCGCTGGCAAACCCTCAAAGGGCGCGAAGCAATCCTCTGCACCGGCACAGACGAGCACGGAATGAAGATCCAGCAAGCAGCTGAGATCTCAGACGAAGACCCGAAAGAATTCTGCGACCGCGTGTCAGAGACATTCAAGCAGCTCGCCGCGCGAGCAGATCTCTCCTACGATCACTTCATACGCACGACAGACCCGGACCACAAGGAAGCTGTGCAGCACTTCTGGCAACTGCTACAGGAACGGGGTTACATCTACGAGAAGAAGCATCAAGGCTGGTACTCTGTCAGCGATGAGACATTCTACCCCGAATCCGCGATCGAGAAGCGTCTCGACCCCGCGACAGGTCGCACATTCATGGCCGCCCAAGAGACGGGCAAGGAGGTCGAATGGACAGCGGAGATGAACTACCACTTCCGCCTCTCGGCGCTCAAAGAACCCCTCCTCAACTTCTACAAACAGAACCCTCAATTCGTCATTCCCTCGAACCGCATGCGCGATATCGAGCGCTGGGTCAGTGAGGGTCTCGAGGACCTGTCTATCTCCCGCCCCATCAACAGACTCACGTGGGGTATACGCGTGCCCCAGGATGACTCGCAGACTATTTATGTTTGGCTCGATGCACTGGTGAACTATATCACCAAATCCGGGTTCCCCAACGCCTCCTTCTTCGATGGCGTCGCCGGCTGGCCCGCAGACGTCCACGTCATCGGAAAAGACATCATGCGCTTCCACTGCATCTACTGGCCCGCCTTCCTCCTCGCTCTCGACCTCCCCCCTCCAAAACAAGTATTAACGCACGCGCACTGGACACTAGGCCACTCCAAGATGGCCAAATCAACAGGAAATGTCGTAAACCCCTTCTTTGCAATGGACCGCTTCGGCGTCGACGCAATGCGCTTCTACCTCGCCCACGACGGCGGCATCGCCGACGACGCCGACTACTCCAACGCCAACATCGTGGAGCGGTACAAGAAGTGCCTCTCTGGCGGACTGGGGAACTTGCTCCAGCGCATTACGAGCGCGAAGATTTGGTCTGTGGGCGCGGCTGTGCAGGCGGCAAGGGAGGGGAGGTTTGAGGTAAGGGAGAATCCGGTTGTGGCGATGGAGGGGGTTGGGGAGAGGGTTGATGGGTGCATGGGGGAGCTGGATCCGAGGAGGGGGGTGCATGAGATTATGCGGGTTGTTTATGAGGTGGGTTTGTTCCTGGCGGAGGTCGTCTGTGCTGAGTTGACTCATTCACTCACCGCACACATCTCTCACACTGATAACACTGCTAACTTGGCCACAGACGAATAAATACATTCAATCCGCCGCGCCCTGGACAGTCGCCAAAGCAGGTACACCAGAGAGCGAAATAGAAGTCCAACGCATCATCTTCCATACCGCAGAGGCACTGCGCATTTCAGCTATCCTGCTACAGCCCTATATGCCTACGAAAGCGCGCCAGATCTTAGATGCTCTAGGCGTACAAGATGACAAGAGAGGGTTCTCTGATGCTGTGATTGGGGCTGATTTGGAGTATGGAAAGCCTATTGGGGTGGGTGCAGGGGAGATGGGGAAGGGGAAGAAGGGAGGGTATGGGACGATTTTCCCGCCGCTGGCGGTGGAGGAGTAGGGTGTGCGCGGGAGGGCGTGATGGGATGGTGAGATGAAGGAGCGAGGTAGGTGCGTTGATGCGGGAGAGGGCGGTGTGTATGATTTAAGGCGCGGGGATCCCTGGTCTGTTTTGTGTGATGGGCTGGCTGGGATTGATGTATGATTGTCTGTGTGTCTCTGGGGTTGTACGATAAGAGAGAGAGAGAGAGAGAGAGAGAGAGACTCGGTGCGTATTGGGAAGTGTATAGTAAGGTACTGGTTGATATTGATGTTGGACATGACTGTCTTATTGATACTATTGTTGGACATGAGTTGTCTTACTGATAGTATATTTTATATGAATCGAGCCACGGCGCGCGCGGTGGCGACGTGCATTGCATTGAAATTGTTTATCCTCTCTCCCCGATCATTCTCGTAAATCACTATAGTACCTTGTTCTACCGGCCATTTCCTCGCCGATCAGTTCTCGTCGCCTCCTTCGAATTGTCCAATCCCGTTTCCATATTCGGCGATTATCCATCCTGCTTGTCGTCGCAATCCCTCCCTTTCTCTCCCAACCCTCTCTATACCAACAATCCTTCCTACCTCATTCCCTCCCCCTCCGGTCTCAACCCATCTCCCATCTCTCATCTCACCAACTCCCACCCATGTACTGGTACATCAACCCAAACAACGCCTCAATTCAGCTTCAACAAGCGCTAACCGACACTACCCGAGCCCTACCACACTTCTACACGTCTATAGAGGTCATAAGAGCCATGAAGAAGCCAGAACTTACCAGCAATCCCCAGCATTCCGTGTCTGAAATGGCCAGATACACATATTTTTGGAGTGTGTGCACATGATTTACTTTGGGGAATTTCTATTACCCTAGAAGTACCTTTTTGGTAGTCTCACACCTTCTAAGAATACTAAATAATGCTATGGATACCTCCGCTATTACCCTAGAAGTACCACTATACACCACTCTTACACCGTTTTGAGCATCATCTACAAACATCTACAAACATTCTCATTACCCTAGAAGTACTGATACTTCCATCATCTCATCCATCTCATCCACCTCCTTCCCCAATTCTCTCCCATTCCTCTCCCAATACCACTCCATTTTATCCCAATCCAGATCTATCCATTACCCTAGAAGTACCAAATTCTTCTCCATCCCCCATTCACATCCCCATCATCCCGTCATCCACCTTCCCCCAACGTCAACATCCTCCGCCACTACCACGTCAAGCTCCCGCATCCAGCACGTCCATCACGCAAAAACCACACTTCATCACCACAATTCCACCCCAATAACCACTACAGACAGTACCAAGCATCAAACTACCTACCCACTAGTCCCCCCCGCGGACTTGAAACCCCGATCCTTCAAACAAACTCTCACGCTCTACTCACTTCTAGAACTTCTTCTTTCGCACCCGCGTGCCCTTGGCCGCGCCGTTCCATTTGCTACAGTACCGGTAGCTGATGCGCGCGCCGTCTCGCTGTCGCGCATCCGCCTCCGCGATTCTATGGTTCCGCCGCTAGGAATTGCGCTCCCGCCCCGGCGTCCCCCTCAGCCCAGCCCAGAGAGGGGACAACACATGTACCACAAGGAAAATGGATGACACTGACACTGCTGCTGCGCGCGCCCGGACGCTGGTACGAGTGAGAAATGGGCTGTGGTTCACTGGACAATGGGGAGATTTCGCATATCTCTTTACCGCCTCCGAGCCCTGTCTCAGGTGGGCCTGCTGATATCGAGATACGGGGTTGATCCAGATAAGCTGGGTTTGTTTGGTTGTGGTGCTGGGTGCTGGTGCTGGGTGCTGGTGCTGGTGTATTTTTGGGTTCCCCATACATATATATACCCTCCACGTCCTCCCTATACCTTCTCTCCTCTTGTTTTCTTATTCTTCTTCTTCTTCCTGTCTGTATCTCACTCTCTCTCTATATTCGATTGACTTTTTGTCGTCTTTCTCTTTTACTTTCAGAGGATAATATTCAACATTTATCATATCCCAATTTTGTTATTCTCACTTTTGAGGCCATCTTTTCAACATTGTGTTGGGCAATTGTGATTTATTTGCCATACCACATTCTCATATCACTTCAACTTCACAATGGGTTCTATCACGCCCCCGGCCTCGCCTACTTACCAGAGACTATGGAGGGAGACGCCATGCATTGAGTCCCGCGCTCTCTCCCAAATAGCAGGATGGTATGACTCCTCCATCTTACTAATCTTTCATTCCTCCATCCATCCTCTCCCTTCTACTCATCTTTCTCCCACTCCTGTCCATCTTTCTCTCTCTCCACCCCATCTTCCACCCACCCACTAACCCCATCCCAGCCGGATCTTCCTCAAACTTGACAACCTCCAACCCTCCGGCTCTTTCAAGTCCCGTGGCATCGGCAACCTCATCGCCCTCGCCTCCACCCGCACCACAAACCCACACTTCTACTGCTCCTCTGGCGGCAATGCAGGCCTCGCCTGCGCCACAGCATGCCTCACCCTCTCCCACCCCTGCACTATCGTCGTCCCCTCCACAACCGTGCAATTCATGATCACCAAGCTCCGCGCCCTCGGTGCAACCGTGCACCAATCAGGTCGCAACTGGAAGGAAGCTGACACCTACCTCCGCGAGACGGTCATGGGACGTTCCCATGCGGGAGTGGAGGAGGTATACGTCCCCCCCTTCGACCATCCCGATATCTGGGAAGGAGCGAGCAGTTTGATTCCCGAGCTGGAGAAACAAATGACGTCCTCTGGCGGTTACGACGGGGTCGTTTGCTCCGTCGGTGGAGGCGGCCTACTGGTCGGTATCGCAGATGGCCTCCGTCACGCGGGCCGCACGAAACAAGTCGGCATTCTCGCTGTCGAGACCGAAGGCGCGGCTAGTCTGGCGGCCAGCTTGGAGGCGGGAAAGGTCGTCACGCTGGGGGGTATCACGTCCATTGCTACTAGCCTGGGGTGTGTCAAGGTCGCGGATCGGGCGTATGAGGTTGCGCTGCAGGAGGGGGTTGAGGTTGCTGTGTTGAGCGATGCGCAGGCTGCAATGGGGTCTGTGCATCTTGCTGATTTGGAGAGGATTATGGCGGAGGTGGCGTGTGGTGTTAGCGTTGCGGCGTGTTTTGATGGGTCGCTGAGGAGGGGGTTGGGGAGGGGCTGCTCAGACGAGGAGTGGAAGGAGAAGAAGGTTGTGGTTGTGGTGTGTGGGGGAAGCATCGTGTCGACGAGGCTGTTGGAGGAGTATAGGGGGGTTTATGGGGAGGTTGTGGAGAGGGAGTTGGAGGGGAGGAAGGATAGGGTTGTGAGGAAGTTGGTGGGGATGAGGCCTGTGGGGAAGGGGGATTTGGAGAAGGGGGCGTTTGGGGAGAAGGTGGAGGGGATGGGGAATGGGTATCAGTGGGCGGTTCGTGCGTGATGTTGGTGTGATCGGATGGATTAATGATGGAATGGTTCCCTGTTTTTTTTTACTTTCCTGGGAACTGAGAAAGTGGCGTTTTGGGGGATGGGGGAAATAGAAATGGCTCTTGATAGCTGTGCGTAGACCCTTTTTTTTTGCGTGGGTGGCAGGGTAATGGATGTGAGGGTTTTTATGATTAAGTTTTGAAAAATACATTTTTATGGATATGATTGAATTTTTGGTTAATGATGTGAGAGCTGGTTGAATGCTGGGTTTTGAGAATTGTATATTTATTTTCAAATATTTCATTTAAATTTCCCATCTGATTTTTGTCATGTTATAATACTTAACTTGAAATTATTTAATAATAGATGTAGAAATATACTTAGTTTGACCTACTACTTTAGACCTGAGATAATCGACGAGGAGTGAGTTATTATTAGACTTATAAATATATTCGACCCGATTATACATTAGATAGGCTGGTCTCGATCATGGAGTGAATATATTCGATCTGATTTTAGATACACCACAATCACGTGACACACCCTACCGTTTTTACACATTTGGCTACTGCCTGAAGTCGCCAACCTGTCTTAGACGTATAGATACAAGGACCAAAGTACCTCTGCAATCATCACCATAATCAACAATCCCCAAAAAAGAACAGGTCTTCTGCATAAAAAATCCAGCCACTCACTCACTATATGTACGTACAATACAACAACTCACAATTAATTGTTTGAAGCCAAAAAAGAAAGGCTGAGAAACATGAATCATAGTTGAACGATATGATCCAAACCGAATCATCCTTCCCCCCTATCCGTATCCGTATGTGTATGATATCGTTTATCTAGGCTGCCGTATTGAAATAGGAGGTTCTGGGCCCACACAAGGCCCAGAAGGGTATAAGTGGAAGTGGATCGGAGGGGTGGTCGGGGTGCATTGTGGATGGAAGTGGGGTGACGAAGACGGAAGAAGATGACTGTGGATTGTTGAAAAATGGCAGGGAGTTCGATATATCTCTTGGTATATTTTTTATTCTTATTTTGTATAGTAATCATACAGCATAGTAAAATAAATAATAAAAACAATTACAACATTCAGTCGTGGGAGAGAGTGAATTTTACTGGTATTTATTTTATTTTCCTGTTGTTTGTTGCCAGTGACGACAGTAATAATAACGATTTTTTTTTTAAACCCTGCCTGGTCTTTGGACGCGATCAGTCGAGGATTCGATCCCCAATAAATCCCACCCTATCCCTTTTTCTCGCTTACACTTGGCACTGGCCTTGCCTGCTTCTGTCCAGTTTACACTTCCCTTCCCTGTTCAAGTAGACAAACGGACCATTTTCATCTCCGATTATCCCCCCCGTCCCCCTTCCCTCTCTCTTTTCCACCCTCATCCACTCTCATTCACTCACACTCTTCTTGCACTATTACCACCACAATCCACCAAAATCTAAAAAATACCACTCCACACCCAACCCACCACACTGCTTTCCTTACACCACCACTACACCACTACCACCACTACCACCACCACTAAAACCAGTGAAGTACACCCACTATTCTAACTTACTCTACTACACTACTACGCTACAACACACAACTTAATCTCACTACAACCAACACCAAAACACCCCAAATCCACCACCTACCTCACTGTCTACCACACCAAAAACTACCAAAACTACCAAAACCATCCCCCCAAAATAATCCCACGATCCAACCTCAATCTATCAGGACGACAACAAACACTTCAATCAATTAAACCACAACACCACGACCTTTCCATCATTATCAACCGATAAATCATCTCTACTGACCATCATCAATACCGTACCGACGTTCGTTTCCTCGAAAACGGATGTCGCACGCCTCATCCTGAAATGCGATGTCGAATGAGGTCGTGCTTGCCGGTCGCAAGCAACTAACTTCGAGGCTCGAGCTTGACATCAAGTAAGTCGCACACGCACCGTCAAATTAATCACGCCCCACGACGCGTCGCACTTTACGCTATTTTTCTATCTCCCACGTATTTATATCATATGGGACAATTGATCTGACGACCATGCAGTAACATAGAGCGATCGCGCAAGCGCAAACTTAGGGAACTGTACGCCGTCGCGACTTGTGATGGCCCCATCCCGCTGCCTGCCTTCCTCGATCTCGACGCCCCCATCTCAGAGGCTACGCCTGCTGAGCGCAAATTCCTCAGCCTGAATGATATTAAAGAGTGAGTTCCCCCGCATTTGTCCCGGTCGCAACATGTCGTGTTTGCGTTGGTGGAGCGAGGTAAGGTACCTTGTACTGATGGTTTTTGGCAAACAGAGGTCTCCAGGAACACACGATCCCGTCGCGACGCAAGCTTCGATCTGATGCGCCTAGAACATCCGTTGGAATTGACAAGCTCACCCCGGCAGCACGGACTGGCCCGCTGCCGGATTACGCACAAAGAGATGTGAGGGAGTCGCTCCAGGAACGCCCGAAGACAGATGCGTCCTACAACACGGGGCCTTTGTACACCAAGGCGCCCGCGACAGTTGAGCGGCCTTTGTCCCGGACGCCACCTCGAGGACTGCAGGATGGAAAGGCGGCGGGGGCGAGACGGAAATCGATTCCTCGTGAGGATGCGCTGAGGCCTGATCGAGCTGTTGCGACGAAAGGGACGACACCGACGGCCTTGCTGGATATTGCTGTTGATGAGACGCTGGACGATGCGATATATAATGCGAATAACCCGCCTGCGCCTACCAAGGACGATGCACCAAGTCGCGAAACGCTAGAGAAGGAGCACGTCGTCAAGAAGGCCGAACCGACGCCCGATACTCCTGGTGTTGATCCGAACGTTGCGATTCCAAAATCGGCAGAGGATGCTGCGCAGCTGCCAGGCCTTATAGTTAATGGAGCCAACGACCCCTCCCACAAGCCGTCGACAGTCCATCTACCGCCGCAGGAAGTACAGGAGGCGGGGATGAAGGAGAGGGAGGAGCAGAGGCATGCCGTGAGGGAGGAGAGGCCTGTTGATACAGCCGTGGCAAGGTTGGCCCTCGAGGTGCCTGCTCAGCACGATAGACAGGCACAGGCGGACATTGCCTCGTCTCCTGGATCGACAGTTGGACCACTCTCAGCAACGACGTCGGCACACCATCACGAGACCTCAGCCGATACGAGCCCAGACAATGAGGCTCACCACTATGATACGGAAGCAGTGGAGGAGAAGACCATTCCGGAAACTCCGCCTGAGCTGGCCCCTACCCAGGAGGAGGTGCGGGAGAAGGATGCGCATGATAGGATGCTGAAATCACAGATTGACGTTGCGCGTGAGCATATCCTCGGAAGCAGCCCTACCGCCGCTGATACGCAGTTATTAGAAGAGCAGGCTGCGGCTGCCTCGACTGTTCCTGGAAAGGAGGGAGTTGCCCCCCCAGCTAAGTCTGAAGCCGATGGACGACAGCCGGAGGTTAGGGAGTTGGATGGGGCGCCGGAGACTGCGAGTGAACTCATGGATGATGAGAAGGAGGATCAGGATGAGGTTGTGGGCGTCCCGACGCCGGATGAAAAGGTCCCTGAGCCAGCTCCGGAGGTGGTTGAGGCACCGAAGGAGAGTGTACTACAGCCTGTTGAGGAGCCTGAGCCTATGGATGTCGATGTGCCTGAGCCAGCTCCGGCCAAAGGAAAGGAGGTCGAACAAGCAACACCAGCTCCGGAACCTATGGATGTTACGGAGCCAGAGAAACCTGCGCCTGCTAAGCCCGAGGAGACTAAAGAGCCATCTTCGGAACGTACGTCGGTGTCGACTCCATCGATTGAGCGAATGACGACACGCGTTGCATCTGGTGCTATGAGGCATAAGTCTGTGTCGGAGATTCTGGGAGAAACTCCACGACCAAGCTCGGCGACCACGCCAGAGAGAACACCAGGACGTGCCTTGGCGGAAGCTGATTCGAACCTTCCATCGGGAGTATCTACACCGAAGTCCACGTCGTCGCGGATGCGAAGCCTGACTGAGCGCGCGCGCGAGAAGGAGCGTAGCAAGCTCTCCACAGTCGTATTTGCGAAGCAGCCAGTGACGAAAGACACCAAGACGTCGGCACTGGTTAGCGCGGCTGCAAAGCCACCGGGGACCGAGTACCCAGACTACTTCATGCCATTAATCAACGCCCAAAGCTACTCTGCCATCCGCGGCTACCAAACCCTGGAGGCCCTCCTAGCGAGCGCCCACAAGACCATCACCACCACAAATGCCGCCCTACCATTCCAAGAAGCTCAAGCCCAGAAGATCATCCGTCGCATCCACAGCCTGCAGAACCACGATAAGTGGTCCCTGCGCCAGCCGAAGCGCAGCCCAGAGCCCATTCGTCCAACGACGCATTGGGATGAGCTGCTGAAGGAGGCGCGCTGGATGCGCACTGATTTCCGGGAGGAGCGGAAGTGGAAGACGGCGTTGGCGAGGCGGGCGGCATATGAGTGCGCGTTGTGGGTTAATGGGGACCAGGAGCAGAGGGATGTGTTGCAAAGGAAGGTGGTGGTTTTGGAGTCGGTTGAGCAGGTGGATGAGACAATGGTGGATGTTGGGGATGTTGAGGCGCTTGCTGAGGTTAATGCTGAGGCTGGGGATGTTGAGGCGCCTGCTGATGTCAATGTCGATACTGATGCTGAGATCTCGCATCCTACGCCTGACCTTGTCCCATCATCGGATAACGATACCCCACTTGATGAGTTTGATGATGAGCCGCGTATTAGTCTCCTTGAGACTGTTGCGCCGACTGCTATCTTCTCGCTGGACAATGATGATTTGGTGTTTGGACTTTCGAGGTCGGCGGCGTCGGATAAACTGCTTCAGGAGCTTCCGATGTATGGTGCGCCGTTGAAGGTTCATCAGAGTGACTTGCCTACTTCGGAGGTTGACCCTGATGCCTCGTGGAGGAAGCCGTATCTACCGCTGAGCAAGTATATTGAGGGTAAGATCCGCTTCACTGACGAACCACCGCCACGGAAGAAGAGCCGATATGAGTATGCTGAGGAGTCAGATGATGAGGATGAGGTTGTCTTTGGGGAACGCCAGCAGAGAAAGCCACAAGAGCCGTTACAGGTCGATGTTGCGCTGTTTAATCCCGAGAACAAGCACATTAGGGATCGCATCCATGCGGGTCACCAATTCAGGCCTCCGTCGGAATTCCCAATGCCTCTACAGAGCTTCTTTGAGAATAGGCATCCGTCGCAGTGGACTTGGGCTGAGGATGATGAGCTGAAGCAACTTGTGAGGGAGTATCAGTACAACTGGTCTCTTATCTCGAGTATGTTGACGTCAAAGGGAGTGTACTATACGGCTGCTGAGCGTCGTACTCCATGGGAGTGCTTTGAGCGTTGGATTCACCTGGAAGGACTACCTGCGGACATGCAGAAGACTCACTACTTCAGAGCTTACAATAGCCGATTGGAGGCAGCACAAAGATCTCTACTCCTGCAGATCCAAGCACAAGCTGCCCAGCCACCACCTGCCGTTGGCTCCGCCCCGGTTCGACAGATCCGTCGCTCCACGACCAGCGTACGCGTCGAGCGTCGCCGCAACCAGAAGCACCTCACGCTCGTGGACTCCATGCGCAAGGTTGCCAAGAAGCGCGAGACGACGGCGCAGAAGCAGCAGCAGGCGCAGAGCCTGGCTAATATGCGCAAGGCGAACGATACACCCGCACAACCTATTAATAAGCACACTCCCGCGCAGTTTAGCAAGATTAAGCATGATCGTGAGCAGGCTATCTTGGAGCAGAAGGCGAGGTTGGTGCAGCAGCAGGAGGCACATCGGAGGGTACGTTGATGGATTACTTTTTGTCGTGATGGTGGTGACCAATCAATTTGTCCAAAAACTAACTTGTAACAGGCGCAAGTAATGGCTTTTAGGAACCAGAATCCCAACCTGCAGATTCCATACCCAGCCGGGCAGCAACCGCAGCAACAGCGCGGTAACCCGAACATGAACGCTCCTCCGCCGCCAAACATGGGCAATAACGCACAGAATAACCGCCCCACCAACCTCTCCGTGCCAGGCCAGAACCAACACCCCCAACATCAGCCTATGCAGCAACTTCCAAACGCTATGGGCGCACCAATGCCAATGCCGAATATTCATCCGGGTATGGGCCCGATGCCACTCAAGGGTGTACCGCAACAATCACAGATGGGAATGCAAGGCATGCCTATGCCCCCTGGACACCGCCTCCCAGCACCTAACGCGACGCCCGACCTCAGCCTCGTCATGCAAGCCCAGCGCATCTCGCAACAGCAGCGCGCGGCAGTACAAATGCAACAACACCAAGGCGGCGGCGGCCAACAAACAATGCACTCCTCGCCCCCCAACGCCATCCGCGGCCTCCCCAACATGGGCGGTGGCGGCGGCGGACCAAACCCAAACCAACCCCCCTTCATGCCTCAAGCCGGCATGTCACCCAACCCAATGCAACAGCAACAGCAGCAACAACAACAACAACATTTCGCCAACTCCTCCCCCAACCCAAACAGCAATGTTAACTCCCCCGCCACCCTCGCAAACTCACCCCGTCTAAACCCACAATATGCACAACTTGAAGCGTCGTACCGCGCTAAGTTCCCGACTGCGACACAAGAGCAGGTCCGCAAGATGGTGGCCGATGCGCTGGGGAATGCGCAGAGGCAGGCGGCTATGCATGCTGCCGCTGGTGGAGTGGGAGGGGTAGGGGGGGTGCAGGGGATGCAGGGCAGCTCGCCGGTGCAGTATGCGCAGATGCTTAGGGCGCAGCAGGAACGGCAGGCGGCGGTTGCGGCGCAGCAGTTGCAGCAGCAGCAGCAGGCTCAGCAGGGCCAACAGGGTGGACAGGGACAGGGTGGACAGCAGCAGGGACAGAACCAGGGGCAGCAACAGGGTCAGGGACAGCAGCAGGCTGGACAGGGGATGCAAGGACAGCAACAGGGGATGCAAGGTACCCCGCAGCAGCAGCAGCAGGGTGGAGGACTGCAGCCTCAGCAGATGCAGCCTCAGCGAAGTGGGAGCGCGAATTCTGCGGGGACGAAGTAGAGGAGGTGGAGGGGAGGGGATTTTTTGGAGGTGAGAAGGGTGTGTGGAGTGTAGATGCACTGTAGAGTGTGTGGTTTTTGGGAGTGTTTGTGTATATATTAAGCGTCATGTTACGTTTTGTGTTGTGTGGTTATTGTGGTAGCTATTGCTGGGATGGATTGCTATCGGCGATGAAGGGATGGGATATTGGGGATGAGATGAGATGGAATATCTTACCATCATTCACTGAGTGATTGCTGTTATAGCTAGCCCTGGGTATGGGTATACATGGGCTGATTGATCAATCGATCGAACTTTGGGAAAGTTCATCTGGCGTTTCTCGTTGTGTGTTTTGTTGTTCTTTTTTATGAAGACACAATGCATACATGGATGGATGGGGAACGCAAGAGTATATATTTTTTTGTAATACATTACCCCTCTTTATTCGGAAGGTCAAACTCTTTTTTTTTTTTTTTTGTCTGTGTCTACATGTGTGATTGATCTTGCCTTCCATGCCTTTCCTGTGGAAAGGAGACCACAGTGGGTATAAGGTCACGTGATTATATGTCTGTATAGAGTTAGTGCATTCATGAAGGGATACCTGATAATCACGTGTAACCCCCACCACCAACGAACAAACATTGTGGACCCACGGCGGGGTAGTTAGGTGCGTAGCGTGGTACGTGTGAAGAGGGCTGAATCAAGGGTTCGGTTCGTTGGTATTGTCCTCCGTTCTCTCTTGTTCTGTTGTCTCCCAAAGTGTGTTTCTTCAGGGTTTCATTCTTTTATCTTTCGCGAAAGGTTCTGCACTTTTTTTGCTGTATAGAACGTACAAAACCTAAAGGGAAAGACGGAACGGAAAAATAGTAGGAAGGGTAGAGGATAGAAAGGGAACGGGATTAGAAGGCTGTCAGGGCTTTGTGTACCGCTACGATAGCTTCAAGGCTTGTAGGGAGGTGTTTGTCTCGTAGACCACGCTTCGGGATTTGGAAAGAGGAGAAGAAGAGGTGAGAAGAGGGTGTTGTTTTTGCTTGTTTGTGTTTCTTTCTTGGTTGTCAGCGGTGTGCCTGGAGGGAGACCAGCGAGGAAGCTATGCCAGAGCGGAGACTGCTTTTGGGGGGTGTGGTATTGGGAGTACTGGCTGTGGTGGTGCAGTTGTGGAGGGGGGGATTGTGGTGCGGATTGGCCCTTTTTTTATGTGCCCTTTCTTCTTCTTTATTTTGAGGACGGAGAGGGGGTGGAGGGGGTTGTAAGTGAAGTTTCACTGCTGCTGGTTGACTCCTGGGGGGAATGAGGGTGAATAAGGGGTGGTTGACAGGGTGGTGAAGTTCCACGGCTGCTGTTGCTGCTGCTGCTTGACTCCTTGATGGGAGATGAATAAGATGTTGCTGGTGGCTGGATGGGCGCTTGCCCGGTTGCGGAATCATCACAACTTCTTCGTTAATATACTGACGATCTATTAGGATAACCACCACCACCACAAGAATAGTAGCCAAGCTACCCCCACCACCCACCATGTCCACCACCACCGCCCCAAAATCTCACTTCGAGACCCTCCAACAATTCTCCGCCGACTATGCCCCAACAACCCTCACCCAATACAAGTCCACCCGCACCGGCATGCAAGTCATAGTAGTCGACCGCAAAGGCCCAAAAGTACAAGGCTACTTCACCCTCGCAACCGAGATCTTCGACGACTCCGGCGCGCCTCACACGCTCGAGCATCTCGTCTTCATGGGGTCGAAAAGCTATAAATACAAGGGCGTCCTGGATCTGTTGGCGAATAGAGCGTATTCTAATACCAACGCCTGGACGGCTACGGATCACACGGCTTATACGCTTGATACGGCGGGCTGGGAAGGGTTTGCGCAGATCTTGCCGGTGTATTTGGAGCATGTTATTGTGCCGACGTTGACGGATGAGGGGTGTTATACTGAGGTCCACCATGTTGATGGGGATGGGAATGATGCTGGGGTTGTGTACTCTGAGATGCAGGGCGTGCAGAATAACGGCGGGGAGCTGATGGATCTCGCTGCCCGTCGGGCCTTGTATCCCGAGGGCGTGGGTTTCCGCTACGAGACGGGCGGGATGATGGAGCAGCTCCGTGTGCTGACTGCGGAGCGCATACGGGCTTTCCATCGGGAGATGTACCAACCCAAGAACCTTTGTCTTGTGATTGTTGGGGAGGTGGAGCACGCGAATATGCTGGAGATTCTGGATGCGTTTGAGGAGGGGGTTTTGGGGGATATTCCAGCGCCCGGGGACAAGTTTCAGAGGCCTTGGATTGAGTCGCCTGAGACGCCTGAGTTGAAGGAGACGGTGGTGCAGACGGTGGAGTTTCCGGAGGAGGATGAGAGTGCGGGGGATATTTTGGTGGGGTTCCTTGGGCCGGATTGTAATGATCCCGTTGCGACGGGGGCGCTGAATGTGCTCCTCACTTACCTCTCTGGATCGTCGATCTCGGTGCTGGAGAATACGATGGTTGAGCGTGAGGAGCTGGCTAGTTCGATTAGCACGTGGTGGGATGCTAGGCCCAAGTCTGTTATCTGGCTCCAGCCGACGAGCGTTGCCACTGAGAAACTTGCCGAGGTCGAGAAGAGGCTGTTTGAGGTCCTTAAGGAGGTCGCAGACAAGCCGCTCGATATGAAGTATATGGTTGACTGTGTGCGTCGCGAGCGTCGCCAGGTCATGTTCCAGGCGGAGAGCAACTCTGAGTTCTTCTCCACAAACGTCATCAACGATTTCCTGTTTGGGAAACGCGATGGGTCCACTCTGAGGGATCTAGAGTCGATTAAGGAGTATGATGTCCTAGAGGAGTGGACGGATGACGGCTGGCGCGCTTTCTTGCGCAAGTGGATCTCGGATGCTAAGCATGTTTCTATTCTGGGCAAGCCATCAAAGGCCATGTCGGATAAGCTTAAGGCGGATGAGCTTGCGCGCGTGGCGGCGCAGAAGGAGATGTTGGGTGTTGATGGCCTTCAGGCGCTGGCTAAGAAACTCGAGGATGCGAAGGCGAAGAATGATGCTCCTATCCCACAGGAGATCCTGGAGCAGTGGCCTGTTCCGGGGGTGAGCTCGATCCACTTCATTGAGACGGAGACGGCGAGGGCGGGGTTGGCTCGCAGCCTGGGGGTACAGGATGTCGCTGCCCAGAAGATCATTGATAAAGCCAAGGATGCGTCGCTGTTCCTGCAGTTCGAGCATGTTCCGTCAAACTTTGTCTTTGTCAGTGTTCTGCTTGGGACGTCTGGGATTCCGGTTGAACTGCGTCCGCTTTTGCCGCTTTTCATTGACAACTTCTTCAACACGCCGATTACGCAGAATGGAGAGACGATTCCGTTTGAGACCGTGGTATCCAACCTTGAGAAGGACACTATTAGCTATAACATTGGTGGTGGTTCGCGTCTTGGCCACAGCGAGGGTGTCGCCATCATCTTCCAAGTCGAACAGGATAAGTATGAGCAGACCATCCGCTGGATCCGCACCATGATGTTCGATGCCGTTTTCGACGTAACGCGCCTCCGCGCCGCGCTCACCAAGATCCTCGCCGACATCCCCGAAGCCAAGCGCAGCGGAAACAGCATGGCCTACGCCGTGGACGCAATGCTACACCTTGATTCCAAGTCGACAGTCAAGGCACGCAACACCCTCATCAAAGCAGTCTACCTAAAGCGCATCCGCAAGCTCCTTACCACCGACCCTGACGCCGTGATTGCCAAGCTCGAGACTCTCCGCAAGAGTCTCTTCACATTCCCCAACACCCGCGTCCTGGTCGTCACAGACGTGACGAAGCTCTCCAACCCCACCGCGCCCTGGACACACCTCAGCGACGCTCTCGGCGCCCCCGCAAATATAATCCCAATAGAGATGCAGCACCAGCGCCTCAGTCCCGCCGGTCAAAACCCAGGCTCCCTAGGCACCACAATCGTTCCCATGCCCACCATCGACTCCTCCTTCGCCATCAGCTCCGCCACTGGCCCAACCTCCTACACCGACCCCCGCATCCCCGCCCTCCTCGTCGCAGTCGCCTACCTCGACGCCGTCGAGGGCCCACTCTGGCGCGCCGTCCGCGGCACTGGTCTAGCGTACGGTACGAGCTTCAGCCGCGACGTCGACGGCGGGTTCATGCAATTCCGCGTCTACCGCTCGCCCGACGCCCACAAAGCGTTCGCGCGCAGCCGGGACGTCGTTACCGCATTTGCGACCGGGAAGGAGCCGCTGGAGCGCAGCTTGTTGGAGGGTGCTGTGAGCGCGATTGTGGTTTCGCTTGCGGATGAGCAGGCGACGATGGCGATGGCAGCGCAGATGCAGTTTGTGAATGGGGTGGTGAGGGGGGTGCCGGTGGGGTATAATGAGGAGTTGTTGAAGAGGGTGAGGGAGGTTGGGGAGGCGGAGGTGAGGGAGGCTATGGGGGAGGTGTTGGTTAAGTGTTTTGAGCCGGGGAGGGCGAATGTTGTGGTTACGTGTGCGCCTGTGCTGGAGGAGGTAAGTTTTCGGTACCCTGCTTTTTTGTGTGGCAGGTTGACTAACTTATGTATAGGCTATTGTTAAGGGGTTCCAGGAGGATGGGTTTAAGACCGAGGTGCGTGCTTTGGGGGACTTTAGGGATGATTATGGACTTGTGGGTGATGATGATGAGGCGGAGGAGGATGAAGACGAGGATGAAGAAGGTGAGAGCGGGGATGAGAGTGGGAGCGGTGAAGAAAGCGAGTAGATTCGGTGACATGGCCTATGTAGTATGCATACATGAAGGTATTTAGCAAAGCTAGGCTCTAAACAATGATAGACATTCAGTTCTGCGATGACCATGAAAAGGGGGTGCACGTGACACTTGAGAGCGGGTGATGCGCGAATGTGGGTATTACATTGTTAAATAGACTTATTACAACGGGAATCTCTTCATCCATGATATATCCTTCCTCTGATTATGCACGTGGGACCCGTAGATTGGCCTTTACGCGCTCGAGGAGCTCGTCGCGGGTGGCGGTGGGGGAGGGGTGAAGGTTTCGCTGCGGCGGATGTCAGATGGAGTCTCTTGTTAGATGCTGCAGAGAGTGGAGGGTGAGCATACGTTTTTCAGCCAATGACGGAGTTCTTGTTCTGTCCAGTCGTCGGGGTCTGTGGTTGTTAGTTATGTAGGTGCTAGGGAATGGGGGGTGAGGATGGAGGGGTCCGAGATGTGAAGCCAGGAGGAGAGGGAGGAGAATTGGTAGCGGCATGGGCAAGGAAGACCAACGAGCTATGAGGTGAGCATACTTCCGGTGGGATCAGGCTGTGCTGGGAACATGTCACTGCCCCATATGGACCACACGGCTGCTGCTGTGACAATACCAGCGAAGGCTGGGAGGTGTTAGTGGTGAGAGCTAAGACATCGGCGGCTGGGGTAGTTACCAGCGAAAGTGTTCTGGGGTTTGTGTTAGTAATGGATCGTATTGTATCATTTGGGGAACTTACTCTTGAGTTTAGAGCTTTGTCTATGGGTGTTCGGGCTGGCATTGTGAGGATCTGGGGATGGTGGCGAGGTTTGGTGTGGCTGATGTGGATGGGATAGGGTTATTATCTTTTGTTCAACGGATTAACTGTTTTATAATATGAAGCTGTGTTTGATATAATTTCAAGAATGCAGAAAACTTTATATTAAATCCTTTTAAAAAAAGTTATGACTCGTCTTGAAAAGAACAGACTGGCTCTTCCTCTCGCCGCGTCACCCGTCACCCGTCACATAAACTCAGATTCCCTGCTACGCCACACCTCCCCCAATGAACTAGCCACATATAGTACGTACCCTTATCCCAGCCACAGCCACACCCACCGATCGACTCTTGCCCTTCGCTTAGGGAATTTCTCGCGCACACCGGAATTATTCACGGGCAAGTAGAGCAACGTCGTTAATTCTTCACGAAATCGAATCCTCACCCCCTTTCGACAAAAACAACCGCCAAAATGCCTCGTGAGATTTCCGACATCAAGAACGTGAGTTGCGCACTTATTTTTCTGCTCTTAGAGGCGGGGGGACTTCGGAGAGAGGGACAGAGAGAGAGACTGCACAGCTGGAGGACGGAAATAGGCGCATGAGAGGGACGAGCGATTGGAGAGATGGGAATTGGACTCGGAAAGAAATATACTATACAGGAGGAGGGGACTATCAATTCGACTGCGACCCTTAAGGGCGAGCTATACGCCTTGACGAGTGTCACGAATGCGCGATTATCGATTCGAAGGATCACACCACTCAGACCCTATAGTCCCTGATTCTTTCTCCACGGGTCCTCTATAGCCCTCTCCTGGATTCCGGCTGTCCTCTCTCTCTCTCTCACCGCCTCTCCGGCTTTCCACAGCGGTGGAAATAAACACACTTCTCAAGAAGAGTTATACTGACATACCCCTCAGTTCATCGAGATCTGCCGCCGCAAGGACGCCAGCTCGGCTCGCATCAAGCGCAGCAAGAAGACCTCGGCCATCAAGTTCAAGGTCCGCTGCCAGCGCCACCTTTACACCCTTGTCCTCAAGGACTCCGAGAAGGCCGACAAGCTCAAGCAATCCCTCCCCCCGAGTACGTCCACCGCATCCTCCTACCCACACGAGCGCACAGACTAACACAACGCAGGCTTGACCATCGCCGATACCCCCAAGAAGAACCAGAAGGGCAAGCGTGTCGCTTAAGCGGTTGTAGCATGATGGGGTGCTGAGGAAGGTGGCTATGCATCGCGCAGGGTTCGGAGGGCGTACGGCTGGCTGGTGGCGCGAGGGGAATTACTAGGCGTTGGCCTGATCGCGGGCTTGTAGATGGCTAGGCTAGCTAAGAATACCATGATGGATGCACCACCCACGCGGATGTCTTTTGGACGTTGTGATACTGACGTTCCTCGCTTTTCCATTTTCTTATCTAGGATATGCAGAGCATTTTCTCTATGCTAGCCTGTCTAGGGGCATGTTCTATTTCTTTTAAGATCCACCCATCATCATTCTCCAGTGAGAATGGTGTTGTGATATCTTGGCAACAGACCGGGGGAGCCTATGGTTCTGTTACACGACATGATCACAGTTGAGCAGGTCTTGTACAGCCTGTTTCGCCGTCTTCCCCCCCTTACCAAGAGACAGTGTGTCATGGGGATCTCCTGTTTCATACGAGCATGGGAGTCTCGGAGTGTTGCGTTGATATGTCAAAGCAGCCATTCTCACCCTATTTTGAGCCTCAGCAGTGGCCAACAATCAACTACACATTACCTCCATATCTAGCACTGCCAACGGTAGGAAAGGCGAATAGGGAGGGTTATGATATCAGAGTGGTCTTTGTTGGGGTCTCTGTCAGGGGCCTTAGTTCCATGGCCAACAACTTAGTATGGGATTGCTAAGCGCAAGCGCCCCCTTTACATATCATCTTTAGCCATCATTATTCCAAGCGGCACGGTGGCGCAGTGGGAGTACCACTGTCAGGACAATCCGGCCAGGGCAAGGAAATGAACAAGGAAAGGTTATAAATTCGACTCCCAGCAATCAACGACGACAAAAAAAAATACATCCAACGCAAAACACCACAAAGTAAATCAAAGTGATTTTATCCTCGAAGTCTGATACAAATATCAGACTGTGAGTCTTTCGCTATTTTTTTGGCTTTGAGATGTTAGAACCTAGTGGGATATTTCTTTATCCTTCAGCTATCATTGTCTCGTGAGTTTCTTCACAATGTTGTCCTTGAATTCATTTTGTTTGACAACCAACTACTGCAAAACATAGATATAAACAGAGCTTTTACTAGCTTGCATAAGCTTGTCTTCCCTTTACTATCAAAATTAGGTCACCTATAACAAATAGTTTGATTTAAGATCATATAACTATCTGTATTTGCAATTGAACCCAGTTTTGAAGTGGGAAATCTTCAGTTGCCTTGTCTTGTACAAGATAGCAAATAACCAAGAAGCAAACATCTTTTATGTGCATTTGATCAAACTAAGGTGCGAGACAATACGTCTAAACATGACGAATTCAGTGAATGGAAAGAGTACAGTAGTCGAAAATGGTGGTATTTTGCTGAACAATACACAAACAACCTGCTATCAAATCCCAATCAAAAACGCCATATTACCACACCTCACGCCCCCTCAGCAATCCTGGCTTCCGCAGCTTCCGCGCCGAAGTGCCTTGCAACCTCCCTATCTAACCTCTCCTCTGCAGCAGCAACAACAGAAGCTTCCCCAACTCCCTTTCTATTCCCAAACAAACACTCCCACAAATCTTCGTTCCCAACAAACTCGCCACCTTCTTTATCTTTCGTTAGAAGTTTCGCAAGAGGCGCCTGCTCCAGCTCCAATGAGTTCGCAACCTCGATATTGCGGTCCGCCAGCTCGGGCGTGCTCTCTTTCGACGCCGCGACGCGCGCACTACCCATGTGCTCCATGCGCCGCCGCACCGAGATGTCGTAGATTGCCTCCTCAACCGTGCCGTCGATGAGATACAGCCACACCGTCGTGGACTGCTGCTGCCCGATGCGGTCCACACGCGCGATGGCCTGGAGCTCGAGAGCCGTATTTATGAGTGGCTCACAGAGGAAGACATGGCTGGCGTTGACGAGGTTTAGGCCCGACGACTGGGATTTGGCATGAAGGAGGAAGCATTCGGTGGCAGGGTCATTCTTGAATTTGTCGATCCCACCAGCCTTGTCGATGGCCGAGTAGCCGATGCGGTGGTGGGTAAATGCACGGCCGAGGACAACGAGGAAGTCGCTGAATTGGGAGAAGATGATGGATTTGGCATAGGGGTCTGCTTCGCGGAGCCAGAGGAGGTGACGACAGAGCGTGTCAACTTTCGTGGTGAAAGAAGGGCCAATGAGGTCGATGTCCTTGATCTGGGTGAGAGTGTCCTTGCTTATCTGGGAATATATGCCTGATTTCTTGCTGGGAGACGCCAGAGCACGATCTTGATTGTGCGGTGTGATGGGTGCTTCTTCCGCCATCTTTAGTTCCCGGGGTTTATACGTGATATCATGAAGATCATTCATCGTCAATACACGTTTACATGCTGGACAGTTTTTGTGTCCTCGCCACCAGAGCTGTATGCACTCCTTGCAAAATATGTGGCCACACACAGTCAATGACCCATTCTCGAAGGTTGAAGTACATATCAGGCATTCCCTTCCTTCTGCCTCTGTTGTGCTCTCCTCTTTTAAGTGAACAAGATATCGCAGCTTTGCGGAATATGTCGCAATCTTAGCAGCGAGTTTCTGTTCAGTTTCTAGTAGAGTTTTAGACAGACCCGGGGGGCTGCCTGCTTCTAGCGGTAGCACCATGTCGGAAATTTGTTGGAGCTGTCGATAATACTCCACACGCAAATTCATCAACGATGTGAATTCGTCAATTTCTTGTCTCAAAGCCGTGATAGCCGCATTCTGTTCCACGAGGTGCTTGCGAACGACGGCCATGTTCCGCTCAACGATCACCAGCTCATTGGCCGCTCTTGAATTGCCTTTCGTAGCATCAATTCTGAGTTGTGATGCTAGCGTTCTTAAATCGGAGAGGATCCCGTTGACAGACCCCATGGCCTTCGGCGGCTTCAATTCTTCACGTGCCTCCAAAAGCTCCAATGTTTTTATGGGTAATAACCATTTGCCTGCTTGGGCCTGTTCAACGTCTGCCTCGGCTTGTTCAGCTTCTACTTCGGCGTCTGCTTCAGCCCGTTCAACTTCTGCCTCGGCCTGTTCAATATCTGTCTTTGCCTGTGCTATGGCTGTCTTAACCTCATGCTTCATGAGCTGATTTTCGTGGCCTGTTAGAGCTTCGTGTCGGTCTTCAATAACAGCACGCAAAGCCAGCACATATATGACTAGCTCTTGTTGCAGCTCGGCTGATTGTGTATATTCTTCACCAGTCATCTCAACGGCTTCCTCCTCATCCACCAGGGGCTGAAGTAGGATCTGAATTGTGGTTTCACGCCATTCATCCAGCTGATTTGCTTGTGCGTCCAGTGCAGCAGCAAGCTCGTCTAGTTGTTCAAGAAGTCTTCTGCTTTCGATCCCCCCCTTTTGTACATTGGTATGGAATTCAGGGATAGATAAGAAGTCTTCGGACGAAGCTTTCTTAGCGAGTCTCTCCATTGGCTTTGTATTTTTTCGAAAGATCCCCTTCAGAATTTCTTTCCGAATCATCTTTGCCTGCTGATAACCTTCTGCCTCCAGCTTCTCAAGTTCTTTGAAATCTTCGGAATCTGGTTTTGTCATCTCTTCGTTTGACTTGATCTGGAAATATGCATTAGCACAGAAGAATACCGCTATGTGCTGAATCTCAAGTGCAGCATTAAGCCTGTTCCGAAGTGCGCCAATGCGCGTTATGCTTTCAGCACTAGCACCTTGGTCATCAGAATCGCTATTATCGCCAGACGAAATTTCATCATCATTAAGCAATGGACCACCACCAAGTGCCTTATTGCCTTTGGGGGAATCAATTTCGCTTTGTAGCTGTTCTCGACAAACCAAAACGCCGGCATCAGCATCTGTTAAAACGCTTTTCCAAATTTCCAAAGCTTCTTTGACACGAGGCGAATTTTCCAGAGTTTGGCCTCTCTTGAGCCGAGTGAGATACAGAGTTCGCTGGTCGCTGCGTATTGTTAATTCTGCTTGCTCCAACATGGTTTCTAGAACCTCTTCCACAGTGCGTAGGGGCCCATCCTTTCTTCCTAGAGCACGGCGATTTTTAACTCCAATCTCAGGATGTAAGGCGCTTTGCCTCAACCGACTAAGCCAGGCTCTCATCCTTTCTATCGTCCTAACCCTGGTAGGATCCCAGTCATCTGCCAGAGGACCACCTTGTAAGTCAACTCCACATTCGTCGCACATCTGTTGAAACAATGACTGATAGTGTTGCTCTTCAACTGGCGTAAATGGCATAGTAATGACGTATCGTTTTTGAGGCGGGAGCTGCAGCTCATCTCTCACGATACCCTTCGTGTGACGGAGGGCTATATGCTTGAATAAGGTTTGGAATGCAAGCGGGTTACGGAGCATTGCAGCCCAGGTCCATGGCAGGATGCCGAAAGGCTCATATCGGATGAATTTCAGCAATCCAAACAAGTCTAATACATGTCAGTTACATAAACTGGGGTAATGTATGGGAGGCTCAGGGTACGGGGCTGAGGGTGATGACAATCACATAATGAAATGGTATGCATACCTTCAACATCTTTCTTGACTGGTGTTCCAGTTACACCCCAGGAGTTGATACGAGGAACCAACTGAGCCATTGTAGCTGTATTTGTAAGGTTACCTTCTACCATTTGTGCTTCATCAAGCACGCATCTCCACCACAAAAAGTGAGTAAAGATTGACATATTTTGCCTTGGGCCATCTGAATGGCGTGAGACACGGTCAGGAGCCCGTGACGCATGATGTATCTCTCCAGCAAGAACCCTATATGTAGTTAGGACGACGTCGTGCTCGGCAATCGTGTCCAATAGTTGGTTGTAAGTAAGATTTTTGTGTTTTGTTTTGCCTTGATAATGCATCACCTTCAAACTTGGTGCATGGCGTGCTAGCTCGGATTCCCACTGTTGCAATATTGAAGGCGGCGTTATAATAAGTGTCGTCTTTATTGGGACGGCTTCTTGACCGGTATATGGATCAACGAAGGTCCGTGACCTATCTGAGTGATGTCTGTGAAGAGTTATCAATGCAGTTATTTCTAACGTCTTGCCCAATCCCATCTCCTCGACAAGAAGTCCCCCAATAATGTCATCTTCTGCGGTTTTATATGCGGATAAGTCGGATGTGGCAGCTTGGAGAAGGGAGCTAACCCAACAAGTACGGCCATCTTCATCCACCACCTCATAGAAAGAGATGGGAGTCTTTTCAGATTTAACAGTTGCACTCGTCACACCATTCTGTTCCACAGACCACTGAGCACCCTCTCTCTCAAGAAGCCATCGGACTGCTCTCTTCTGAAATGGATATAATCGAGACTTTAGTTCTGGGATCTCTATTAATCCCGCTGCTTCATCGTTCTTTGACGGTACATGGACGCTGTTATAGAAATCCTGGGGCAATATACGAGTGCCGTTATCGTTGATTTGTGCGGGATCGGGAAAGTATGCTTCTATGGCAGCTTTTAGGTCGTGTCTTTTAGGGAGCGTAGCCGATATGTATGCCAATGACGGGGAGAAATTCCACTTCACAGTCCATGTCATGAGCAAAATCTCAAATCCCTCTTCAACAGACAGAGAGAATACTGTTTCGGTCCACAGACGGCCATGGGCTGTTGGGTTGTGTGTTTTGTTGCTGTGAAATGGTATCAACCCGGCAATGTTGATGTCTCGAATTGGCACACCATCAGCGTCAAAGATCCCATCTAGAATGTTCCAATCACGACCTCCGTTATCACTAATTTTCAATATCACCTGGTTTCCAGACTTTTCGACTTTTGTCCCTGCTGTCTCACTCTGATAGGTGAGGGATGGCCTTGCATTTTTGCGTGGCGACTGATGAAATTTCAAAGTGAGTGATGACCGTTTAACTACCATGTAATCGAGATTATTGTCACTGTCCAACCTCTGCCGTTTAGTTGGAGGCTCCCGATGGCTGGGTTCTGGTAAATTTGTCATGCGATCCAAGTACTCCACGATGCTACTTGGGCAATAGTCTGAAAGGTCGATTGTTAGAACCGCAAAACCATGCCATGTGAAAATACCTTGCCTGAATTACCTTTGCTTGAAATATCGACGTCTGCCATGCGCTGGTCTACTCCATTCTCACGAGATCTCGGGTTGTTAATAGGCGCCATGGCAACGAATGTTGGATCCAAAGAGGACGCGCAGTCCACCAATAAGTGGTATGAGGCCAGTATTGGCCACCCACCCAAGCTCAGCCAGAAGCTAAATTTACTTAGAAACAAACTATTTTAGATGTAGTGGCATAGGGATGATGTAAAAGCAACTGCGTAATGAAGGATGAAGAGGCAAGAAGGTAAGCGAAGAAGAATGGTGTGAAGATGTGAAGGAGGAAGGGAGGGGGGAATCGAAAGTTAGGCAATGAACGCCTTATCGCTTATCGGGGAGAGTCAGCCTCGTCCGACTTACCATGTTCGACGGCGGTACGCGGTACCTTATTCTAGGCACCATCCCCCCCAGGCCTTTAGTCTACCCCACCAACCCACAGCCTTGCCAACCCAAGCGCCTCTGTAACGGTCACGTAGGTAAATTTGCATTGATATAAAACAAAAATTTGCCATTTCCATATGCAATTTTATAAATTGACTATAGAAGCGTTAGAAGCTATATTTTGGTCTTGGCATTGGAATAATTTAATACGAGTAAGCGTTATGCAGGGGTTTTGACGGACATTTAAAATGGCAAGGCGGCTTTTTCCAGCCGAGCGTATCGAGTAGCGCACAGGCGACATCTCAGCGTCAACGAAACCCCACATACACTGACATGCTTACCTACAACCTCCATAGGCCATGACCCAAGTTTTTAATTTCGGTCTGGCGCATTGCCGATTATCTACTGTGCTTGATCTCCTATAAACCATCTGTGGACATTGAATGCGCAGACAATGCCTAGTGCCAGACATGGCCCAGGTGCTGGAGCGCCACAGAGGGGCCCGATGATGGCCTCTCTGAAGTCTGCGCAGATGGTCCAGAATCGAGCCGCTCTTCCTGCTGGTATGCCCCAAAACATGATATACAGCTTTGCATGTGCTAACCAGCTATCAGAGATTCTTGCAACCGTCTTAGATTACCTCCCAGTTCCTGATCTCATGCGCTGTGCTCGAACTTCAAAACGCATGAAGGAAATGGTATACGATGACACGCGATGGGTCCAACGACTACAATCTATGGGATGTTGGAATGAAGCTGAAGCAAGGGCAAGATTTGAAGAGGTTATGCGGAAGAAGTGGGAGGCCCAAAAAGCAAAACACGAGGAAGAGGCGAAGAGGAATGGAACTGGGGTTAATGGCGTTGGGGAGCCGAGAAAGACGACTACTACTATTTTCGATGCTGGCATCGAAGAAGAGCGGCAGAAGCAACAGGCCCCAGCTATACATGGAGCGAATGTCAGCTTGGCTGACGGGTTCGAAACTTTGGCCATAGCGTCACCCACATCCAAACCAACAACTACAAACACAAGACCATCATTGGAGGACCCTATAGCGTTATTGACTGTCTTGAGCAAAGTCAAGTCGGTCCGTGGATTTGCACGACCTGAATATGCGCGGGTTTATGGTGCCTTGGGTCCATTTTACCAAGATTTTGCAAGGTCCAAAAGCCATACGGATCCCGTTATATTTCGTGTTTATCGCGACCCAGAACAACAAGCGCAGATGCTGGCGCAGCTCCAAAGATTCGCCAAAAGCGACTGGGCTCAGGGGTGGCGGCAGAGAGAGGAGAAGCTGAACACAATGGTTGGCATATTCGAAAGTGCCGTTCTTAGAGAGTTTGAACAGGGCTACGAGGCTTGGGACGTGGAAGGGCGGATGCGCAGATATGCTCATGTCCTTGACATTCTTAATGGAGGACAAGCCGGAGTTGAAATGTTTGTTCAGAAGCATCCGGTTTTCACGGATCGTGTACAGTTCGGCAACCCGATGGACTGTATCAACCAAGCATCTGCTGGCTCAATAGACCTGAAGCCATCTCTCGAATTTTTCGAAACTTTATTAAAGCTCATCAACGAGCAAGCGGATATTATTGACAAGATATTCCCGCCCCGTTTAAATGTTTTGGAAGTTTTTCTTGAAAGGATTGGCGAGGACGTCATTGGAGACTGGGTCACGCCTCTATTCGACGAGTCACACGAACGGAATATACAGTCTTATTTAAAGGCGGTTTCGGGGATATTAGAGCAATGTGTACAATTCTCGCTACAGATTAAGCCACCGAGCACAGTGTCACCGGATGAGTTTAGGAGGACAGTCCATGGGGTTATTGTGAAGGTGTTTGAACCACACGTGGACCTGTACCTTCAAGACGAACTGGACTTTTTCAAGGAAGAAGCAGAACAGCAAGTGAGCGGTTGGGAAAGGAAGCTCTCCGAGGAAGATGCTTCGACGGAGTCGTTCTTCATGGCAAATGTGAACCGACAGGCTGACAAGAAGGATTTCTTGACATCCTTCAGGAAGGTGGTCATGATGCCCGTCAATGTGCTCCCCAGTTTCTCCCCCTTTGCGACCACAAAGTCCAGTTCAACACTTCAGGTTACTAATGCGGCAGTCCCTGGGACTGGGGCCTCCATTACCCCAACATCATCAAGATCGCACTCGCCAGTCCCAGTCCCGGGCATGCCATCACCAAATGCCGAGGCTCCAACAGATGAGCTTGCGGCCAAAGCTGCCATTATGGCAAGCAAGCTCGAAGGCATCAGGTCACTTTTCAGCATAGAGATTGCGCTGACGCTTGTTCACTCGGCCAAAACCAGCCTTGAGAGAGCTTCGGCGTTTGTGCAACTCGGGGGGCAGACAGGAGAAGAGGCACGAGAGCAATGCGAGACGATATTCGTATTTCTACTTCAAACACTTGGATCACGGCATGTCAAGACCGGATTTGACACGGCAGTTGACCATTTATCCAAGTACAATCCACGAGAAGTGAGCGAGCATAGCAAGAAAGGAGTTGCACCTCTCGTCACATTTCTGGAGCTTGTAAACGTCGGAGACCTGATCTCTCAGATGATCGACGTCTTCTACGAGCAACAACTGGCCGCGGCTAAGCTAGTTGATAAAAATGACTTTCTCGATCCTGCTGTCAAGGCCAAGAAGAAGTTTGAGCAAATGCTCGACGAGCGTGTCGCGGCCGGCCTGAACAAAGGCATCGACGTGCTCATGGACGAAATTGAATACGTCTGCGCCACTACCCAATCTCCGACCGACTATAACCCTCCTCTAACAGCATCTGGTATACCCGACGCCACCTTCGACGTCGGCCCAACAAAGTGCGCAAAGGAAGTGGTCGAGCTAGTTTCCTCGCATACGGACATGCTGACAGGCAGCACGGACAAGAACATGCTCGACGTATTCAATCAAGAAGTCGGACTACGGCTGTTCACGGTGCTGTGCAAGCACCTCAAGCGTCAACGCATCAGCGTCGACGGCTCCATCAAGCTCATCTCGGACATGAACCTCTACTTCACGTATATCCAGCGCCTGCGCAACGCAGACCTGCTGCAGTACTTCCGTGCACTACGCGAGCTCAGCCAGATCTATTTAATCGGGCCGAAGCATGCGAAGGAGATGGCGGCAGTGATTGCAGATGGGGAGCGCTTCAGTGGTATCTTTCGCGCCGAGGAGGTGTATGAGTTTGCCGAGAGGAGAGCGGATTGGTTTGTCGTCAAGAGAGATGTCGAGAGGGCGATGTATGGCTTCGGGTGTGTGGTTATGTAGAAGGTTGGAGCGAGGAGAGAGCTTTGGTTAGACTATTTGGAGGTTGGAGGATCGTGTGGCTTCTAGTATATGATCTTGGTACGGACGGGATGAATAAAGGGCGGCAATATATTGGGATATATAATATAGCGAGCATCACTACAGATATAACAGCAACTCACCAAAGGATGCAGATACTGCCGATGCAGGAATTTTCGTCTGTCGATGCAATTGAACTGTGAGGTGGGAGACCCTTTGACCTTGATGTAATTATGGCAATGTCTGTGGTTCGGCAATTCTCCCTTTCCGCGGACAAAAATTTCAAATCCCTCACAATTATCCGAAAGCAAGCCCCATTGATTATACTCCAGCTACGCGAGTTTCAATCACTTTGTGATCCCGAATCTTCACAAACGGTCGCAAAGCTCCATACTGACCTGAGTATGACCGATTGGTCGGCATGGGCAGAGGATGCTTGGTCAGGCCCAAGCTTACCTGCAAGCGTTCCGTTTTGGACTATATCACGCACTGTATAACTCTTTTTCCAGGGTTCTTTTTCCCTTTTTAGATCCATTTAGCCTTCATAAGGGAAATTCAAAAAGGCCACCCCGAATCAAATCGTCGTTAATTCTGGTGCCTTGCTGAGTGGAGTAGCGATTAATAACTTGTTGGATATGTGTCAAGGGTCCCCACTATATGCGCCACCAAATTTTAGTTTCAGCCCCATAACCAATTTTCCATTGGTTATCACATTTGACTGATGCCGCTTATGATAACTCATAAATAGAAAATTGCTTCTGTTCAAGGGAAACAGTAGTGCTTGATTGACCAAGCCAAAGCGCAGTCGCAGGTATAGTACTTCCTAAATAAAAATGTGGGCATGCTCGATTGGCGCATTTATAGCTTGATTATGATGTAGGAGATCAACATTAGCCTTATAATAGTTATATGTTACAGATTCATATTCGATGTCTTCTGGCTTCCAAATTAGCCTCTTCCACACACTTTTGATTCTACTGCAGACACCCTTGCCTTCACAAAGAAGTTCGATGTTCTTGTCTAGCATTCGTTATAGCCCGTCGATTAGGGCCGCTCGTGTTATTAAACTCTCCACAGCTTTATGTCCTCCTCGTTAGGCCTCCTCCATGTTTCTCGTGATTGCAGTGTCCAACATCCCCATCCCTTTAAACAAAAACCCGGAATTTTTGCGGTTTTAGTATGTATCGCTTGTTTCATCCGTAGACCGTTAATTAAAAACTGCATAGGGAGGATCACTGAATTGCCTACTCGTTTTGTTCCCTCTTTTTAGCAAGCTTTCGTAAGAACTCCTCCTCCGGACACACCAGGCGCTCGTAGTATTATCTTTCATCATTTGTCTACCTCGATCCCTACGTTTTTACTTCCTCTCCCATATAAACTAGCCTCCCCGACCCCACTTCTCCTTCATCGCTCACCCCCCTACAAAAGCGCAGCACCCACTGCAGCCACCATCCCCAAAACACCACCCACCGCACCTCCCATCACACTTGCTGCCCCCGTTGGTGTAACCGACGGCACCGCACCGGTATTACTTGGTGCACCCCCCCCGGTCGAGTTCCCTCCTCCTACAGTCCCGGTCGGCGCTGCAGTCCCAGCTGCGAAGCCTGGTCCACTGTAGCCTCCTCCGTTGTGGAACACGAAGTTTGCGCAGGCGATCCTTGCTCCACTCGCGTCATGCACGACGAAACTCCTGTTGCCGATGAACGCGGGCGTGTCGGTGACCAAACTCAGATATGCGTCACCATAGTTGATGACAAGGCTGGGGTCGGAGACGGCGCCGTGTTTCCCGGAAAGGTCACCGACTTCGCAGGAGGCAGGCGTGGAGACGCTGCAGGGAGTGGTGCCAGCGTAGGGGTCGAGGTGGCCGCCTGCGGATTCGCAGGAGCCGGTCGAGTTGACGGGGAGGGCGTGGATATGGTAAGCGAAGGGGCCGCCGGTGCTGGGGAAGCCTTGCAGGGCGACTTGCACGGTTGTGCCGTTGCCGGTGCTGGGGGCGAAGATGAGGATTTCTCCGCTGATGGGGGCACCGGAGGGGATAATGGCAGTGTAGCCGATGTTGGAGGGGTTGCCGGTCACCACTGGGGCGTCGGTGGCGGACTGATGGAGGGTCAGTTTGGGTTGGGTGGGATAGAGGAGGGGAGTGGTGACTTACGGTGGTGGCCACAAGGGCTGACGCGACGGAGAGGAGGACGGCAGAACGCATGGTTGCTGGTGTTGGGTTGGTCGAATTGAGTAAGTTGGTATGTAACGAATGAAGACTACCCTATGACAGTGAGGCTGGGCTTGGGGAAGAAGAGGAAGACTGAGAGACAGGAATTTGGAAAGTCGTAAAGAAAGAGAGAAGAAATAAATGGGAAAAGGGGAAAATTGACAGCTTATTACAGTGTCTGTTGGCCTCGTATTACCAACAATTGGAAGGAAACGCATGGGGAGACCGGGAAGGGACGCAGAGCTGTCCCCAAGGTACAGTACAGGACCAAGACATCAGGGGAGAAAGAATTGACGAATAGACAGACGACATAAGTGTCTGAACAGGCTCTGTGCTATAGCTACTGTGGGTATGGTTGGTCTGCTTTTGGTACAGATGAGGCACAGTACAAAGGATCTGGAATAGTAGGGCGAAGGATGGGGTTGGCTGGATAAACATATTAATAGTTTATAATACGGCGCTTGTCTAGACTTGCACACATTATAAACGAGCTCGCGGGGCTTAGCCAGCTCGGGGCTTAGCCAGCGGCGCAGCCCGAACCTCCGTCCCTGCGTCAGATGCCAATCATTGGCGATCAACGACGATCTATCTGGGGCTAGTGGAGCCAGCTTTGTTTATCCGTTTCGACAGGTCTCCAACGAATTAACTATAACGAGATGGGCATGTGTCATGTAACCTTACTCTCTCAAACGGGAGCAAAAGTGGCCGATATCTGCCAAAATCAGCCGTTTGCCCCTTGAGAGATACTCCTCTGTAATTAGGACCCGTGGTTTCTTGTTAGCTCGCTCCTAAGTCTGGGATGCACGTTACTTCATCACTACAAGTATAGAGAAAGACAGTAGAGACGTCAGAGGTCTGTGACGGACCTAGTGTAGATCTTAGCTATCAGGCTTATTGAGGTTTGCCCGGTCATCTGGTTAATACGGAATAAGGTGGAATCCCTGGTAAACCATAGAGAAGCAATTATTTCAATCTACAGCTTGTAATCACATTTTCAAACGTCCCTGTGCTACCATGGCACACAAATATTTTAATAACACAAAAAATATTCGACGAAGTTACAGTTTAATCAAAGGTATCATAATTCCAACCGCCCCTTGGCGCTGGTTCTGAAAAGAAAATCATATCATACAAACGTTCATCCCATCCTATGCAGACCCGCCCCCGACTAACAATCATTCATAACTCAGTCATCCATCACCTTATCAGTGAGGCTAACGCCCTGCGGCCGCGACTCCGGCTGCTCAAGCTTGCCGCCGCCACCAACACTCACCCTATTCAACGAACTCGACGCCGGCGGCTTCCGCGCCGTCGCCAGTCTCCCAACTACAGGGTGGCTAGGTCTCCCGAGGCTGTTCCGCTTCTCTAATCCACCCTCATCAGCACCAGCATCGGCTGCTCCTGTGCCGAAGTCGCTTACTCCATTGGTAGCTTGCTGCAGCGCGCTGGGCGCAGTTTGACCATCCGACCCAGTAGAGATAGAATCGATCGATCCCGGAATATCCAAGCTGGCTCTGGTCACGGTACTTCCAAGTGAACCTCTCGAGTTCCGTGGCTCAGATGTCAGGGCCGGAGACGTCTGGATTGGGAACCTTGTTTCCGGGCCACCACTGCTCCTATCCCTCCTGTGTCCGCGCGGGCTTGGCGCAGGGCTCGTGGCCCTGCTCCTCGATCCACCAGCCGCGAGGATAGCGCGGGTCCTAGCCTCCATATTTGCCTTGCGGTTGCTTTCGTCGGTGCTGATCGCTCTTGGGCGGTTGTTCGCGTTGTTCGCGCTGTGGGAGAGTGAGCTGGCGCGCTTGAGTTCGCTGAAGATCTGGCTCTTGTGGACGAAGAGGTCGCGGATGAGGCGGTAGGAGTGCTTCTCCTCGAGGGTCAGGGAATTCTCGGCGCGGGGTCGAAGGATACAGGGAGCTAGCGTTTGGGCGAGAGCAGCAATGTAAGCTTCGTCGGCTGATGTTAGCTCGATTAGTCGAGTGAAGTGGGTCATAAGTGCGTCGAGAGTTGCGATGTTGGAGAGACGAAGCTGGATAAGAGTGTTTTGAAGTACAGATACACGAGCCGAGTCAGTTGACTCTGAGGCTGGGGTGTTGTAAATAGTTTTAACAATCTCGTATACATGGGATGAGACAAGGGAATCTTGAGAGATGTTAGTAATAGTATACTATTGGGGATTTCGTTTTGCTTACCAGGAAGTTCAAGCAAATACAGCTTGAGCACGCTTGCTACCACGGGAATGTCATATCGCTGAAGAGTCTCCGTTGGTACTGGCTTCGCGTTGTTGATCTCATCTCTCAGGCGATGAGTGATGTGCAACGGAACATCGACAAGCCAGATGCCCCGTCTAGCCTCGTCACCTTCCAAGTCAGGATAGTGGTTGTCCAAGAATGTGAGGATGGAGGTGATGGCATTCGGGACGCGCTTCTTATCAGCGCGAGCGCGAGCCTCCAAGTCAACACCGAATGTTTGCTCATCAGCAGAGTTGTAGTAGTTGTCGTAGATCTGGACCTTAGGTGCGAAGCCACCAGTGCGGTAGTTCTCTAGGAGATAACGGAGATCTCCCAGTGGCTGAACAGTCTCTTGGTAGAGCATCATCTTGTCGACGGTTGACTGAAGACTGGGGATGGCATTGCTGATTGCGCCAGAAAAGTCGAGAATAACCGACTTGATAGCCTTCAGGCGGTCAAGCTCGCATCGCTCCATAAACTTAAGGTGGTCGATAATAGCCTCCTCGAGCTGGCACCTCAGCTGATCCAACTTTCGCACAGATGCCTTGTATCTCTCGTCAGCCTCGGAAGCTTCTCTTCGGAGACGCTGAGCTGGGGTCTCATTTGGATGTTGGTTAACCAGACTCCACCCAGAAAGGTACTCTCCGACAGCTCCAACAACTGGCGACTCGGCAAAGTCGGAGTTGGGGGCAAGGGAAAACGTTCGGTTCAGAGGCTGCTTCTTCTCAGGTACGCCGGCGTACTGGAAGGCCCGTGGGCGCCATTGGTAGAACATCTTGCTGCTGTTGGCAAAAGTGTTACCGACGTTACCAATCAGGCGCAAGAAACCGTGGTCGACAAGATCCTGGCCAACACGCTCAGCGTGGCTGATTGTAGTAGCGCCCAGATTCTTCTGCAGATATTCGACAATACCAGCACCAGATGTAGTGTTTTGATAAGTGCCAAGGATTGGCACCTTGGTCTCTCCGAGGGCCACGGTGGATAGGGCATGCTCTAGCATCTTCTTGACCTGTTCAGGCTGGTAAATCTCGTCTCCGATTTCTAGAGGCTCCTCATCCTCGTCGTTCTCTTCCACCTTGATCTCGGGTATAATCTGTTTTCCTTTGGGGCTTCCCTCCGATGGGTCCTGGAACGCAAGCTTGTTCTCCTCCTCAATATCCTCAACAAGGCGGCACTTGTTGAAGTAATTGCTTCGTAGCTTCCTGACTGTCTCGGCCTGCTTATCGTGGTACTTGATACGTGACTGCAGATCGTCTTGCGACGACTGCACCCGATTCTCGTGGGCGTCGCACCAGCGGCTGAATGGGTTCACGACAAGTTCGCGTATACTCGAAGCTATCCTGCGGTGGTTTTTCGACGCCTCTTCCATCTCACTGCGGACTCCGTCGTATGCCTTTTTAAGACTTGCGCCGTCGTCCCTCGAGAAGCCGCCAGACATCTTGTCGGTCGCTGGCCCAATATCGCCCAAACGCATTCCGTACAGGTCTTCGGCTTCGGCTCGCATTCGTGCAATGGTTAGAACTTGTTGGTTTTCCAAGACGCCCTGCTGGAGCTTCCCAAAGAGAACGCCCAGTCCTAATGAATCGAGTTAGCAATTGCCTTCATAGCGACACCGGAATTACTTGCCTCCAGCATAGTCGGAGGACCAGAAGGAATCCGCGAAACCAGGCATCTTGCCCAAGTGTGAGGGATTGCGACTACTTGTGAAGGATTCGTGAAGTCGATTGGAGCGAAGCGCGTCGCTCTAAACTGAGGTTGATATGTACAGAAGAGGTGGTTTGTAGCAAAAAAGGAGTGACGAGAAAGGATCAAAAGTTGGCAGAGCTATGGGGTTGGATACGAAGGACCTCAGATGGGGCTGTGTTTCGTGAAGCTTCGCTCAGCGGGAAATATCGTTACAACAGACAGAACAAGAAACCGCAAATAAACCAGCGACAGTTTGAGAGATTGTCCTCGAGCCGGCCGATTGTTTTGCGATGTCCGCTGGGATTTGCGCGATTCAGTTTTGTTGTTTATAGTCAGGTTCAGGGCCTGGGTCAGCACGAGTTGTCCACGTTCGCTAATATACCGTTTTGGTCTAGGCTGCCACTACTCAGCGTTGGGGAATTGGGGGCTCTAAGTTTAGACTCGTAGATTCGTCCGAAGGCTGGTTTCAGGTACAAAATGATCGGATTCTGCACGTGACTTACTAGACTTACGCATACAACTGTGGAGACGGTTTGCTATACGGGCGGATTGGGACCTTACGTGAGAGCTACTGGGAAATCATTATATCCGGATATTCTATTGCAAATAAGCCTTTTATGTGATGGAATCTAAGCCTCTTTTACCAAAGGTAGAGTCCCATGCGGAAGGCCACACGGAATATTTGGTCGTCATTGCCAATGCAGACTCACCATGGCGGAAGTCGAAATGTATAATTGCATGTGGAGCACTCCTTTTAACTGCATCTGTACTATTGTTTTCAGAGCCCACTGTTGGATTTAGTTGGCCGTCTTTAAGCCAACCTACCATTGAAGAAAGAGCGAGCGCCATCTTGACCCATACGCCGCTGATAGATGGGCATAATGACCTTGCCATCCTCATCCGCGAGCGTTATAATAACCACATCAATGACGAGAAGTTCCAGAAGCTATTTTCCGAAGGGGGTATGCCGGCGCATGTTGATCTGCCACGATTGAAGGAGGGCAAGGTCGGGGGTGCCTTCTGGTCGGCGTTCATTCCGTGCCCCAGAAACGGTTCTGATTTCTCGAACAAGAACTATGCACAATGTAAGTTGAAACTTTTCTCAGTCTCATTGTCTAGTTTTTAAGTGTAGTCGCCTGCAATATACGCTGTTCAAAAGTGCGGGAATGCCATTGGGTCGATTTGCCTTATAAATTTTTATTTTTACGTCCTTCGTGTTGAAACCCCAGCCACAAACCCAAGATCCTGTCTATGGCCTCACAGAGGATTCCCCCAGCCTTACAAGCCATCCTAACACCCCCCAGCCGTCTCAGCGACATACACCCAGCTCGACCTCCTCCGGCGCCTCCAATCCCTCTACCCAACCCACCTCTCCCCTCCCCCCAACAGCACAACCGCGCTCTCCCACTTCCGCGCCCACCAGCTCATCTCCCCCCTCGCCATCGAAGGCCTCCACCAAATCGGAAACTCCGCCTCCACCCTACGCACCTACCACTCCCTCGGCGTCCGCTACGCAACTTTGACGCACAACTGCCACAATGCCTACGCCGATGCTGCCGTTATTGAAGACATCAACGGGGGTGTCTCCAAATCGACTCCGCTCTGGGGAGGCGTCAGCCCCGCCGGCCGCGCAATGATCAAGGAGATGAACCGCCTCGGTGTCCTCGTAGACCTCTCCCATGTCAGCGTCGACACCATGCTCGACGTCCTCGGCGGCGGCGACAACGACTGGGCCGGCAGCGCCGCACCCCCTATTTTCAGCCACAGCTCTGCCTACGCGCTCTGCCCACACCCGCGCAATGTCCCGGATGAGGTGTTGCATCTCGTCAAAGAGAAGGGGAGCATAGTGATGGTGAATTTTCTGCCCGACTTCGTGAGCTGCGTCGCCGCGAATCCGCCGAGTGAGAATGGGCTTCCTGTTTTTGATGAAAAGAACTCGACGTTGGCGCATGTGGTGGATCATATGGTGTATATTGGGGAGTTGATTGGGTATGAGCATGTGGGTATTGGGAGTGATTTTGATGGGATTGGGACGACGCCGAAAGGGTTGGAGGATGTGAGCAAGTTCCCGGAGTTGGTGGGGGAGTTGCTGAGGAGGGGGGTGAGTGATTTGGATGTGGGGAGGATTGTAGGGGGAAATATTTTGAGGGTGTGGGCGGAGGCTGATAGGGTGGCATTGAGGATGCAGGAGGATGGGGAGGTTCCCCTTGAAGACGATCTGTCGAATGCGCCGTGGTAGATTTATAAGATATTGTTCGAGGTCGTTGAGTAGACACACAGCGAATGTTGTCAGGGTTCAGTTCAGCACCTGACCCACCTATGAGTATAGATTACCTTCCCACATCTAGACCATCTTTACCCAAAGCACTATAATCGACAACATCAATTGTGCGCATATTTTACCACATGCATGCACTAGGCTCTTGCAGCATTCTACCACGCACATCAGATCCTTTCTATCCACATCCACCCACCTCAAGCCATCTTTCCATGGTATTCTCACCACCACTGTCCTCTCACCGCTATCTTCCTCTATTACCACCGCATCCCCCCCGCTACCTCACTCTTCCCACCAGCGCCAACCCATACCTCAGCTGCTCAGCACACCCAAACCCATCACCACCCACTCCCCCCCCCCCCCNTCAGTACATGAAAGTGCTCCTGTCCCCTTTGCCGCGCATGTGGCGTCCATTATATACTTTTCTCCAACTCGCTCCCTTCCCCGCTACTACTAGTTATGGTAAGATCTTACAAAAATAGTCCCTTGTCCGCATAGTTCCAGTTCCCATTCTCCCTTCCCATCCAGAGAAGACTTCCGAATGTCCAGTCACAGATTACGATCTGTAGAATCAGCCGTCTGTATTTACTAGATGAAATCACTAACTCATGGGAGACGTCAAGAATCAGATAGAGGTCCTAAAGGCCCTTGGGCAGGCACCAACAGGCATCCCCAGAACCCGACCTTCCCAGCAACCACAACACCGCAATGTAGGCAAAAACGCAGAAAGAAATAATGCCCATTAATAAATATAAATGACGAGGCAGGGAGGACTCAGATCAGGTAAGAACCATGGGTGGACCAAAGGCATGGGGAGGCCGAACTGCCCTCTATGTTTATCCTCCCTCCATCCTGTCGCTGCGTATCCAAGTTATGCCTGGCCCTTCCATCCTGTCACCGCGGTGTTCTCACCGTCGCCACCCCCTTCCGTCACCACCTACTTACCCACCACCGTCCCCTGATCGTCGCCACCCCCTCTCCTACCTCAAACAGCATCTAACACGCACAAAGTAACCCTCATACCCTCTCTCATCCAAGCCCAACCAAGACCCTTCCACTCTACAACCCTCGGCTTCACATGTCCTCGGAAAAAATTGTCGGCGAGTGATGAATGAAGCACAAGCAAAAGACCCGCTCCTCATCAATGCTGACTTCTTAAGCACCACCACGCCACCATCTCTTCACCAAAAAAAACAAGACAAAACAAGGAATCAGGAAACGGGAGAACAGCATGAACTACCCCAGTCGTCCCCCATCCCCCCAACGCCGCCTGCCCCGTACCAAAAAAAAAGATCCACAAAAAAAAGGAGACGACCCTCATCGGACTCGAACCGACAACCTCAGTCTTAGGAGGACCACGCGCTACCATTGCGCCAAAGGGCCTGATCTTCATCTCCGGGCCCTCCCTTCTGCAAACAAATTCCTCCGTGTTCCCTCCATAATGCCCTGCCTCCTTCTTTCCCGCCTTACGTTCCTACCCTACGATTGTGAAGCGGGATGTTTCCGGGGACGAATGTGTGGTGTAAGTGTTTTGGGAGAAATGGGAAATGTGTGGGGGATATAGAGTGATTGAGACGTAGGTCATATATCCAAAACAGGCCCTTTGGCGCAATGGTAGCGCGTGGTCCTCCTAAGACTGAGGTTGTCGGTTCGAGTCCGATGAGGGTCGTTTATCTTTTTTATATTTTTTTTTGGCCATTCTGTACTATTTCTCCCTCCCCTTCATATTTTTTTTTAAACCCCCATCAAATCTCCTCGCTTACCTACCCGATCTATCATCTAAACCGGAATTCTCGCATTTCTCTCGCATTTCTCGGAAGCACACCACAACCAACCACCCACCACCAAACCGGCACAAGAGTTCCTCCGTAACGCCAACGGCCAAAACCCCTGGAAACGGACAATGCCGAGGCAGCATAGTTAGTTACTGTGTAGGTAGGCACCACAGGTCCACGAATGGGGGGGGGTTATTTTAGGTATTATTTTTCTTTTTGCTTTTTTAGGCTGGGGAAGGGGTACGTGTGTTCGGGGACGCCGGATGGTGTTTTTTTTTTGGTGGCGTGNGTTGGAGTGTGAGTGTGAATGAGTCTGCTCCCTCTCGATATTACCACCCTCCTCCATCAATTATCAGTAAATCCCATCTATCAAAGACAGATAAATATAGTTATGAAGTAGTGAATGAGATGAAGAAGTGAAGATGGTTTGAATTGCTGAGTAAAGAGGTCTATATAAAAAAAAAAGATGGCTACGACTACTTATAAAAAATAAAACAAAAAATCCCACAAATCTATTCTCCAATTCTCAAATCCTTCATTCCATCCAAAACACACATCCCTACTCTCTCTCCCATCATCATTAAGAAGTGAAGCCGGCGGATCTCGCCGTTATCGCATACATCTCTCGAATCGAATCGAATCAAAGCAAAGGAGCCATCACTGGCTGCCTTGTAACAAACACGCTCTTCTCTGATCCCAATCCAACCCAATCCCAACCCGGTAGATAGAAACACACAATAAAATGACGAAAATTTAATGATAGTGCCAAGAAAAATCGTATACGTGGTCGTTGTCGGTCATTTGCTGGTGCGAAGTCGTGGATGTATTAATACACGCGCCCGGCGGCGCGGTTGGGGTGTATCTCTCTGTCTGTCTGTCTCTCTCGCACACACTCCACACTCTGTCTCCGATTTCTGATCTCTGTGCCCGCCACTGCTGTATCCTCCTCTGATATCCAATCTACTCCTCCCTCGGAGCTCTGGCTAGCGAGTGTGTCCCTGCGAGCGTCTCTCGCATCTTCTGGAAAAGTTGGCAAGCGAGTGTCCGTCTCTCATATGAGACTATCCCCTTCCCATCTCGACATCCACCTGTGAAAAAAGCGAGTGTCCCAATTCCTCCTCCCTATCTCTCCAAAAGAACGACTCCCTTCTCACGCTCTATCTCGAATCGCTTCCCCGACTATTCCCGCTCCCTCCCCTCCCAGTCCCATAATCGTAGAAACTGTAATCGCGGCTCCCCTGCCTCGAGCCTCCCTGCGTCGCCTTGCCGCGCTCGACAATATGGCGCATACTTGGCCCGCCCCAGGGGAGACCAGAGAGCTCAGTCTCAAGACCGATGTCATCGGGGTCAGGGCTAGTATAGGCGTAGCCCGCATGAAGCTGGTTCTCCGCGTCGCGATCGCGGGACTCCTTTTGGTCTTTTGCCTTTTCGCCTGTGGGGAGAAGTAAATGTTAGTTTTCTTATTCCCTATCATTAAAAAAACAGCAGTGTAAAGAAACACGGGAGAACATACGAAACTTCCTCTGCGCCAACCGGTTCTGAATCCTCCTCCTCTCATCCGGCTCATTGACCCCACTCCAATCATCCAACTGCGCCTTCTTCCCCCCCGTCTTCACACTCCCAGACTTTGAACTGCCCTTCGAGCTCCCCGACTTCCCTCCAGACCCTCCATCGCGCTTCTCGCGTCGATCAGACATCTCGGTCTCGGTGCTGGATCCTGAAGATGAAGACTCCGACGGCGACGGCGGCGAGCAGGTGGGCGACTTGACGACGATGAGAGGGGGGCTGATTTGTTGCTGCGGTGGGGATAGTGGTGAGCTGGGCGTGGGAGTGGCGTGAGAGGGCGGCGTGGGGAGAGTGGACATCTGTTGGCCCGCGGTGCGGGTGGTGGTGGTGAGGGCCGGTTGTGGCTGCGGGCGGGAGCGAGTGTGTTTTTGGGCTGTGGTGGTGGTGGTGGGTTGGAGGCGTTTGCGGCGCTTTGATGGCGGCGGCGGTGGTGATAGTGGTGAGGGTGAAGTAACGAGTGGAGCAGTGATTGGATTGGTGATATACTGGTTTGATACTGTAGTTGTGGTGCTGGTGCTGGTGCTGGTTGCGAAAAGTGCTAGCGATGGTGGTGATGATGATGAATGTGGAGATGAGAAAGTGAAGGTGAAGGTTGGAGAATGATGATGATGTGAAGATGGAAGAGGAAAGGAGGAGCGTTGATGGCGTCTGGGGCGCATCTTTATATCAAGATTGAGAGAGAGAAAGGCCAGATGGTGATGGACGAAGGTCCTAGGTTCCCATGTTATCCATTCCCGGAAATGTGATCCTAAAATTGGATCATCTGTTTCGAAGAAGCACAGGTAGGGCGTAGCAGCTAGGTGACTTTTGATGTGACTGTGACTGTATTGGGATGGGGAGGAGGAAGAGTATAAAAAAAGCCGTGGCGGAGCAATAGGCGCGCGCTGGTCGGAGGGGGGGAGATTTGAAGATGGTGGAGGTAGATATGAGTAGTATGTGGAGGGGTGGAGGAGGTGTGGAGGGGGAGGGAGGGGGGGAGGGGAAGGGAAGGGAAGGATGGTTAGGTTTTAGCAGGGGTGGGGAAGGTAAGAAGGGTAAGAAGGGTAAGAAGGGTAAGGATAGAGATGTGTGAGGAAAATAGAAGGAAGAGAATTGGGGATAGGCACTAGTGAGATAGTAGTAATTTACCATTTACCATTGACAATTGATAGGAAGGTACTCTTTCCCGAATAAGATACGGGGTGAGCAGGTAACCGTGTTTCGGGAACGATGAAGAGGTGGGAAGGGATAGGGAAGATGGGAGGGAAAGAGGGGATTGAGAGCCGGAGAGTGGGGTTTGATGGGTTGATGGTTTGGAGGACAGCCTTGTGCACGGGCCAAGATGAACCAGCTTTGAGGGATACTAACTGGAGAAGGGATAGTGGGAATAGTAGGGATAGTAGGGATAGTTTGGTGGTGGGGGGGGGAAGGGGGGATAGGAAGGGTGGGAGAGAGGAAAATAGAGGAAATACAGGGGTTGCAAATAAGAGAAATAAGAGAAATAAGAGCATGACAAGCGAAGATGGTAGGGGAGGGATACTAGGTATGGAAGTAGGTAAGTAGTATAACAGCCGAGGATAAGTTAGTGGGGATGGTAATACATAGTAGTCTAAGTGGATTGGGTTGGTTAATGAAGGGCAGGGGTTGGGATTGGCGCAAGGCGTCTTTTGTTCGTTTAGTGTGAAGGAGGGTGGAGGTGCAGGTGCAGAGAAGAAGAGAAGCAGAGAAGGAGCCAGATCGAGAAGCCCGATCGAGTCATATTGTAGGTAGAAATGATAGAGAAGAGGGCAGCTGAGGAAGTCACGGGGTGGTAGTACAGTAGGCAGTAGGCAGTAGGCAGTGGGCAGTGGGTAGTCATTGATTGACATTGTTAGTTACAACAATATGGTTACAACAGCATTACTCTTACTCTTACTCTTACTCTTACTATTTCCTTTTTTTCTTACTAAATTTCTTACTTCTCTTGCTTCCATTCTTACCCTCCTCTTTCTTACCCTTACCTCGCATCTATCCCTCCTGCCAAAATACATCCCAATCAGTCCAAGCCCACCCACCCAGCTGAAGAAAATAAAAACTAAAAAGTTGCGTGACAGAGTGACATATCCCTTTCCCTCCCTCCCCTGCTAACACCAACCCAAGTTTGAGTGACATATCAAACCAAACAAGCAAAAAGGTTTAGTTTCTATTCTAGTGTACACTCTTCTCTACATACTGTAGTAACACTACACTACTCTACAGTACCCCCCTACAGTAGGCCGTGCATCGCACCGCATCGCATCGCATCGCATCGCATATTTTCTTGTCCATCCACACACAAGCGCGAACCACCAAAACAATCCCAGAAAAACGGCCTAGCCTAGGCAGACTGACGTGCGGCTTGTCACGAAATAAGCCTAGCGTCGAGGGACGTCAGGCTTTTTACCGGTGTGTGGCGCCCAGGGGTGGGGGGAAGGGGGGGGTTCGATGTGGGGCAGATGCGAGATGAGGGAGGAGGGTTTTGGCGGTGGTGGGTGGCAGAAATTATGTGGGTGGTGTGTATGACAGGGGAAAGGCTAAGCGGGCAATTGGGTAATTGGAAATGTGCAGGGTAGAAGAAGAAGAGACAGCCAGGAGGTACCTCCGGATTGTGTGTGGGTTGTATGGCTGGATGGGGTACTATAGTTAGTACTGTACTGTACAGTAAGTACAGTACAGCACAGTGGAACCGAGCAGGTGTCTTCTTGCTGGTGAACCAGATCAAGGACCCCTTGTATTCAGTCCCCTTCAAGTTCAGTGATGTGATGGGGACATCAGTGGGGCAGAGAGTGACGGTTGAGGGTCGAGGGTAGAAATACAATTGGTCGGTTGTTAGAATACCCCTTCTATGATTGGTTATATCTCGTCGCCCTCTTGAATACATTCACTCATCGCATACGAGCTGTCCTCAAATCCCTTCCACAGCTCTTCCCACCCCACCCCACCTCACCATCCACGCCCCCCTGCTAGCGTCGTTGTTTAATAACTCCCCTCCCTCTTCAGGTCTGCCTTCCACCACACAGACCGACCGGGAAATTCACTCCTAGCGCATAGCTTAGCTTGTGTTTTAATTTCTTGGCGCGGTCTTGGCGGGCATTCTGGGCTCCACTCAGAATCTCGACTACCACCCATCATCGCCCATCACCACCATCCCTGCCCGAAGTAGGGCATTCACGCGGAGCCGGGGAGGACACTTGCGCCGGGTGACGGTGAGGTTTGGTTTGATTTGGTGCGGTGCGGAATTTCTCATCAACGTTACAATACGGCACGGTACGGTACAATACCTTATCACCTAATACCTACCACTACTACCATACTACCATACCATACCTCATCTCATCCCATCTCGCGCCTTCATTCCGCATCGGGGTTACGGCGAGCGGCTGAAGAAACCACGCGCGAAACAGAGAGCGGGCTCGGCGATCACGGGCAAGGGATTGGCCAGATCGTACCCTATCATCCATCCTCTCCTCTCCTCTCCACCACCGTATACGACCGTACACCGTATATCCACGATCTGGTGCAGTACCAGACATTTTTGCTTTTACGCTGCTGCTGAAACAGACTCAAAAGCGAGGGCGGAATCTGAATCAGCGCACATATGGTGCGTGGTGGCGGTGGTCATCTTGCCTACATCGGGCATATTCCTGTGTTTGGGTTTGGTTGTGTCTCTCGTACTCTCTTTGCGCACCATGTCGGGCCGGGATGATGATGATGATGTGTATTCGGTTTGCTCTGGTTGTTGCTGTTGTGGGTGCCTTCGGATTCGATTGCGAGGGGATGATGGGATGCGCACATTCTCTACTTACTGCAAAGGTTGTCACGCGTCGAGGTACTATGCGTTGAACTACACTGCACCGGTGAGGGACGGGATATGCAGGTCGTACTGTACATACATACAGTACAATAATACAGTACAGCCGCAGATTACCCAGAAGAAGAAAAAGAACACTCTACACCATCCCCTCGATTAATCATCACCTTAATCCCTTCACCTCCCCTCCCGGACGTGGCGTGGGCGTGGAGAGTGCATGGCAAAGTGTTAACCGGGGAAGAAAGTAGGGAAAGGAGAAGCGGATGGCAGGGCGGAAACGTGGAGGCGTGTTACTGGGGCGTGGAAGGCGCATGTATGTGTACTGTATAGGACTGTACTGTATGTACTGCATGTACTATTGTTCCAGTATACGATGTACGACGGTTTCACTTGCACGGTCACGGAGGGAAATTGTATCCCGCTCTCTTTCCTCCACGTGAGCTGTGCTTGTGGTATCTGATACCACAGCGAGAAGGGTGCCTGGCATCGTGTACCTTACTCACCTCACTTACCTCACACATACAACACACCAACACACACCACACCACAAGCATCGCCACGCAGCTGAATAATCCAAGCCTACCCCCACCTCCCCTCTCCGCACCAGCCACCCTCTCACTGAGCACAAAACACCACGGCTTACCAAATCCCCTCCCCAGCAACACACTTACCACCGCATTCCCACCCCTGCGCACACCCCAAGAACATGTCAGCAAAGGACTAAAGATCCGCCGATTATCTCGCATGCGTACTTATTAATATGCGCGATGCGATGCGGTGTGCGTGTGTGTGCATGGATGCATGGATGTATGCGCGCTGGGATCCCCTGGGCAGGTTTGGGCGTGGGTGCTACGGCTGTGGATCGGCGAGGCTGAGTTTTAGCCTGGGGATGGATGAGGTTATTGTTTCTGCATCTAGCTAACCTAACTACAATTGTATAGGTGATGGTGTAGGCAGCCGTTTTATACAGCTTCAGAGGAAAGAGGAAGATGGGCTGGAGATAGGTGGTAAGTTGTAGGTGCTAGGCTACACTGGGAAAGTCAACTCACCCGCAGGAGGAGATTCAATCACAGTAGGCTACACTGTGAACCCAACTCACGCTGAGCTCGTTGACTCTACAGGCAACAATAATTCACCCATATCGCCGCCGCAAAAACAAGCCCAAGCCACCACCACCACCACCGCCCTTCCCCCCAGCACGGCCAAACGGTCAAACTACTCCCCTACCCCGTCCCCTACCCCGAGCCGCCGCCAACGCGGCCGCGGGACAATCAATCAAACCGCCACAGTCCGTGCGTGCGTGCTAAACGCTTCTTATCCTTATCACAAACTGCTTATTATGCGCACTGCCCGTTTCGTACCATGCCTATACCCATCCGACTCCGCCGAGGGTCCGATGTGTTCGAGTTTGAGTTCGTCAGCGGGAGAAGCCGTTGATGGCTGGGATGGATGGGTGCCTGGTATGAGATACCCACTGGTTGTGTGCATAGATGTTTCCTATATCGATATTGATATTGATATTGTGGCGGTAGGGAGATGGGAATGGCTGTCAGCGAACAAGGGTGGAACGGGAGGCACAGAAGGGTAATTAATTCACGCACGCACGCACGCACGCACGCACATATTTCTCGCACGCACTTATAATCTAGAATCCCAAAACAGAAGAACACGCCCACTCACACACACGACCTCAACCTAAACGCCCTGCGCTAGGACGGAAATGGACGTATATGTCACCCAGTCCGCCCGTCGAGGGGAGCTAGAGGACTAAGCCGCATGACCCCTGTGCTTGTGCTTTCATCCCATATCTTTTCATCCATCTGATATGTCCTATACTAGCTAGTTTGTTAGTTCCTATTACGCCGCGGTTTCTAGCTTGGCTTGATCCATAAGCAGCTATTCCCAGCCCTCCGCCCTCCCCGCCCGCTTTCTAGAACGGAAGCGCCGCGCCAGTAGGTCCAATCCATCTCCCCGACTTACCCAAAAACTTTATCACCCTACCCTGGGCCTGACATACCATCCCAGACTCAACATCCTAGACTCGAACATAGACATCCCAGACACGCTACTTCTGCGCCAAGGCAGCCCAGCCACTGAAGATATCCAACAAAATACCAGGCACCCAGAAACGGCAAACGCACGAACTACCTACTAAGCCCCGTCAACAGGGCGCTGGCACGCCTTACCATCACCCTGATTTGACGATCCATAGGCTCCCGTCTTCCCGCCCCCCTCCCCCCCGTCCCTGGGATGTCCTCTCTTCCCCTGCACCATTCTCACTTTTGACGCCCTCTTAGCCCCGGAACTCCCGCTCTCATACTACCCCCCCTTCCCAATCACCTCACTAGGGCACCACGAGGACCGCGCCACGAATGTGGATGTTTTCCCACGTTCGAGCCGCTGTCGTGCTTGTACACGGACGTCCAGCCGCACCGCACTGCATTGCATGAACCACCCTCCGCATCCCTACTCTATGTGCCACGCCGGCAAGGATACTGCATAGGGAAGTGGCATCCGGAGGCAGAGATTGGGTTGAGTGGCGCGGTTCTGGGCGGGGGAAGAAACGAAAGCGGGAGGGGAGGGTGAGTGAAGGGGGGGAGGGATCTAGATCAGGGGTGACATATTGGGGAATTACACGCGATGACAGGGGAGAGGGAGGAGGGTAATCATGCACCGGGACCCGGGAGGATATGACAGATGGCAGTCAGTGGGACTTGTATTTACAAGCCGCATTTCCAATCCGTCGTCTTGAATGCTCCCTTCCTTACCCCTTACCACCCCCGCAAACGCCTCAGAAAAGCATGCACGCCTCAGCCGCACCTCCACGCCGAGGCGTATCTGCATGCACGCCCGCTGCTGCCTAGTTTTGTGCGAGCTCTGTTGTGGTGCCTTGCTGGGTTGGGGGGGTCTGGAATGGTCTGCGGGGATAGGGGGATGGGGATAGGAGGACGGGGATAGGGGGATGGGGATAGTGAGTCGGGGATAGGGAGACGGGGATAGGAGGATGGGGATAGGGAGACGGGGATAGGAAGACGGAGGAAACACCGAGGAGAAACATACACTATAACGACGAGAAAGAGAATCAGTTACTACAGAAAAAGACAGATGTCAGTGGTACCGTACAGTATATTTACAAAGCCACACTATCATACACCATCCAAAACCACCCCCCTACTTCCTCGCCTCCTTCCTCTCCGCAGCCCTCCTCTTCGACCTAACCTCCGCCCTCCTCCTCTCCCCCCCATCAATCTTCCTCCCCCTCCTCACCTCCCACAACCCCTCCGTCGCCTTAATCTGCGCTCCCCCCCCTTTAACCGGCAGCACATGCTT